>JAGXJF010005151.1:0-92547 GCA_019208055.1 Stipa capillata | reverse complement strand
ATGACGTGTTCGTGTGTGAACAAACATACCCATTCATATGAGTTAAATATGGTAGACATTTGGTAAACAACAATTAAAATGCTACAGAACTGATATTGGTAACTGATCTATATTTTGAATAATAACACCCGTAGAATAAATAAGACGCATCTATTTAGTCTCAGTGTACATCTGCCGATAAACGGCTAGATAAGAAAGTCACTAAGTTCTAGGAATTACAGAAGGTCCACAACACATTTAGTAACCCTATCTATTAATTTCTTCTGGAAAATAAGAGGCACAATATCAAGCATTTCAAAAGTTGTAATAAGCAACAAATGGCTGATATGGAGGCTTAAGCGTCTTTGTACAGAATCATGCATCAAACGTTATGGCAGCTGCAACAGAGCACTACAGCACCGCAACTGCACACAGATTGATACACCACAACAACCGCAACATAGCAGGAACAGACCCTCCTCTGCTATACGGCTGTTGTATCTGTATAATTGTTTAGCTGAAGTAGCTCACGCACTAGCGGAAGTTGCGCCACGTCAACGAGATTGACGCGCTGCTCGCTGATCTCAACATCGATAGCGTGTCCTCCTCGCCACTGTAGTCCAGGACAATCCGCAATCTGAAAGATAGATTGAGCGAGAAGTATTTGTATTGTGTCATTGATTATATTCGATGTTATTTTTTTGATAATACATATTCATCATTCTTTACTATTTCATAGGAACAATGGTGTCTACTTTTTTGTACCATCTTCTTTCGTAAGTTCTTGTAGCCACTTAAACATCATTTTCGGTAGAATGCATGTATAAATAAAAAACTATATTTGTAAATGTTAGAATATATTTTTAACGTTTAAATTATGTTAGTCAAGACGTGCGTTGCACATACACGCTGCTGCCCGCCTAGCTTGCTGCGGCCGCTCCCAATGCTGCGCCAGCCCCGGGCCTCATGCGCCGTCACCCACGACTGCCGCCGCCGCATCGCCGTGCTGAGCCGTGCTACCGTCGCGCCGTTCCTCGACCGCCGGCGCCGCTCCGCGTGCCACCTCCGTCGCTCCCTTCCTCGGCCGCCGGTGCCGCTCCGGGCGCTGCCTCCATCGGCCGCCGCCACCGCCGCGCCCGAGCTCCGCCAGTCCCGAGCGCCGCCGGCCCGGGCACGGCCGGCCCCGAGCACGGCCGCCGCTCCGAGCGCACGCCCGCAGGGAGAGGAGAGCCGGCGGTGTTGGTTGCTCCGGCGGCCGGGCGCGCCGGCGAGGAGAGGCGACGCGGTGGAGCAACCAACGGGACAAGAGTGCTACAGTAGCAACAAGGTAAAAAGTCTTTTTTACCCTTATAAATGGACGGTTAGATTAGATTGGTACTCCCATCTCAGTTTAGGGAGTACCGGGGTACAGTAAAAAATCTCTAAGGAAAAACTATAGACCAGTATGCTTTACTCAATACTTGGGAGTGGATCCGCAGCTATGCATCGTTTAGCCCTAATATCCAGGTGGTTGGGTTGTCAGCTTTATGCTGGCAATACGGAGAACTCGGAACAGAGCTTGTTTCGAGCACAGACTTATCCACTCACCAGCTGAATTGGTGTACTATAGGCCCCTCAAGAATAGCTTCCAAACAGCTTATAGATAAAAATAAGCCTTAAGTCAAACCTAAGAGATTTTTAAGTTGTGGCTTAAATCTTAAGCTCATTTTATTTCTCATTGGTGGCAAGAAGCCTCGGATTTGAGGCTTCCTAAGCTTCTCCACCACTCCACTTATTGTACCCAGCTCTTTGTCTCTAAAGTTCAAAAAAAATTATGGAAAAACTGCCGCTCTAGACCTAAAACAGAATACTCTTCCAACCCCCACACGCCCCGCTCCTCCCGAACGCCCTCTCCCTCCACCCCGCGGCCGCCGCCACCCTCACCGCGGAGGCCGAGCTCCGCGCACCCTCCCCCACGCGGCAGCCGAGCTCCACACGGCATCCCCCCGCGGCGGCCAACCTCCCACGCCCACCCGTCCACGCCCGCGGCCGCCGACCTCCCTCTCCCTCCCGCCCTCCTCCTGCCTGCTGCCCAGATTCGGCGGCGCTCTGTGCAAATCCAAGCCACTGGCCACCGCCACAGCTCCCTACCACCGAGCTCCCCTGTCACCGCCCTCCCTGAGCCGCCTACCCCATCGCCGCCCTTCCTTGCGCCGCCTCCCGGATCCGACACAAGCGTGGACAGCAGCCGCCGCTGTTGCCCTACACCGCCGGATCCCGCCGCCTCACCCACCGGAGTAGGTCGTCGCCATCCTTGCCGCCGGCTGCGTTCTTGCCATCACCGGTTCAATCCGAAGGTAAGGCCGTGTGTGTGTGTTGGTCAGATGCAAATCGAGATCAGTGTGATGCAAATGAGTTTTAAGAGATGACTAATGTAATTACTAAGGTCATAGAGTTAATTGCACTGGCAGTCCTTAAACTTGGGAGGTGCGTGCAGTTTAGTACAATTTTCTCAAAAACGCTCGATCGGCCCCTTAAACTTGGTTTGCGAGTGCAAATACGATCCAATCCAGGCCACGTCGCCGTATTTCGCCTATGTGGCATGCTGATCTGGACACGTCAACGCATTTCGCCTATGTGGCATGCTGATTTGGATTAAAAAATTTAAAAAATAGCCACCGTGGCCACCTTCCCCCACCAGCAGCCTTGCTCCTCTCGTCAAATCCCCGCGCCCACCGTCCTTCCCTGCAATAGTGCAGGGCAGCAGCGGCGGTTGCTGTCCTCAACCCGCGTCTGCTCGAGGAGGATGTCGCGTGGAGGGCGGTGGCAGGGGAGACCGGCGAAGAGAGGGGAGGGCGGCGATGGGGAGGAACGGCATGGGGGAGGAACGGCCTGTGCGGGAAGGTGGCGGCGGCGACCGCAGGGAAGGACGGTGGGCGTGGGGATTTGACGAGAGGAGCAAGGCTGCTGGTCGGGGAAGGTGGCCACGGTGGCTATTTTTTTATTTTTTTATCCAGATCAGCATGCCACATAGGCGAAATACGTTGACATGTCCAGATCAGCATGCCACATAGACGAAATACAGCGACGTGGCCTGGATTGGACCGTATTTGCACCCGCAAACCAAGTTTAAGGGGCCGATCGAGCGTTTTTGAGAAAATTGTACTAAACTGCACGCACCTCCCAAGTTTAAGGACTGCCAGTGCAATTAACTCTAAGGTCATATGCGAACCATTTCTACTCCATTGTCATACTCCCGTGTTGGTCTATGTTATGTGATTGATCTATGTTATGTGAAATTTCCCTAGAGGCAGCTGTGATTGATATATGTTATGTGACATTTCCCCGATGTATGTAACAATCCAAATACCTCTACTGGACATCAATTGTTTAGTGATTATTGATGTGGTCGTGGAATTAAATTTTGCGTATATTAGCTTCCAGACTTGGATACCTAGTCATCGTACTAAACTATGCTTGAAATAAACAATTATGAGTACTTAGCTCTGGCATATATGGACTGTTGATGATATAATGTGTATGTTTTGGAGATCAGTGTGATATACATTGAGTTATGTCTTTCCCAAAATAACGATTTAATCTATTAAACAAGAAATAAACAATTGTAGGGTAATTCAGACTTTACACCCTTCAACATATACAATAGGCTCAATTTCATAAGCCGTTCCTAAGAGACAGAGTTTATTTTCAGAGCTTATTTTCACAATGGCTTATGGAGAACTTATTTAGGCAGTCGGTTTATGCACCAGCTCAAGCCATTCCTAAGGAGGCCTATATGCGACATCTTTTCTCAAATGTTGGGCAGGTTTGCAGCCAGGTGCCGAAAAAGCTGCTCTGGAGGAGGGAGCTAAGTTGCAAGAGATGGCACTGTGTCAACACGCCCGGGGCAACTCACTGGATCCAGCGAAGCCACTGCCCGATCATTATTACTCAGTGACTGGGGAGCATTTCTGATTTCGATCTTCTTGTGCAGTGCTATTTTGGTTGTTTAAAGGATCAGTTGGGATGATTATGCGACTAATTAGCTATATAATTTTAATTTTTTATAATTATGTGAAATTAAAAGATTGTCTAATACAAGAACTATATAAACATTGCTAGAAACTAGTCAACAACAACTGCTAGAAGTAAACTAAGAAAATAAAGCTTGCCGTAAGCAAGATTGGAACAAAATAACCGAGCAAGCATGATGAATTTGTTGTCGAAGTTCAGATCTTCAGGAGGATCATACATCTCTCTTGAGAAACTTGATCACAAAGGCCTAAACTGGCTCCCTTTCAAGCCACTTTCTTGAGAAATTACACAAAGCAACTCTTTTCTTTCTTTTTGATGATTCTTTCCTTGTTGGAGGCTAAGCTTGGTCTTCACAAACTTCTTGAGCCTTCACAACTTTAGAAGCTTTTAAAGACTCATAGTCGTCTAGGAGACCTCAATCTCCTAGAACAATAAGCATGATGAAGACTTGGATATGAATTCAATGCTCTAATATCACTCTCTTAGATTTTCCTTATAAGAATTAAAGATTGGAGACTTGAGAAAGGTAAGAAGCTTTCTAGAGAGTAGAAAAAGGACATGCAAAGAGTTGGAACATGGATAGGAAAGTGAGGAGGGAGGGGGGATATAAATAGCTCACTCGCAAAAACTAAACGTTGGCTGAGAAAATAGCCTACCCGGAGTATCCTGGTATGGGCTAGGAGTATCCGGGATTCAAACTCCAACAGTTCTATGTCCTCTGAAGACAGACTGCTCAAAGACTCCGGATAAACAAATGTCCGGAGTACCTGGAGACAAACTCAGACACTCCGGAGGGGAAACAGAGAGCACCAAATCACCTGGAGAGACCTCGGAGTATCTAGCTCAGATACTCTGGTCCAACACTTATAAATATGCCTATGAACCATAAGTCCGGATACTCTGAGATATTTCTAAATACTCCTGAGGGGCAACAGAGGGGGGGGTGAAAGCTCAAAGTATCTGGCCTGAAACTATGGCTGACACTCCGGTTGAAACACCCCTCTCTGTCTCCCTCCCGGAGACTACTCCAGACCTAACCTCGGATACTCTGGCCGACGGAGAAAAACTGAGATCACTAAGGATTAATTTTTGATGGAGACCTTTGAGAAAGATGGTCCTAGTTGAGCATTCTGAGCACCAAAAATATTCTTTAACCCTTAAGCAAACCCCTCTTCATATTATGACTTTTCCTATATTAAGGTGATTTCTCAAATCACTAAACTCTAGAAAATAAAACCTAATCTTTGTTGATACCTTGCGGCTTCTCTTTTTCAATCTTTTAGGGTTCACCTATTTTGATTGGACTTCATTTGTGAGACTAAAACATGTTCACACACATTAATCTCTTAACTGTTTATTATTAATAATTAAAATCCACTTAAAGTGTCTAGATGCACTTTTGCTGGCTATAATATGATGTAATAGAGTTTAGCTAGGCGGGTGGCACTGTGTGCGCTTTATTATTCCCGACCATCGGAAGATTAGCCTTTCTTTTGTTTGCTTCATTTCTTTTTGGACTGCTAGCTATTGCGGCGGCAATATAGAATCTTGTGATGCTTGTTTCGTTATCAGTGATAGTGGAACCCGAGGGATCCCTTGCTTTTTATGCAAGAATGAAAGAAATTCTTTAGGAAAACTGCACGAAAACGAAAGCTAAGTCGTGTTGAGGTTAAAAAAGATAAAATTCGTTGTAAATAGTAGCCTAGGAGAGAGAAATGGTGAAGCTACTATTCACCGTAGAATATATATTTTTTGTTTATTTTAACATGTGTTGTGTTCTAAATTGGATTTTATAGTATGCTAGATTTTATTACAATCTACATAAGCAAAAATATTTATAAATTTTATGAAATTTTGGTGGTATTAACATGTGCCGGTAGCATAGTAGCACCAAATGGCTCGGTACCGCAGGAACTTAATTCTCTCGTTACCATACATGCCCCACGATGAATTTGGTTGTAGACTAGCTACATTGGTTACCACAGGAGAGGCCTCATAGATAGGAGCATCATACTTGCCTAGTGACTTTGTGAAATGTGACGTTTTCTTTAATGTTTTCGCTTCTATTGTTTTTTTAAACGAATGCAACGGCTGTGTCATCGTGCTCCATTTTTTCCTTTGTATTGGCGCTTGATGCATTCCATTTTCAGTCACAAAAGTCAGGGGATATCTTCAGTAAACATGGAGGACATTCCTATCTTTATTCTTTAGCTCCAAGCCAAGCAAGGTAGCATGCATGCATGCACTTTGGTAAAGGAAAAGAATCCATGCATGCTTTGGTAAAGTAAAAGGCTAAAATCAAAACTACCCATACGATCGCAAATACAGGTTTCGATGCAACCGGCTAGCATTGAGAGTTCATCACTCTCTTGTTTCCTCTCGTTCCTGTTCACCTCGTTTGCCTGCTACCTGCTACGAGTTAAGTCACTTACTTTTGTTTCCTTGAGAACTTAGACAAGACCAACATGGACATGTATTAAGGTACTGAGCTTCTTCCTCCGTCGCATGTTGTTTACAACTTTTTCCTGTGGACTAAGCCTATGAATCGATTAATAATGTCGATGCACAAACCAAATGTGGCACTGCAGGTGAAGAGATCTGGAGGAGCAGATGGCTTAGATTCATATGTTCTTTTGCTCTTTCATAGAGAGATTCATATCGTGATTGGAGAAGTATGCTTCTATACATACTATTTCACAATAAGATAGCTAGTTGTTTTACTATTTTTGCATTTTTGCTTACGTTCGAGGTTTCTTGTTTTATGATTTGAACATTGCAGATTCTCACCCCAGTTCTCTTGAGAAAACACATATCTTCAATCTTCAAGGGGAAGCGAAAAGATGATGGGGTAATTTACCACCTTTACTATTGGTATTATTTTGACATGCACTATCATTCTAAATAGTTTTGTATTTTACTAGTTTTGACCGCTCACATTCATATAACTTCTTCCGAAAGGGAGGAAATTATTTATAGGGAAATTACATGCACATTATACGTATACTAATAGAAAAATCCAACTCAGGGTGTCATCTAATTCAAAAGGTGGTAAAATTCCACATAGAAATGAATAGGTGTGTTCCTTATTTCAATTTATTTCTTAGAGGTAATTGATTTGCTCATTTTAGAGATAATTTATTTGCTACTGACATATCTATTATCTACATCCATCGGGCTAGTTATCTATCTCTCAATCTATCTGTAATTTGATGCTCTCCTAGACCCACGTTCCTAGAAGTTACAAGGTTAACAATTACGTACCACACTAATTGGAGAAAAAAACTTGAAACTATAAAGTATCAATCACTCTTTGTTGCGGGTTTATTGAACGACATGTTTTCTGCCTACTATCAACGTGCATATATGAACATTCTCAGACTATTTATAATTTCTAAAGGATATCATAGTTATGTGTCTTCTCATGAAACAGAACATATATATAGTTTAATAAACTTCCACCATTTCTCAAAAAGTGTACATTCTTTTAAGCACCTCTTACCAATTTATGATCTGAGGTTAATATTTATAATTAAGTTCAATCTGATGGCTACTGTTTTAAAGATGGTGTGTCTTCGCGTGGATGTTACATTTCCTGATCTTTCATGAATATTTCTAAATCATTTGCATATTATTTTATCAAATTTCCTATTTTTGGGTATTTTTTCTGAAACATTTGTGATTTTCGAATTATTTGCTAGCTTTCTTGAATTTCCTTTTTTTTCTAGAACATTTACTTTTTTTTACATAACCACATTTCCTGTTTTTATCCTAGAACATTTACATCTCCGAAAAGAGTTGAAAGGTGCCACAGTAAAGAGTTAACATGACTACAAGTTGTTAGCTGGACTTGTAAAATGCTAACCGGGTGGTCATCAGCTCTTCCTGGAAATACCAGGAAGTGCTAGAAAATCAGGCAATATAATAAAACTAATCCGAACACCTAGCATGACTAGAGACAGAGAATCAAATCTAGACATTATCAATAGCATAGAAATTACATCACAGCACATGTCTAGATCACAGACTAATACTAGAACAGCGAGCAACGTCGCCATCAATTCCATCTACAGAAATAGCATATTACCGGAGATATGAAGAAGCGACGCAGCCAAACTTGCCGCAGCGAAGAGATCGATGCAGTGCGACTTGATGCAGCGAGGAAGTCGATGCCGAGAAGAGAGCGACACAGTGCAGCAGACCGAACAGCAGCGAACAGTCACGAAGGCGCTTCCCAAAAACCTTATTCGCTCTCCCCCGTACAGGATCTCAAGAGCGGAGGGTTTCGGAGACCTACTCTCCCGTCGCTCGGTGCACGTCAAGGAACGGGATGGAGAAGACCTGGACGATGGCGCAGCGCGGGTGGAAAAACAGAGAACAGATTGATTTTTCCGGTGTGTTTTCGTCTAGAAGAAAAAGACTTCTTATAGACGAGCCGCCACGACTTCGGATCCGATTTGGACGCAAGTACTACGCACAATCCAAAATCGGTTGGGATCCTTATCCAAAAATCGCATGACAAAACAAATGGCAAAAGAGAGCTGCGCCAGGGCTATTGGGAAATCCGAATTTGCCAGATCATTCACGCGCATGTCGTGTATGCGCGCCCTTCGCCACGCCACGCCACGCCATGCCCGGCCCGGCGAGGCGAGCGAGCGCATGTGGTATTTTCCTTTCTCTCCTCACATTGCTTTGTGGAGGTGTGGAGCACCATTCCTTATAAGGTGGTCTCCCTCCACTTCAACTAGCAATATGGGACTAAAGCCACATGCATGAGTGGGCCTTTGGGATTTATCTAGAATTAAATGTAGAACAAGTTTGGGCCTAGCCCACTAATTCTAACATTCTCCCACTAGATTCCAGAGGCACACGAAATTTCTCTGCTGTTCCAATGCACTATGTATATACTAGTCTTTCCAGTGGAGACCTGTCAAGGTTGAACTTCCACCTAGAGTTTCAAGTTACACTTATCCGCAAGTACGCAATGGACTAAGCCCTGAATTGGCAGTTTTTGCGAGTAAGCTTTACTTAAAGTCTTAACCAGTACTAGGCCGCCAAAGGCTTCCCCTCAGGTGGAGCTTATACGTCATACTCCTTGGTCTCTTCATGAGCTTCTTAGAGAGCACCCAAGTCTCACAGACTGCGATGTTTAACAATCTAGCTCACTTAGGTGTGTTCTTTCAAGAATACCCTGTAGGACGGCATCTTTGCTGGTTAGAGCCACAGAACACATTAAGACAAAGTCATCCTGCCTTACAGTCATGAGAATACGGCATCTTCACTAGAGTGGGTTAAAAATTATACTCTCTCAGTTAACCAAACAGTCTGTTTTTCCCAGGTCCTACTTCACGGGATCTCCGATCACATAGGTTGGGTTACCACTGTGGTATATCTCACATGGGTCTCATTCCCATCTCCTTCGATGCATTGTCTATCACATTCCGTGATAAACCCTTTGTGAAAGGATCTGCCAGATTCTTAGTCATTGGAATGTAATCCAGGGCTATCACTACGGAGTTTCTCAGTTTTCTGACAGGCTTCAATCTCCTTTTCACGTGTCTCGAGGATTTCATATTATCCTTTGCGCTATTCACTTTAGCGAGAACTGTTTGATTGTCACAATTCATGAGAATAGCCGGAATAGGCTTATCTCCAACTGGCAAATCCATCAATAGTTCACGCAGCCACTCAGCCTCAACGGTGGCTGTATCTAATGCTGTAAGTTCTGCTTCCATGGTTGACCTCGTCAATATGGTCTTCTTGCAAGACCTCCATGAGATAGTAGCACCGCCAAGAGTGAACACATATTCACTCGTAGCCTTAATCTCATCAGCATCAGAAATCTAATTGGAATCACTATACCCGTCGAGTATAGCAGGATACTCGGAATAGTAAATTTCATAAGTCATTGTACCTTTTAAGTAGCGCATGACTCGTTCAAGAGCACGCCAATGATCATCTCCCGTATTTGAGGAAAACCGGCTCAGTTTGCTTACAGCAAAGGAGATGTCAGGCCGAGTAGCACTAGCTAGGTACATGAGTGACCCAATGATCTGAGAATATCTCAGCTGTCCTTTCCTAGTCCCTGATTCTTTCGAAGCATCGTACTAGGGTCATAAGGTGTTGGAGCAGGTTTGCTCTCCAAGTAGCCAAAATGGCTCAGCATTTTCTCCATATAATGAGATTGTGAAAGTGTGATCTTATTCTCACCCTTGATCAGCTTGATGTTTAGAATCACATCAGCTTCTCCCAGATCTTTCATGTCAAAACTTAGGGACAGAAAGGACTTAACCTCATTTATTTTGTTAAGACTTATCCCAAAGATCAGTATGTCATCCACATACAGACACAGCATTACTCCTTCACCCACACTATAACGATAGTACACACATCTATCTGCTTCACTGACTGTGAAGCCTTCAGATAGTAGGGTTATGTCAAACTTCTCATGCCATTGTTTAGGTGCTTGTTTCAGACCATACAAAGACTTTTGCAACTTACACATCATGCTTTCTTGACCTTTTATTACAAATCCATCAGGCTGTTCCATGTAAATTTCCTCATTCAGCTCTCCATTAAAGAAAGTTGTATTTACGTCCATTTGATGAACGATGAGGCCATGTGAGGCAACCAAAGACAGTAATACCCGAATTGTGGTCAATCTAGCAAGAGGTGAATAAGTATCAAAGAAATCCTCACCTTCCTTTTGGGTATATCCCTTGGCCACAAGCCGTGCCTTGTACTTTTCAATGGTACCATCAGGCCTAAGCTTTTTCTTAAATACCCACTTGCATCCAACTGGTTTGCATCCATAGGGATGCTCAGTGATCTCCCAAGTTCTGTTAGCGATAATAGAATCCATTTCACTACGAACCGCATCTTTCCAGTATACTGCATCAGGAGATGCATATGCCTCTGAAATAGTTTTGGGAGTATCATCCACAAGATATAGAGTGAAGTCATCACCAAAAGATTTTTCAATCCTTTGTCTCGTGCTCCATCTAGGAACAATACTGTCATCCTCTTCAGGATCTTGCTCAGATGTTTGGTCAGGATATTCAATTGATATGGCAAGTTCAGGAGTTTCAGCAGATTCTTGACTAGAATTGCTAGGCATATCTTTCATAGGAAAAATATTCTCAAAGAATGTAGCATCTCTGGACTCCATAATTGTACCGACATGCATGTCAGGTACTCTAGATTTCACTATTAAGAATCTATAACCAACGCTCTGAGGAGCATAACCTAGAAAGACACAGTCCATTGTTTTAGGTCCAAGCTTGCGTTTCTTTGTTATTAGCACATTGACTTTCGCCAAACAACTCGAAGTGCACAAGTAAGAGAGTGATAGCCTTTTTTTCTCCCATTATTCAAATGGGGTTACCTCTTTATTCTTTGCAGGAACTTTGTTAAGGACATGACATGATGTCTGATGATGCGTAGTACAGTATCCCGTGTATTCGGGGTACCCGTGCGCAGTTCCCTGAGGCTTTAGGAAGGTACCACGTACCCGATAAGGATCCTCGGAAGATAAGGCAATTCTGCTAAGGAAAGAAGACTCCCCTTAAACTAGGAAAGTCAATCCCGACGTTTAAGGAGGCCAGTGTCCTACTCGGGCGTAAGTCCACGTCCAGTACGACCCTAGGCACCCCCCTATATAAGGATCAGTAATCCCATGGGGAGAAGGGGAGAACCAGGAGCCAGAAGTCAATCTAGGTCCAGTCAGGAGGCGAAGCTCTAGAAGACCCGCAGTCTCGAAGGAGTCGAGCCCGGAGGATCAGCTAGCATTAGTCTACGACCAGGCCTAGGATAGCCACTAACATACACCCCCTTTGTAAAGCGTGTTCCCGATCAATATATAGCAACAGGACGTAGGGTTATTATCCTGAGGGAGGCCCGAACCTGTATAAAAACGGCTGTTCCCTGCTGTCAGAACTCCTGGCGATTGGCCCCTAGAGGTCCCTACCCCCCAGTAATCATCATCTCGCGAGTACCGTAAGATCGCCGGTTTACCAATCGTCGACAGATGGCGCCGACCGTGGGGACCTCTCCGGACCAAGCCGTCCAGGAAGATTCAAAGTCGGCAGGACGCGCAACTAGGCGCGATCAGATCCCAGCGCCGTTCGCACAGCCCTCCTCGGCCTCGTCCGAGGAGGAAGTAGCAAGCACGGCAGGAAAACCGATCGCAATCTCGCCCCGTACTGGGTACTCGGACCAGGGTTTTTACGACAACTTTGGCCCTATGGACCCATACCCGGTAACGGATCGAGTTGACTTCGGAGAATACGCCCCTGGAGAGGACTCGGATTGCGAGGCTGACCACTTCAGAACCGAGTGCGCCAGGGCCTTCAGCGGGAAGTTAGTCTTGAACGACGACTCCCCGGCGGGAATGGCCAGTCCCATGGCTGGGATTTCTCCCGCTAATTCTGATCGTGAGAACGATCAAGACTTTACCCGCGTTGTGTCCGACGAGGACCACGCGATGGAGTACGAGTACACATCGTCCAGTCAAGGACCTCGCATGGTACTCGCGATCAACGATGGTCGAGAAGACCCCGTAGATCCAGATTTGCCCGGGGGCTCACAGCCGCGTAATACGCTGGATGCCTCTCACGTGGACGGGGAATTACCCGCTGACGGGGAAAGAACTCCTCGTCGGAACGGAGATTTACCCGCTGCTGGAGAGAGATCTCCCCCGGGAACGAGGGAGTACGTGTCCCGAACTGCTCGAAGACTGGCGGAAGTGCGCAATCTGCTGTCACAGCCTCCCGCGGCAGATCTATCTACACCCGCGGGCGTACAGTGGCTACAACGGCTGGGGGCTGACCTCCGAGAGGCTCAAAACCAGGCCGAGTCTTCTCGAGCTAGATCGGTGACCAACAGCTCTGCTCGGGTGCACACCCCTCCTCCGTTGGAAGAACGAGATCAGGAGGGACGACACCCTAGAAACCGGTCTCCTCAGGAGGAGCAACCGGTGGACCTCCGAGAACAGCTCGAGCGGCGCCACCGTCAAAGGCGCCAACAGGAGCAACAACCTTCTCGGAGAGACCACACACACAACACCCGTGCTCGGGGCCGATCCTCGACCCCGAATAGCGACGAAAACGTGCCTTATCGGGGATCCTTCAGCGGATGTCAAGCGCTGTCTCAGGAACTCCGACAAGTGCGATGGCCTTCTCGTTTCAAGCCAGGCTCGCTCGAATCGTACGACGGAACCACGAATCCTGTGGAGTTCCTCCAGATCTACACCACCGCGATCGAGGCAGCCGGCGGCGACGAGAAGGTGATGGCCAACTACCTCCCTACCGCCCTCAGAGGAGCCGCTAGGACGTGGTTGACGAACCTCCCCCCAGGAACAATCCGTTCCTGGGGTCAGCTATGCGACATGCTACTTGGGAACTTCCAAGGTACCTTCCCGAGGCCTGGTCGGGTCGACGACCTGTTCCTCGTCGTCCAACGACCAGATGAGACATTCCGGGAGTTCACGAAGAGGTTTAGTGCTGTCCGCAACACTATACCCGAAATAACGGACTCGGATGTCATCCGCGCCTTCACTCGGGGCAGTCGGAACGAGATGTGCACGCACGATCTGATCATGCGACCACCGAGAACCACCAGGCAGCTCATGGACCTGGCCGAGAAGGCCGCCTGCGCGGAGGAAACCCTGCGTTGCATCAAGCAACAGCGGGGCGAGTCTACCAGTTCTCCCCTCCAATCGAGAGGCGATTCGCACAAAACCAAGCGCAAAAAGAAGCCCTCTGGAGGGAACAAGGAGAAAAGGACCAGAACCGACGAGGTGATGGCTGATGTCTCCGAGAAGCGTACCTGGAAGCCGCGCTCCAAGGATAAGCCCGCAACATCCTCCGACAAGGCGTCCAAACCCTGGTGTGACTTCCACCAGACGGACTCGCATGATCTACGACAATGTCGCATCTTAAAGAAATACCTCCGGGAAGAGCGAGAGAGGTTCCGCGAGGAAAACCCTCAGGTCGCCAACAATAGCCGGGAGACATCTTACGAAGACAGTGATTCCACCCCTGAGCCTTTCCAGGGGCACGTCAGAGCGATAGAGCACATATTCGGGGGCTCGACCTCTTATGAGTCCAAGAGGCAGTACAAGGCGATCGCCCGGGGAGTCCTCGCGAGTGTTCCGCAAGTCCCTCGAACAATCAAATGGTCCGAGGTGGCAATCTCGTTCGACCAGGCTGATTGCCCCGAAAACTGTGCTCGACCAGGACGGTACCCGATCGTGGTTGAACCCACTATTAACAATTGCCGAGTAGACCGTGTGCTGATAGATGGAGGGAGCTCCCTCAACATCCTATTCGCCAACGACCTCGACGCCATGCAAGTACCACGATCATCCGTCCAGACGGTGACGCACGCTTTCCACGGCATCGTCCCTGGCTCGTCGGCCACGCCGATTGGGCAAATCACTCTCCCGGTTACCTTCGGTACACCGGAGAATTTCCGAACAGAGAAAATCCTGTTCGACGTAGTCGACTTCAAGACAGCCTACAATGCTATCTTAGGGCGACCTACCCTGGCCAAGTTCATGACAGCTGCGCACTATGCATACCAGTGCATGAAGATGCCCGGCCCAAAAGGCGTACTTACGATAAGGAGCTCCCCCAGAGAAGCACTCCTCTGCGACAAGCGGAGCCTCGACCACGTGCTTTCGAGGAGCGGAGAGCTTATACCCTCAAAAACCCACGCGGCCGTGAGAACCCATGGCGAAGTGAAAGTAGTCCTTCTGGATCCATCAGAGCCCTCCAAGACAGTTCGGATCGGGTCGACACTCGACTCAGATTTAGAGTCGTCACTCACTACGTTCCTCCGCGATAATTCAGACGTGTTCGCATGGCAACCGTCCGACATGCCCGGAATCCCTAGAGAAGTGATTGAGCACAGGCTGGCTGTCCGTCAAGACGCCACACCTGTGAAGCAAAAGCTACGTCGATTCGCCCCGGATCGAAAGGAAGCCATCAAAGTGGAAATCGAAAAGCTCCTAAAGGCCGGTTTCATCCGGGAAGTAGAGCACCCCGAATGGCTTGCGAACCCAGTCATGGTTAAAAAGGCCAACGGGAAGTGGCGGATGTGTGTCGATTTCACAGATCTTAACAAGGCGTGCCCCAAGGATGCTTTCCCCCTACCCAGAATAGACCAGATAGTGGATTCAACGTCGGGGTGTGACTACCTAAGCCTTCTCGACGCTTATTCAGGCTACCACCAAATAAGCATGTGCCGGGAAGATGAGGAGAAAACCTCCTTCGTAACTCCATTCGGAGTCTTCTGCTACTCGAAGATGCCCTTTGGACTAAAGAACGCGGGAGCAACGTATCAACGCAGAATGCAGCTCGCCCTCCACAGCCAAATTGGTCGAAACGTCGAAGCATACGTCGACGACCTCGTCGTAAAAACAAAGAAGAAAAAAGACCTAATCTCGGACCTGTTGGAAACATTCACCAACCTCCGAAGAAACAGAATCATGCTGAACCCAGAAAAGTGCACCTTCGGAGTCTGCGCCGGAAAACTACTCGGTTTTCTGGTATCACACCGAGGGATCGAGGCGAACCCCGATAAAATACGGGCGATCGCTGAAATGAAGTCTCCAAGAACAGTCCGAGACGTCCAAAGACTCACGGGCTGCATGGCGGCCATGAGCCGATTCATCTCCCGATTAGGGGACCGTGGGATCCCATTTTTCAAACATTTGCGACAACACGACGGCTTCGAATGGACAGCGGAGTCTGAAGCGGCATTCCAAGAACTCAAAGAGTACCTGACAACCCCTCCGGTATTGGTCGCGCCCAATCCCGAAGAAACGTTACTACTTTATATCGCAGCCGGACCGGCCGCGGTCAGCGGAGTACTGACAGTAGAACGCGGAACTCCTGAGCACCGTGAGAAAATCCAAAAACCAGTATACTACATCAGCGAGATTCTACACGGGCCTAAGGAACGCTATCCTCAAGTTCAAAAACTCCTATACGCGGTCCTCACTACATCTCGCAAGCTCCGACACTATTTCCAAGCCCACACGATCATGGTCCCGACCACCTATCCTCTGGGAGAAATCCTCCGCAACCGCGAAGCCATTGGCAGAATCGCCAAATGGGCTGTCGAGCTCGGAGAATTCGACATCCACTTCGTCCGGCGTACGGCCGTGAAGTCGCAAGTCCTCGCTGACTTCATCACCGAATGGACGGAACCCGACAACTCGGCATCACCAGCAGCAAAGGACGACATCTGGACGTTGCACTTCGATGGTTCGTTAACCATCGAAGGTGCGGGGGCCGGAATAGTCTTGACCTCCCCGACTGGAGAACGCCTGCAGTACATACTGCAGATTGACTTCCCGGCTACGAATAACGTGGCCGAGTACGAAGGCTTGCTAGCCGGTCTCCGGGTCGCCTCTGCCCTTGGGATTCGCCGCCTCCTTGTGAATGGAGACTCGCAGTTGGTGGCAAGGCAAGTGTCCAAGGAGTACCAGACCACAGACCCGAATATGGCTGCCTACCTCGCGGAGGTGAGAAAGCTAGAGAGGAAGTTCGTTGGTTTTGAAGTACGGTATATCCCTCGAAAGGATAATTGCCAAGCCGACAGTCTTGCCCGCCTAGCCTCCTCGCGGTCTCCATGCCCACCCGGGGCCTTTGTAGAAAGGATCTCGACGCCGTCCGTAAGTTCTTTGGAACCCGAGGACGAAGGAGTGGTAGATAGGCACCACTCAAGGGTGTCACCAGGTATTGACGCTCCGAGGGGAGTGGCGGGTCACCTCGTCGCTCCCCTCGATCTTGAAGAGTCGTGGATAGAGTCCATCCGCAAGTACCTTCTCGATCAAACTATCCCTGAGGACGATACACTTTCCGAGCAAATTGCCCGGCGCGCCAAGATGTATTCCTTGGTCGATGGGGCCCTCTACCGACGAGGGGCGCACGGAGTGCTCATGCGGTGTATCCCTCAGACGCAGGGTATAAGACTACTCGAAGAGATCCATGGAGGGGTGTGCGGGGCACATGCATCTTTCCGAACCCTGGTCGGAAAGGCCTTTAGACAAGGTTTCTATTGGCCGACAGCCCTACATGACGCGAGCGAGTTAGTGAAGCGATGCCGTCAGTGTCAATTCCACCGCAGACGCATTCACCAGCCCGCCCAGGCACTACAAACTATTCCCTTGTCATGGCCATTTGCCGCGTGGGGTCTCGATATCCTAGGACCATTCCCGGTGGCACCTGGGGGCTATAAGTTCCTCTTCGTCGCAATCGATACATTCACCAAATGGATCGAAGCTGAACCTGTCGTGCAGATCACATCAGAGGCAGCCAAACGGTTCATAATGCGAAACGTTATGACCAGATTTGGCGTCCCGAGCAGAATCATAACCGACAATGGTACCCAGTTTTCCAGCTCCGACTTCATTGAATACTGTACCGAGCTCGGCACCAAGATATGCTATGCCTCGGTTGCGCACCCACAGAGCAACGGACAGGTCGAGCGCGCCAACGGACTTATACTTCAGGGGATGAAGACTCGCGTCTTCGACAGACTCCTCCGCCCACACCAAAGCCTGGGTTCGCGAGTTGCCCTCCGTCCTCTGGGCCTTACGGACAACCCCTAATCGGGCCACCGGAGAAACTCCGTTTGGTTTGGTATATGGGGCCGAGGCCATGCTGCCATGTGAACTTATCCTAAAATCACCACGGGTGAAGCTATATTCCGACAAGGAAGAAATCCCTCGAAGAGAGGACAACCTCAACTTCATCGAGGAGAAACGGACCCAAGCCCTACTGCGGGCCACCCCAATATCAGCAAAAGCTCCGTCGCTATTATGACAGGCATGTCCGACAACGTTCATTGCAGGTCGGGGACCTCGTCCTACGACTCGTACAAAACAAAAGCAACAGTAATAAGCTTTCTCCTAAATGGGAAGGTCCATACACGATAGTCGAAGCTACCCGACCAGGATCTTTCCGGCTAGCAATGGAAGACGGTCGAGTCCTAACGAATTCCTGGAACATCGACCAACTCCAGAAGTTCTACGTTTGAGGCTAGTCGATTGTCCACTCGAGAATATCACTCGAATGAACAATTGGGGGCTGGTCCTGGGATTCGGTTAAAAAAAGTGATTTACTGAAGAAAAGTTGTACATGTCTGATGCGCAAGGGCTACGCAGTTACAAGTCGGGTAGACGAAAGCGCCCGGACAATTCCTGAGCCACGCGATCCAGTTCCGCCAGACGATCAGGAAAGCCTTCGGTGGATCGGACAGACGCGCCGACTGTAGTAAGCACCTGCTCTAGGAGGTCCGCCATCTTCGACAATCTCTCCTCGGCGGTCGAAGCTCTCACCTGCTCCCGAGAAAGAGATTCGGAAAGTTGGGCCGACTGGTCTCGGAGTATGCCGTTTTCACCGCGAAGAGAGTGGACCTCACCGCGGAGCGAGTTGACTTCGCTACGAAGTGAGTGGACCTCGCCGCGAGTAGAGTACCACTTAGCGCGGGCGCGCTGAAAGGAAGGCACCCGGGTCAGTCAGGATGGCAGGATCAGTCGACGGAACCATTAAGGAGCGGGAGTCTTTCTTACCTCCATCAAGGGTCCGAGTAGCACCATAGGGTCCTCTTCGGCCAAAGCTTCCCCGCTAGAAAGTTCAAACGTCGGCCGGTCCTTGGCAGGCAAGGAGGAGGGTGCCCCGCTCGCCGAGCCCCGACCAGGACGTAACCTGATGGATGGTTTCCTCTGCGGAGCAGCGGCAGGCGCGGGGGCTGACGGAGAAGAGTCCCTGTGGATCGCATATCAGAAGACGAGATCGATAAGCTTGATGAAACAGGAAGCAAGAAGATGGTACCTTGCCCTCTTCAGTGAATTGAAGCGCCTTCGTCGATCTGAAGAATCCACTGCTTTACGGAGACAAGGTGGCGGTACGGAGCTTATCTCGCCCCGGGTAGCTCCTTCCGTCTTCTCGGCCGGATTAGCGTTCCCACGGCCCGGGACGTCAACCGCGGTCGAGTCTCGATTAGGGATGGAGGGCCCAGCTTCCGGATCGTCTACCGCGCGTCCTTCTTGCTGCAGAGGGGGTTTTTCCCGCCAGACCAATGTGAGTTAGGCGTGAGGAATCAGAGACCGTATAGAAAAAAGGATTACCGCTAGAACCTCTTCCTTTTCGTTGGGAGGTCGAAGGGGTAGCGATGTAGGTACCATCGGACGGTCAGGAGAAGGTACATGCGTGAAGAGAGCTTCCACCTTCTCGGATACCTCCGCTTCGGGGAGAGCTGTTTAAGGCAAAAGGAAGGGTTATGATACTTCGACGGGCTATCCCTACTCTGGTGAGAGGGTAGAAACTTACCCAGTTTTCTCCACCGTTGATAGGGATCGCTCGACAAGTCCCAAGCGCCTGTTTCCCTGAACCGTAGAGGACAAACTCCGCGTCTGATGAAGTCGGCGGCCACGTCGGCAGAGGATAAGCCTCGAGTTCGAAGGGCCGCGATTTCTCCGACTAGATGCTGGAGGCGGGAGTCGAGTAGGGCCTCATCGGTCCAGGAGGATGCAGCTTCAGGCGGTGTTCCCCAGTACCTTCTGCCCAAGGAAGACGAGGGGCGGCAGTAGCACCACCCATGCTCCCATCCTGGGAAGAGCCGGATTTCGGGGGCGTCGATGTACTCGGTGATCCTTTCTTCTCAGAGGCGGATGCTTGCGCCCCCTGCTATCTTCTTCTGGGTTCTTTCCACCTTATGGTAGTATCGAAATAGGTCCAGCGGTGGCCGGATTCCGAGGTAGGCTTCGCATAAGTGGGCGAATACACTAAGGAGAATGTATGACGCCGGATCGAGGTTTACCACCTCGACCCGATAGAAGTGGAATATCGATTGTAAGAAGGTGGAAGGAGGCAAGAAAAACCCGCACCGGAAACAATCAGGAAAGATAACCAGCCAGCCGGATTCGGGGTTGGGGGATCGCTCTCCCCGGACGGGCCGGAATTCGGCCTGATGGGTTGATCGAATAAGAGCCAGCTCCAAGGAAGACGCGAGATTTGCCTCGGTCATCTCTGAGCGTGGCCACAAATTATCCGCCGAGGAGTTCCCGGCCATGGGCGCGAGGAAGACGATGAAGAGAACAGAGTGCTAGGAGGCAGGAATGCAATGCGGGCAAAACCCCAATTCTTGGACTCCTAAAGGATTTGAACGATCGCCGGGCGCGGTTCACGGCGCGATCATTTCAATCGCATTTAATGCGGGCAGTTGCTTTTTTCGCGCACAGAACACGTCGCGGGAAAAAGAGGGTCTGACAACCCACGACCCAAGAGATGGGCCAGAGAGAGAAAAGATTCTTCATCACCACGCGAATTTTCCGCCACGATGGTTCCGTTTCCTAGAAATACGCCAGGCGAACGCGTGTCCGTGATCGACGGATCAAATCAAATTAGAAAAACGTTCTGGATTTTTTCCAAGAAGTTGTTCCGATAAGGTTCTTGCGACTACTCGGAAGAGATTGAATCTACTCGGAGAAGTCATTGACAAGGACTAATCTGGTCGCCTACTCGGGGTTGCTCCCCGACAAGGGCAGATTTCCAACCAAACCATCTTGACCTCATTTCACGTATTGATGGGGGGCTTGATGATGCGTAGTACAGTATCCCGTGTATTCGGGGTACCCGTGCGCAGTTCCCTGAGGCTTTAGGAAGGTACCACGTACCCGATAAGGATCCTCGGAAGATAAGGCAATTCTGCTAAGGAAAGAAGACTCCCCTTAAACTAGGAAAGTCAATCCCGACGTTTAAGGAGGCCAGTGTCCTACTCGGGCGTAAGTCCACGTCCAGTACGACCCTGGGCACCCCCCTATATAAGGATCAGTAATCCCATGGGGAGAAGGGGAGAACCAGGAGCCAGAAGTCAATCTAGGTCCAGTCAGGAGGCGAAGCTCTAGAAGACCCGCAGTCTCGAAGGAGTCGAGCCCGGAGGATCAGCTAGCATTAGTCTACGACCAGGCCTAGGATAGCCACTAACATACACCCCCTTTGTAAAGCGTGTTCCCGATCAATATATAGCAACAGGACGTAGGGTTATTATCCTGAGGGAGGCCCGAACCTGTATAAAAATGGTTGTTCCCTGCTGTCAGAACTCCTGGCAATTGGCCCCTAGAGGTCCCTACCCCCCAGTAATCATCATCTCGCGAGTACCGTAAGATCTCCGGTTTACCAATCGTCGACAATGTCAATATAGCCTCCCCCCACCATGCCTTGGATAAACCCGCAGTGTCTAACATGGCATTAACCAAATCAGTTAGAGTGTGGTTCTTCCTCTCGGCAACCCCATTCGACTAGGGTGAATATGGAGGCGTCCTCTCATGGATTATACCATGTTCCTCACAGAATAAATTGAACTCATTAGAAAAGTACTCTCCACCACGATCTGACCTAAGTCTTTTTATCTTTCTCTCTAGTTGATTTTCAACTTCAGCCTTATAGATTTTAAAGTGATCAAGAGCTTCATCTTTGGTTTTCAGTAAGTACACATAGCAGTATCTAGTAGCATCATCGATCAAAGTCATGAAATATTTCTTTCCCCCTTTTGTCAACACACCATTCATTTCACAAAAGGTCTGAATGAATGAGTTTTAATGGTGTCAAATTTCTTTCCTCCATAGCCTTGTGGGGGCTTGCGAGGTTGTTTAGTTTGCACACAAGCTTGGCACTTTGAACCTTTGACAATGAAAAGTTTCAGAATTATGTCTAAACTAGATAGCCGAGTTATACAATCAAAAATTATGTGACATAAATGTGAATGCCAAACAGAAGCTTCACTAACATTAACTGGATCATAAATTTGGTTCACAGTCTTATTACAGGAATCTGAAAGAGAAAAGCGGAACAGGCCTCCGTAGTCATAGCCTTTTCCAATAAATTTTCCAAACTTAGACGCAACAACTTTATTCGACTCAAATGCGAACTTGTACCTATCTCTACATAGAAGGGAGACACTAACAAGATTCTTGCTTATTGAGGGGACATGTTGCACGTTCTTCAGCTGCACGATATTTTCCGAAGTAAGCTTCAGATCTACCATGCCAGCACCAAGAACACAAGCATGCGACCCGTTCCCCATCAGTACGGATGAAGCTCGATTGGTCTGATAAGAAGAAAACACAGAAATATCAGCACACACGTGAACATTAGCGCCGCTGTCAAACCACCAATCAGTGGGGTGACAAACCGAAAGAACAGTAGAGGATTTACCATATCCTGATAGTTCTGCATTGTTCTCCTCGCATATGGTCACATTGACAGTCTTGTGCTGTCCTTGCTGTAGTTTCTTGCTTTTACGCTGAGGACATTTCTTTGCCCAATGGGTATCCTCACCGCACATGAAGCAAGCACCATTTGGTCTTTCCTTTTCCTTCTTCTTCTTGAAGTTGGTCGTCTGAACGGCCTTGCCCTTTCCCCTGAACTTACCATGTCCAGGCTTGTGTACCATGTTGGCATTGGAATGACACTCGCCATCTTTTAAGTGCACATCCTTCGCCCGAGCTTTCTCTTCCACATCAAGGGACGCAATTAGATCCTCTACGGAAATATTTTGCCTCTTGTGTTTCAGAGATGTGGCAAAGTTCTTTCTCCACGAGGGAGGTAACTTGGCAATTATGCCCCCAGTCATAAACTTGTCAGGTAATTGGCACTTAAGGTGTTCGAGTTCCTTTACCATGAACTGTATTTCATGAGCCTGCTCTACCACAGAATGGTTTTTGACCATTCTATACCCGTGATACTGCTAAATGGAATAAAGCTCACTGCCAGCATCAGAGGCAGCAAATTTGCTCTCAAGTGCATCCCACAGCTCCTTCGCGTTCTTCATGTGCATGTACACATCGAAGAGACGGTCAGAGAGCACACTGAGAACATAGCCTATGAACACAGTGGTGGCATCGACAAACTCTTTCTCCTTATCGGTTGATGCGAATTTGTCTGGTTTTCCTTCGGAAACCCAGAACACATTCATAGCTGTGAGCCAGAGTGTTACCCTCATCTGCCACCTCTTAAAGTTCGCTCCCGTGAATTTTTCAGGTTTAATATAAGGTTTTTGGAATGCTAGAAAATCAAGCAATATAATGAAACTAATCTGAAGACCTAACATGACTAGAGACAGAGAATCAAATCTAGACATTATCAATAGCATAGGAATTACATCATATCACATGTCTAGATCACAGACTAATACTAGAACAGCGAGCAACGTCGCCATCAATTCCATCTACAGAAATAGGGTATTACCAGAGATATGAAGAAGCGACACAGCCAAACTTGCCGCAGCGAAGAGATCGATGCAGTGCGACTTGATGCAGCGAGGAAGTCGATGCCGAGAAGAGAGCGACACAGTGCAGCAGATCGAACAGCAGCGAGAAGTCGTGAAGGCGCTTCCCAAAAACCCTTATTCGCTCTCTCCCGTACAGGAACTCAAGAGCGGAGGGTTTTGGAGACCTACTCTCCCGTCTCTCGGTGCACGCCAAGGAACGGGATGGAGAAGACCTGGACGACGGGGCGGCGAGGGTGGAAAAACAGAGAACAGATTGATTTTTCTAGTGTGTTTTCGTCTGGAAGAAAAAGACTTCTTATAGATGAGCCGCCACAAACTTCGGATCCGATTTGGACACGAGTACTGCGCACGATCCAAACTCGGTTGGGATCCTTATCCAAAAATCACATGACAAAAAAGAGCTGCGCCAGGGCCTATTGGGAAATCCGAATTTGCCAGACCATTCACGCGCATGTCGTGTATGCCCACCCCACCCCACCCCACGCCCGGCCCGGCGAGCGAGCAAGCGCGTGTGGTATTTCTCTTTCTCTCCTCATATTCCTTTGGGGAGGTGTGGAGCACCATTCGTTATAAGGTGATCTCCATCCACTTCAACTAGCAATATGAGACTAAAGCCACATGCATGAGTGGGCCTTTGGGATTTATCTAGAATTAAATGCAGAATAAGTTTGGGCCTAGCCCATTAATTCCATCAGGAAGTAATCCATGTTTGGTTGCAAAATGTTAATGTAAAATGTTAATGTGATACGGGAGAAACCAAAATCTGGTTGATATGTGCGAAATCAAGAATCATAGCTTTCTTGTGTGGTATATTATTCGGTATAGCTATAATACCATAAAGACATCATAATTCTGAGGAAACATAACGAAGAATGACACTAGAATCCCTGTTTAGCATAATAGCACAACTCAGAATAAGAAGACCAACAATAAGATTAGTTTAATAGATTCCCAGCCAAAGTCTAGCGCCCTAAAGTAACTCTAATGGGAAAGTCAAAGTGTCTCAGAACGAAGAGGATATAAGAACAAAACTTTGAGTAGCCCGACCCTCTGACTACTCTCTACGTTCGGTTCGAGTGTCTTTAGGAGGACGGCTATGCTAGGGGTTGAGGGGTGTGGCGGCGCCTGGGGATGTGAGAGGTGGAGGCGTTGGGGATGAGGGGAGAAGGTGCCAGAGCTTGCGAGAGGGGGGGAGGGCGCTAATGGCAAAAGGATATTGCGGGTATGTTTGGTTCGTGATTAAAATCTACCATACTAAGTTTTTAGTCATGATTAAAATTTTGACCTCCACAAAAGTGAAACCGGAACCGGAACAAACACCGAAACGAAAAAAACCGAAATTCTCGTTAATTCGGTGCTCGGTTTGTATTTTGGTTGCCATTTCGATAAACTGAATTGATATCGGTAGATTCGGTGTCTGCTTAATGGAAAACTGAATTAACCGATCTCACTGAATTTACAATGTAAGCATTCAAGGCCATGACCTATTGCATACAGCAACATGATGCATCGCTCGCACCAAACCCTATCTGAGGCACCTCAGTCTCGTTCCATTCCCGTTTGGCGGCGCTGCACAAAAAATTTCCACAAGTCGGAGAACACAGATGGCCAGATCCAGAGCTTCTCCTCCAATCATCCTCCACCTCCTCATCCCAACTATTCCTCCGTATTCTCATCCTCCCCCAGGTGCCCCTCCTCCCGTCGTCGCCCGCGGTCGCGCGACCGGTTGCACCCCAACGAGATCAGCAACATGATGAGCCATGGCTTCTGCTCCCGCTTCTTTCCACGACGCCCCCGGCAAGAACGACCACAACGACGGCTTCCATCCTCACTTCCTCTGCTGGAGATCGATGCTTTCATGTCTATTTAGGCTTATTTTGGTTTAACCGAAAACCAAAACCAAAATATCGATTAACCGAAGTGCCAATTTGTTGAAATCTCGCACTTATTACTGTTGATATTTTTGAGAAACCGACTTTTAGAAAAACCGAAGAACCAAACCGAATTTTCAGTTAAAACCAAATACCCACCCACCCTGTCTTGTTAGGATGATTGTCAAATGTTTGACATGCAATCTTCATTTGTCTACTCTAGTTCATTTTTCATGCTAACATTTATTAGAACATCGGCAAGCAAAACCTTGTCCAAAATTTTGCTAGCCAAAGTTTTTAGTGGGGATAAAAAAAGCAATTGCCACTGTGTCTATGTGGGATGGAGGAGCGTCGACACTAGGGAGTGAGGGGCAGGGTGCCGAGGCTTGTGAGAGAGGGAGCAGAGCGCTCTCTCTCTCTCTCTCTCTCTCTCTCCCCATCGGCGACGGAAGGATATTGTGGTAGTGGAGTGGAGTGGACAGTGGTAGGTGTGGATGGTGGCGAGGTTCTCTAGAGGAGGTGGCGGCGAATGCTACGAGTAAGAGGAGCTTGGATGATGGCTATTTCTTTGTATAGTTTTGGTATTTAGTTTAAATTAAATATTTCACCATGATATCAATAATTCCGTGGCACGAAAATCACCTTTTAATGTGCAGTGGAGTTGTTGGTGCACAACTCTATTCAACAATGTTCAAATCTATGTGCTCATTTGATATGTGTCTCGTGATAATGTGTCTATCTCATTTTTAACCAAAAAAATATGAATATTTCGTCGCTCCCGCTTATAGCAAATTGCGCTGGAAACGGGCAGCTTCAGATAACCATTATTATTGGCAAACTCAGTTCTGTGCAAGAACTTTTGATCTTTCCCAGTAGACAGCGTAATATTAAACATTTTAGCCGTAGACCATGACCCCAAACTAATATTATTGCCGACAGGATACTGCAGATATGTTTGGTCCGTGACTAAAATCTACCATACTAAGCTTCTAGTCATGACTAAAAATTTTACTATTGTTTGGATGGTTGTCAAATGTTTGGCATGCAATTTTCCTTTACCTACTCTAGTTTATTTTTCTTACCATTGATGCAACATGGGCAAGCAAAACTTTATCCAATATTTTAGGTAGCCAAAGTTTTTAGTGGGGGGGACTTAGACTGAAACCAATCACACATTGCGTCTATGTGAGATGGAGGGGTGTCGACAGTAGGGGGTGAGGGGCGGGGTGCCAAGGCTTGTGAGAGAGGGAGCAGCGCTCTCTCTCTCTCTCTCTCTCTCTCTCTCTCTCTCTCTCTCTCTATTTGCTTGGTGATGGAAGGATATTGCGGCAATGGAGTGGAGTGGATAGTGATAGGTGTGGGCGGTGGCGGTGCTCACTAGAGGAAGAAGGCGGCGAAGGTTACGAGCGAGAGGGGCTGAATGAAAAGGCAAATTTAGCCCCATGCCGAGTGGCAATAGCAATTTTATCCCTTTTCAAAACACAAAGTCAAATTTAACCCCACGAAACAACGGACAAGTGACACGTGACACATGTTGCGGGTCCAACCCGCGACGGAGACACGGTGTATGTAGGTTGGGTATTTAGTTTAAATTAAGTATTTCACCATGATGTCAATTATTTCGTGGCGCGAGAACCACCACTTAATGTGCGGTAGAGTTGTTGCACGACTCCATCTCATAGATGTCAATTATTTCGTAGCCCGAGAATCATCACTTAATATGTGGTAGAGTTGGTGCATGACTCCATTTAACAGAAGTTAAGTCAATGTGTTCATTTGGTGTGTGTTTTATGGTGCACGTTGGTATATTTTCTCGTCAAGAAAGGAAAAAGAATATGAATATTTCGTGACTCCCGTTTATAGCGAATTGTCCTGAAAACGGCCAGACCATTTTATATTGGCAAACTCAGTTCCCCCGCAGAAACTTTTGATCTTACCCAGCAGACAGCCAAGGATTAAAGTTTTTAGCCGTAGACCGTAAGCCCCCGATACTAATATTATTGCCGATAAACGATATGCGCCTGTTAACCAATTTACCGATAGATAGCGTGCCCTTGATTTTTTATCTTTCCCAGCAAAGTGTGGTGCTAATAGAAATCTTTCGCTAGACTTTCAGCCCTTAAATCAGAGTTGTGATGTAGACGGTTGACATTTGAAATGATTTAGAATCTAGTTTATCAATCGTATATAAACTCTGCATGTTTTAAAGAGAGTGCATAAATGATGCGTACTACACGCACAACCTACTCACTCCATATGTGCACATATACGCGTGTCTATCACACTAAGTTTTTTTTGCAGAGGTTCGAGGGTCTCACGGTGCATGGATACATGTTTTGCTATTAAATTTACACTCTTGAATACACCCAAGCCATGACCGGTCCTAGAGGATAGTCTAGGTAGGCCGAGGACTACCCAAGATTTCTGAGTTTATGGAGATGTATAACTTATTTTAAGTGTATGTGTTTATCTTGTGATATTAGAAATGTAAATGAATATGCCATTGAAAATATTCTAGACCCGCCACTTTGAAGCAGGTGTAGCCAGGTTTGGACTTTTGCTCCGTTGTAGTTTCTGATGTGATGTGGACACGTGGGGCGTGCAGGTAGCAGCTGTGGGGTGTCATCTCTGTCGAGAGCGGGAGCGATGGAAGGATGGATTCCAGACGGATTCTTTACAAAACCTCGGAGAACACGACTTATTTCTGAGGAAATTGAGGCATTCAGGTACGTATAACTAGTTAGGCATGTTCACGTAGAACGACTTTTTTCTTCTTCTTTGTTACTTATAGCGATGGCAGGAAGGGTTCGACAAGGATCAATACGGAGCCTACCACAATATACTATTTGTTAGCCCACCTTTTGATGATCAGTCCAAAGAACGTATTAATTGTATGTGTAATCCGTTCTTTCCTGTGCATACCACCTCAGACATCTAATCAAATCTACCACATCTATGAGTATGGACGTATGGAGCCTACCACAGTGTACTATTTGTTAGCCTGATACGGTGAGGCTAGCTAGTAGTATATTTGTAACTAGGACTCAAGTACTCAAGACCTCGCGTGCGAGTGCTCAAGTACACACTGCTATCCCAACCGTTTGGGTCCTATCGGTTGAGGCATTGGTTCGCTACTTCTCCGTGCGGATTTAAATTGAAACATCACTATTATGGTGGGGCCATTCCCCTATCGGTTAGAGTACAAGTTAGCCATTCCTCTACCGGACTTAGATTGAAACACCACTATCCTAGTGGTTAGGCTGAGTCATTCCTCCATTGGTTATGGTGAGCGGCTGGTTAGGATACAGCCGTGTTCACTACTCCTGAACTAGACGTAGACTGAAGCACCACTATCCCAATGGTTAGGTACGTTGAGTCATTCCTCCACCCGGTTATGGTGAGCAACTCTTCTACTGGTTAGGATACAGTCGGGTTCACAGCTCGCGCACTAAACATAGACTGAAACACCACTATTTCATTGATTAGGTTGAGTCATCCTCCACCGGTTATGGTGAAGGACTCTCCTACCGGTTAGCCGGGTTCACAACTCCTGCACTAGACATAGATTGAAATACCACTATCCTATAGGTTAGGTTGAGCCAATCGCCAAGTGGTTAGAGTTGATTAATGGGGCAACTCTATAGGCTCTGTGGAGCAGAGGTATAGGGGCGGGGAAGGTGGCGGAGGTGCACTAGAGTGACAAGAGGAATCAATGTGATGTTGTTCTTGGTGCAACACACTTACAGTAATTAAAGGGTACAAGTAAGAATACAAGATGCACATGACAATACATATTGGATAATTTTTATAACATATATGTAAGCTAACTTCTACTGAGAACCATTTTTTGGTGTGGTGATGAAGCTGTGGATGCATGGCTTCACCCATTAAGATTATGCGCTTACATTATTCGTAGCCTCCGTCAGATTTAGTTTGTGTTTAGGGGAGCGCTTGCGTGTATGTGAGTATGTGTAGAGGTGTGGCATGCACATGTGCTTCTTCCTTGTAGTTGGAAAAACTAACTTTATTAATCTATACTACCTTATAAAAGGGGGAGTTTTTCTTTTCTAACTCCACCCCACAAATCGTACCCAAACCATTCAGAGCCGTCTGATCAGGAACATCCTATGGTTAACATTAACTTGATGGTCTGCCAATCCAATGGCTAATACGCAATTGATGGTCTGCCATAGCATCTCACGGCTGGCATTCACACATAGATCATTTACACATTAACACATTAACACATTTACGCAGCCAAGCCCTAATCACGCATGGCAGCCAGGCCTTAACCTAATTACAGTTCATGCATACACAGAAATTGGTGCTCGCCCCTGCCTCCGTCGTCGCTCGCCCTACCCCCGTCCCCGCTGCCGCCCGCCCTCGCATGCCCCACCGCCGGCCGCCCTCGCACGCCCCAGTCGCCCGCCCTCGCAATCCCCGGCCGCCGGCCGCCCTCACAAGCCCCCACCGCTAGCCGCCCTTGCACGCCCCCGCCGCCGGCCTCTACGCCCTCGCTGCCGGCCGCCATGGATCTCCCGCCCATCGTTCCCAACGCCTACATCCCCACCCATCCCCGCGTCCCCCCGCCTGGTGTCGCCTCCACCTCCGCCTCCGCCCCGCGCACCTCCGCTACCGCACGCCTCCGTCCCGGCCGCTTCCGCCGCCGCGCGCCTCCGCCCTCGCCGCCTCCACCCCGGCTGCCTCCGTCGCCGCGCCGCGCACCTCCGCCGCCGCGCCGCGCACCTCCGCCTCCGCCCTGCGCACCTCCGCCACCGCACGCCTCCGCCCCGGCCGCCTCCGCCGCCGCGCGACTCCGCCCCCGCCGCCTCCACCCCAGCCGCCTCCGCCGCCCTCGCTCCCCTGCCGCCGCCCTCACGCGCCGTCGCCCTCGCTCCCCTGCGCCCCTGCCGCCGCCCTCGCGCCCCTGTCGCCCTCGCGCGCCGCTGCCCACGCACGCCACCGCGCCCCTGCCGCCGCCCTCACGCGCCGTCGCCCTCGCTCCCCTGCTGCCCTCGGGCCCTCGCGCCGCCGCCCACGCACGCCACTGCGACCCGTCCCGGCCCCCGAGCAACTCACGAGACACCGCCGGCCGGCCCTCTCTCCGCCTCCCTCGAGCAACCCACGAGCCGCCACCAGCCTTCCTCGCCCTCGAGTCGCCGGCTCCGTCGCCCCCGAGCCTCCCTCCACCATCGATCCGATCTGATGCGATTTTTTGGTTTGTGCAGAGCCGGAAGGACGTGGATGGGTCGCTATTCCTGGTGAAGAGGTGAGGCGGGTGGATTTGGGGAGAGGGGTTTTAGGGATTGGATGGGTCGCTGTCTCTGGATCTTGTCGGATCGCGTGTAGGAACTCGCAGCCGATGTTCCAGTTCATCGTCATGAACAGGCGCAACACGGGTACATACATCCGTGATGTCTTCAGATGAGCTAATCTTCCGTGTGGGCTTATTTGTTTGTGTGATAAGTTTAGATATTTGTCGGATCGCGTGTAGGAACTCGCAGCCGATGTTCCAGTTCATCGTCATGAATAGGCGCAACACGGGTACGTACATCCGTGATGTCTTCAGATGAGCTAATCTTCCGTGTGGGCTTATTTGTTTGTGTGATAAGTTTAGATATTGCGCAGATAGAACCGGTCTGTAGTACGTACGCAGTACACTTGGACCTTTATGTTGCTGAAGCAAATAGGATAGGGATCACGATGGAACATTATTCTAAATCCTAAGATTTAACTTATGTTGAAGTAGATTAAATCGTTATTAAATGAGTAACACAGTAGTTATGGGGAAAAAAGACAAGGTTGCCACATTGAAAAACAAAAAATGGGATGTATGGCTTAGTTTTTATTCAATGTGATGCTTGACTCTTGAGTGATTACCCAACTATAGATCTTTTGTAGTTGCCATATCAGGGATTAGAGATGATAATAGAAATCTTAGGATCTCGTCGGAGCTTTATGACTGTATAAAAGTCTGGCAGGGCCTCAAGTGATAGCTCTTGGTCAGTGGATCCATTAGAGAAAAGCACGATATGTATCGAGGTATGAGTGGGCTAATTCTTCTTGGGTCAGAAATTTAGTATAGAGAATGACGTAAACTTTCACAGTGGGCTAATTCTTCCTATGTCAGATATTTAGTATAGAGAACGATGTGAACTTCACATACACGCGCGCGCACACACAAATAGATCTATGTAACTAATGTTTCTCGAGAAAAAAAACTTTGTGTCGTTATCATCACATTAGTAAGTTTCACTTAAGGAGAAATCTTATATTACCATCACTCAATCATCTTATTGTTATAGTACTGGTAAATAAAACAATTAAATTTTCTTCTTTTAGAATTGAGGTGATCACTGAAATTATTTCGTCGTCGTTGATTTGCAGTCAATTGACATAAGTGTCCAATAGGAAATTCCATTGTAGGTGCATTTTAAAAATGGTGTGCTTACATTTTATGATTTAGTAATACATAGTTGGGCAAATAGTCCTTCTTGACCTATACATATAATATTTTCTTCATCTTTATTCTAGAGTTATAAATCTTCTTTACTTGTTTATTCCCAGGCAGTTAGACAGTACAGTTCGTTCTCTGAGATGCTGCAAGCAGAGATGATCTTAAATGTTCTTCCTGGTATTTCATCAATTGAAGGTAATTAGTTTCATACCCGTTGCAGTGTTACTTGTATTGTATTCTCAAACCTGGTTAATCTCATGAACTCTGCACCTTTTATCTTCGTGAGCTAATCCATTTAAAAAACAATATCCTTACGCTGCATAGCTTATTTTGGCACTTCTCACGCCTTAATTGGCTATCCAACCTGTACAGTGAGTTTGTTTAAAATCACGAGTGATATATAACAAATCCATAGGTCCCTGGACAGGAGTTTTGATCATAAACGCTAACTAATGCTCAGTTAGAAGTTTACAATGTAGTCCTGAATATCAACATGTGTAGCCAGCACTTGACAATACATCAATATAACTGTTGTATAGCCGTACTACTGAAGCCTTGTGATATTTGGGTGGGTACACATTTGTGGATCATAGCCCATGTTGGTAGTACAGAATACAAAATGATCTTTATCGCTCATATGAGTATCTTTTTTTATATGTATGAAAAAGGTTATATGTGCAGATACAAACTATCCCTGGACAATAGATTGAATTATCTGCATATACAAGTCTCAAAGTATATAAGAAATTCTACAGAGGAAAAGGAGAACTCTAATGGAGTCTTGGCAATATCTGTTTCAAAGCCACCAAACCAACCTTATGTAACCGTGACAGAGATGATCTTAAATGTTCTTCCTGGTATTTCATCAATTGAAGGTAATTAGTTTCATACCCGTTGCAGTGTTACTTGTATTGTATTCTCAAACCTGGTTAATCTCATGAACTCTGCACCTTTTATCTTCGTGAGCTAATCCATTTAAAAAACAATATCCTTACGCTGCATAGCTTATTTTGGCACTTCTCACGCCTTAATTGGCTATCCAACCTGTACAGTGAGTTTGTTTAAAATCACGAGTGATATATAACAAATCCATAGGTCCCTGGACAGGAGTTTTGATCATAAACGCTAACTAATGCTCAGTTAGAAGTTTACAATGTAGTCCTGAATATCAACATGTGTATCCAGCACTTGACAATACATCAATATAACTGTTGTATAGCCGTACTACTGAAGCCTTGTGATATTTGGGTGGGTACACATTTGTGTATCATAGCCCATGTTGGTAGTACAGAATACAAAATGATCTTTATCGCTCATATGAGTATCTTTTTTTATATGTATGAAAAAGGTTATATGTGCAGATACAAACTATCCCTGGACAATAGATTGAATTATCTGCATATACAAGTCTCAAAGTATATAAGAAATTCTACAGAGGAAAAGGAGAACTCTAATGGAGTCTTGGCAATATCTGTTTCAAAGCCACCAAACCAACCTTATGTAACCGTGACAGAGCTTCTTGCTGTAAGTGGCACACATCCCCATTTGGTTCAACATTTCTTATGTTTGTACTTCACTATTCAGTAATGTCATATGCTTTGCAGTAATCATGGAACAATAGGTTCAGTTAAAGGGATTTTTTGAGTTGTTTAACAACGTATTGTCCATAGTAGTCTGCTTTATCTCAATTTTTATTAGTTCAGCAATTGCTATCTGTCACTGTGTGCAGTTAGGAAACTTTCAGTAATTGATGCAGAGGCCTTCTTTGAATCTTTTAATGTCATGTGTTACATTTACTGACAGGTTATAGGAAGGTTTAATTTTGGTAGCTGAAGTGGCATGTTGCCAAAGGGGTTATGCTTTTCTACGCTTTGAATTAGTTTCTAATTGTTCTGCAGGGGTGACGCTGTTGAAGGAAATACTTAGGTTGGTGCTCATGGTAAAAACGGAATGCGTCGAGATTGGCATGTCAATAATGTTAAATATATTGGCTGGATCCTTGAGATAAAAGACAAAGCTTACTAGAAAGCTTGCTGAATTAGACTGAAATCCTGAATCCTGCCCCAGTCCCAATATATCTGCATTTTATTTATGTGTATGTGATCTTTGTGGTGGCTGCTACACTCACAATTTATTGCTTCCTGTTCCATCTAAAACATATTGGCACGAGAAGGGGTCAACCAGTAGACTAAAGGCTTCAGAAATCAATGTTGTTTTCTCCGTTTATTATCTTCAATACTAATTTTTACTTGCTCCCTATGCAGATTGGGCAGCTGAACATCTGTAAGTAACAGAAGCAACAAAGTTTACTTTGTCAAATAGTTTGGTTTTCCCATCTCTTCAGTTTTTCCTGTTTTATGCAAAATCACTAACGCAACCAATTTCATGCCTTTAACTGGTGGTAACATATTCTTTGAGCAAGTTTCGGAGGTTGCTTATTTCACAATTGCTGCTGCATGTGGTTCACCCTAAGATTCGATGTTGATGTGTATATCCATATAGCTAATTAGACTTTCTATTTGCACTTGCACATATGCTGGGCCTTGGTTGGTGCTGATATAGGAGGTTGCTCGCTTTTGTGGTTCACCCATCCCTTGAGGTATTATTTTGCTGGACCCATTATTTAAGCTTTCGAATTAGTCTCTGAATGGGAGGGAGAGGGAGAGGTAGAGGGAGGGAGAAATCAACTAAGTGGTGAACTAAGATTTGATTCAATTTTGGATTGAGTATTGACGGTTGCAGAGATAATCATTAATTCTACAATGCAACCCTATAGCATTATCTATTGTCCAAGTACGTAGGTCGTTAAAAATGATATGTATCCAGCAGGTTGTCAAGTAGTGAATTAGTGATTGATTGCGATGGGAACAAAATTCCTTCCAATTTATGTTGTGTTTTTGGCTGTAGCCTCATGTACAATTTGATTATATATCACTTATAAGCTTAGGTAAGCTAGCCCATAATTTGAATGACCATGAGAAAGGACTCATCCTCATTGAATAATTTAATCAACTCAAAACTTATTTCTAATGCTGTTGCCTGTTTTATGTCTTCAAGATTTAATGGATGATTGTTGGCCATATCTTATTTGTATTTCATGATAATCCTTGCAACGCACGTCTCGGCTGATGCAAATTATAACCATAAAATGTTTAAACCTAATGTCTAGCAAAAGGAATTGCATTCTTCTGTTCAAATCAACAACTGTGCTAATGTCATGGACCATCATGCTTTATAAATCGTTGGTAGCAAGATTTTTAACTGTGCTATTTGACTGAACATGCACACATGTATACTAATCATTTCAAGATTTTTAAAATTAATTGTAAGATTAGTTATATGAAGATGAGTAGTTACATCGCTACTTAAAAAAACAATACGTATTATAGAAGACTAATGCTCCCACATGCGTAGCATGTGCCTCTTACCATGTGGACGAAAGAGTTTGACACAAGTTATATGGGTTCTATGAAGGATGGTGCTCAGTGGTTGGTACAGAACATGGATATTAAGCTTGTCAATGAGTTTCAACTAACCATGCATCCTTTTAAGAGGTTATCCATTGTACCTGTTGATTGATTGATATATTATTGAGTCATGTAGGCATCTATGTCAAGCTTATGCGCGTGGTGATTGTTTGGGTTTGCATGCGTGTTTGGGTGGTCTAAACTTCAATGGGTTTTCTTTGCAACATTAACATATAGCATATTAAGATAACAGTGTGGTGTTTTTTCCACTCCGTCCACCACACTCCGTGCACTCTTTCATTCCACAGCGCCCGGACTATTACTTCATTATCATTGAATTCCTTTTGCTCATTCACGGGTAAACATGACGTATGTTGCCACATAAAGAATTGACCAAGTATTTTTGTATGCATGTTGGAACCTTTTGGTAGATGTCTGAACTCATATTATTGGCCATATTATGTATAGTGAAATAATTCCTATGAAATTAACAAGTCACATGAACTATGTTGGGCATATAAATGTCAGAAGCAATTTCAGGAAGTATATTTTTAGCAAAACTCCTTGGTCTGTCACGTTAGGTAGTGAAATGTTCTTATCATTTTTGAAATCAAATATTCTGAGTATCTACTTATAGAAAAATATGTTACTTTGCACTTAGATTGTGGTTGTGCAATTTCAGTGCCCTCTCCTGTGCAAGAAGATGGTTCTGAAAAAAAAACTCCCGAGTGCTAATAGGATCTATAAGTGTTGCAATTGAAGATGGTGGTAAATGTTTGCAGGACTTGTAGTATTCCAAGAATTACCCGACTCCTGATTCTCATGTGAATGTTGTCAACCATCCAGTAGTCAAGGTTATGTGACTAATCAGGCATGATGAAAATGGATATGAAGACACTAATGATGGTAATATTACGCCAACAGCAGAGAATCATTCTCTCTCCAGTGTTGTGACAGATGAAAGCAGTTCAAGCGGCTGCAATGCAGAGTTAGCAGCGGGTGGAGATTTACGAGGCACCATGTTTTCCAGTAAAGGGTCAGCCTTCCTATCTCAAAGAAAATATCTTACTGGTTGTTCCATTTGCAAGCTCGTGAATGTGTGGTCTAATACAACCTTCCTTACTTCTTTTACCCAAGTCTTTTTTATTATATTAACTTGATTTGGTAGTTGCTTTGGAGTGTTTTATATGGTGATTGCTTTTTGAGTAAATTAATAACTTGACCTGTTAGTTGCTTGGAGTGTTTGTGTATGGTCGGTTGGTGACTGAGATGTGCAGAAGCTACGCCTTCTAAAGAAGGGAATTAGATAAGCCATTGTTTTATATATTTTCCTAAGAGCGGAAATGTTTTGTACTTCTGGAATTAGGAAAAGTTTATGATGTTTCTTCCTGTTTAAATCAACGACGAAGCATGCTTATAATTCTCTTGTATTCGCAGGATGGAAGGAAGCAATTACTGCAGATCATGAAACTTGTTTTGTGTCTTGAAAACTGAAGGAGCACCGGACTGATGTAAACCTGTCAAGGCAGTTGCGTGGCAGCACCAGCTGATTCGTTAGTGTATTCTATGAGGTGGTGGTGCTAACCAGCAGAGTAACCTGGGTGTGCAATTTTGACTTTGCATGGATGGTGAGTAAAATGGTAGGTCCATGATGGAATATGGTGCAGTTGGGTATAAGACTTAATACTGAAGCAGGGGGTGTCGCTCTCGGTAGAGGGTAAGTGTTGTCTGGGCAGAGTAGTACTAGGATCTGGTTGTGTTAGACGATTGAAATATGCTTTGGTCAGTAAAAAAAAATTTTGGGCTACATGGCGACAGGATGTGGTTTCCTTTCCTTGACATTGTGTGAAATGGATTGCTGATTGTTCGTTTTTGCATTTATATACTATGATTGCAAATTCATATCAGCAATCCATGCTAAATATGGCTGGTGTTTCAGGTTCATGACGAGAGGGAACTGGACCATTTGCTGAAAATAGATGATTGGAGCTTGCATATTCAAGTAGCATTATTTTCTTGTCGTAACATGCACATTTTTTTAGAGTTTACCGTCTGTCATGGTGTAATAAACGTAGAGATATTGTAGCACTTGCAAAGTCATGTAGTTCGATTTGTTCATTGGTTTGGAAATACCATATGCTTGGTAAGGGTATTGTACGAAGCTATATTTTCCAAACTTGTGTACTCAGTTATGCTACGGGTTGATCCAAACTAAAGTATTTGCTGGATTATATTGCACCCTTTTCTTTTGAGAAGATGATTTCAAAATTTATTGGGATTATATTAGAGTAGATATAACTTCAAAATTTAGAAATAAGCTCATATTTGGTGTGGTATATATTGGACAATATATTGAATTGTGTGTGATTGATTACTATTTTTTAAATTTTTTTAATAAAATTGTACTATTATCAATAAATTTATAATTTTTATAGTTGCTATTTGCATCAGTCGAGACGTGCATTGCACGTGCATGCTTACTAGTTAGTTTTAGTAGTAGAGTTAAATGTTTAATGTCCATAACGTAGAGGTGAACTAATTCCAACAATAATCTATAAGACAGACTCCGAGCGATCTCAGGCCATCTGGGTTCCGATAACGTCCGTTCCTGATCGGACGGCCGCGGTCGCTCCTGCGCGGGGAGGGGGGGCGGCGCGCGCGCGCCGCGGCCCACCAGCTCGGCCGCTCGTGCTGTGGGACGCTACTGCCACGACCAAAATCGGTGGCCTGTGGTGCGTCGATGTCGGGTGACGTCCGTTTCCGGGCGGACGGCCGCGATCGGCCGGCGCGGGGCGTGCGTGCGCAGAAAATCGGTGGCGTTGATCTCTGCTGGATTGTTCTAGGGTGTGTGCTGAGCAAGCTACTGGAGTGGGGTGGAGGCTTCTCGTGGTTCTTCGGCTCCTCTCCAGGCGATGGCGACGGCGACGGCGGCTGCTCCCTCGTAGGTGAGGTCCTCCCCCTGCCCTCTTCCCGGCGACGCAGGTGGGCCCCGCGGCAGCGCTCGCGTCGCGGCAACGCCGCGCTCCCCCCTCCCCCCATCCCGGCGGTAGGGCTTAGGGTTTGACAGGTTCGTGGTCTGTGTCGTAGAGAAATCATCATCCTCGAATGAGTAGTATTTGTTAGATTTGGAGTGAGGCTGCGCGTGTTTTTTTTGCTTGCATTGGTGTTGCTTGATGCGATTTTTGTTGCTTGCTCAAATCACTGTATTACTATTGTTTTGTGAGATTTCGAGGTGTTGATGAGTGCGCTGGCCGGGCGGGGTAGGGGAGAGGAGTGGGCGCGGGTTCGCTAATCCATCCATTATGCCATGGCTGTCGTCGTTCTCACCGCCGCAGCGGCGGCGGCGCAGATTGATTGGGTCAGTGAGTGCTGCTTGCTCCGGCAATTTCCGCGTCAAAGTTTCCCTACTTTCTGTGGGCAATTTGGAGCCAGAGTTGCAGCCAAATTCTTGTAGCACCTTCAAACGCATAAGCCCTGAGGTACGCAACACAAAAGCGAAAAAGGAGCGGAAGAAGAAAAAAAAAGCGAAAAAGGAGCGGAAGAAGAAATCCGAAGGAAAACCAAATGCGTGAAGCGGGAAAAAGGCGAGGAAGCAACGCGGAAACAGGCGAGACGAGAACACTCCCCCCCAAATTCCGCAGCATTCGCTTCGTTTCCTCCGCCGCACGGCTTCTCCGCTCCCACCGCCACCACTAGCCGGGTCCCCACCGCTGCCCCACTTCCTCCCTCCTCCTCGCCCTCGCCGCCACGGCCACGGCAATCCGCTCCTCCACCCCCGGCGCCGGCTAGGTCTCACAGCCTCACCTGCGCGCTCGCGCGCGTGCGGCGGCGCCCGCCTCGAGGTGGGCCGCACTGGCACTGCAACTCACCGCGCGCGGATTTTTACTTGTTTATTGAATTAGGGGCGTGTGGGGTTTGGATTTCTGCTTTTTTTTTGGTTGGTTTTCTGATGTGGTGCTGTGGAATGTGCGTGCAGATCGAGGGCGCGGCGGCTGACGCGTGGGCGTGTCATCTCTCGTGAGGGAGCGGCGGCGATGGCTGAGGGCGTGCAGGCGCCCGAGGCGTCGCCTGGGCGGTACGTGCGGCGGCGCGACGAGGTGCCCGACGACGAGGGGTGCGACGACGTGCTTGGCGTCGACGTGCCCGGGGCCGACCCCTTCGACTACGGCGGTGGAGGGTGAGTTGCCGTTCCCGTCCTCAACTTGCTACATTGAGCTCGATTAGTTCGGGGTGCAGGGTGGTTGCTTTGCGGTTATGCTGGATGCGCAATGTGCTTTAATTTCGTGTTGATTACCTTTTTCTTAGACGGGTGTAGGTTATGTTTTTTACATTTATTTTGTTGTTGCCACCACAATGAGTTGGTATCTGATTTGGTGGAGTAAATGTTGTGGAACGTATTCATTGCATCCAACTAGTCTATATATAGAAGGCAACTGGGATTGCTGCCTTCTGAGCGTGCCACGTCATTTCCGATGACGTGGCGCAACGCGGGCGGTCGGATCTCACGTGGACGGCCCAGATCGAGCAAGCACAGTAGCAGGTCTACACTGTTCATCCGATCCGTTACTGTTCATCGAGCGTGCACAGTAGCGGGTCTGAACTGTTTATCTGACCCGTTACTGTTCACCGGACCCTAAAATACATAATATATCTAGTTTGATCGTCTCCACGTCCCGAATCCATTTCTCCACTCTATTTTACCTAAATCATACTCCTTAATTTCCTAAACCATTATTTATAGATTTATTCATTTACTTCTCGCATGTTATTAAATTACGGTTATACCGTCGAAATCACTGTATACGCTACGCGCGGGTCACAGTACGACGTGCTTTCGCGCGTGCTTCAGCTAGTATTTTTCTAAAGATAGGTTGAACGGCCATAAAAAGTTCACGATGATAAAAGTAAAAACACAGGAGAGGGCACATGTTGGATAACTTTTAGAACATAAGAGGTAAACTAACATCTATTACAACCTAGAGTTATATTGCTTGAAATACTTTAGGAATTGTTTCAGGAGATCATTGGACATTTCAGGGGTACATTTACAACTCAGCTGTAAATATTTATAGAGATTGGTTGAGCGGCCAATAAAAATGCATGTACGTACATTTCAGACCTACATTTCTGTTTACGAATAATGCTAAATTATCTGTACTAACAGAAGTGAACTTGTTTGGGAAGAACATGGTACATATCTCTCCTAATTACAATACAAACACGGTACACGTTACCATTACACCACAGCTAAACATCAATAAATTATTTCAAATTACCCCTACATCACAGCTAAACATCAATAAATTATTTCAAATTACCCCGAGAACTGGTACACCTTCACTACCAACAGTAGTACATTCGTATCAAAATCAGACCAACCAACATGTACATTTCCCGTTCCAAAAGACCGCAGCAAGTACCACAGAACAAGTACCACTCCTAGTTAACGAAAAAAATAACAAGAGTGCAGTTCAATTGCTAAGCTATTGAAAAAAACCAGTTCAAGAAAAATAAAGTACAAGTACAACATGTGATGGAACTGGATGGAGCAAAGAAAAATCAAGAACTCATCAAAATCTTGGGTACGTGCCGTCTCAGCTCATCAAAATCTGTACACATGGTGAACACAAGAACTGAACTGCTCCGTATAAAAAATTAACCAGAAAGCAAAAGATCTGGCCAGTTTAAGGTTCTTGCAGATTAATTACACAGCACATTTAGAGGTACATAAATTCCTACAGGATCAGAAAAATTGGGATAAAAAAGCAAGATCAAATTACATGCACGTACACTCTTCCATGCTCCGCTGTCTCTCATCAAAATCATGGGCCAAACAACTGGAATAAGAAAACATTGTGGATGCATTTCGACAAAAAGTTTGTGTGTAAATTGTTTGAAGAAACATTCATACAGGGAACGTACACATGCAATCTGTTAGTCGCTGAATTCTTACTCTTGGTAGGAGCAGAACTCTCACACTCATCGAGAGAGGATGACACTAGGAGTTGGGGCAATTTTCTGTTTTATTTCTCAATGCCATGCCAACCTGAGGGGTTAGGGATACATATTTATAGGCTGCTAGCCAGCCAAGCATATGCCAAGATGCTAGCTAGTCTAAGATGCTAGTCTAAGGTGCTAAAGTGCTGTCCTATGCTAGTCTAAGATGCTAAAGTGCTGTCCTACAGCCAGCCCCACAAAGACCAGCACATGAGGCTTATCCATCATTCTCCCCCTAAGTCTTGTGCGTCGTCTTGTGGGAAAGTTGAACCATCCCGGTCCTGGAGCAGAGCTCAAGGAACTTGATCCTCCCAAGGGGCTTGGTAAGCAGGTCCGCAAGCTGGTCCTTGGTGTTGATGTAGCTCGCCTTGATGCTCCCTTCCTCCAAGCAGTCTCGGATGAAGTGGTACCTCACCCGGATGTGCTTACTCCGTTCATGGAAAACGGGGTTCTTTGCCAGGGCCAGAGCGGACTTGCTGTCCACTCTGAGCTCCACCGCTCTAGTGTCTTTGCCGAGGAGATCACCAAGCAGTCGAGCGAGCCAGAGCGCCTGAGTCGAAGCAGTGGAGGCTGCTATGTACTCGGCCTCGCAGCTGGACAGGGCCACCACCTGCTGCTTGACCGACTGCCAGCTAACGAGGCACTTGCCGAGGAAGAAGAGGATCCCGCTCGTGCTCTTGCTGGTGTCGATGTCGCCGGCGTGGTCGCTGTCGCTGTACCCGACGAAGTGTGCCGCCCCAGGGCACCTAGGGTAGTAGAGGCCGTGGTCGAGAGTCCCCGCAACGTAGCGGATGATCCTCTTCACAGCCTGTTGGTGCTCCGTCGTCGGTCACTGCATGAACCGACTAACGTAGCCGACGGAGAATGCCAAGTCCGGCCGTGTGTGGGCGAGGTAGCGAAGGCTCCCCACAAGACGCCGGTACTGCGTAGCGTCCACCTCCTCCGCCGTGCTGTCGCGGCTCAGCTTCAGCCTCTCCTCCATCGGAGTGAGAGCTGGGTTGCAGTCGGTGAGCCCAGCTAGCTCAACGACGCGCTTGGCGTAGGCGGTCTGTCGAAGCGTGATCCCAGAGTCATCCTGGTGCACCTCGATTCCCAGATAGAAAGAGAGAGGCCCCAGGTCACTCATCTGGAAGGTGGCCTTCATCTCTTCCTTGAATGTCGCCACCTCCGCATCCTTGGTGCCGGTGATCACCAAGTCGTCGACGTAGACACCCACCAGCAGAGCATTTCCTCCACTGCCCCGTCGGTAGATGGCCGCCTCGTGCGGGCTTTGCTCGAAGCCCATCCCCTTTAGCGTGGAATCCAACTTGGCATTCCACGCCCTCGGTGCCTGCCGCAAGCCATAGAGGGCCTTGCGCAGGCGGAGCACCTTGCCCTCCTTGCCGGGGATCGCAAATCCCGGCGGCTGGTGCACGTAGACCTCCTCCTTCAAGTCGCCGTTAAGGAACGCCGACTTAACATCCATGTGATGAACGCGCCAGCCCTCCTAGGCAGCTAGCGCAAGGAGGAGTCGCACGGACTCCATCCGTGCCACGGGAGCGAAGGCGTCGTCGAAGTCGACCCCCTCCTGCTGCACGAAGCCTCGTGCCACCAAGCGAGCCTTGTGCTTGACGATGGCGCCGGTTTCATCCCTCTTCAGCTTGTACACCCACTTAAGGGTGATCGCGCGGTGACCACGAGGAAGGTCAGCAAGCTCCCAGGTGCGGTTCTTCTCAACCGCATCCATCTCCAACTGCATCGCGGCGCGCCATGCCGCGTGTTTGTCGGCCTCTGCAAACGACCGAGGCTCGCCGTCGTCACACGCAAGGTGCAGCTACGCCTCCAGGTCGTGGGGCACCGGTTCCGGCACCGGCTGGTTGCCGAGAAGGTTCTCCATCGTACGGTACCGCAACGGCTCGCCGTCGTGGTACGCGTCGATGCGCTCCTCGTCGTGAGAGAGCGGAGTGGCGAGCTCAACCGGGCTGTGCTCGACACGAGCTGGTGGTGGAGTAGACGTGCCCGGAGAGGTGCCTGTCGGTACTGGAGTGTGTGGCGTTGCCGGCTGTGGTGGAGCCGGCGAAGAACTCATCACAGCCGAGGTCCTGGCTGGAGAGCGTGGTGCTGTCGGAGTAGCAGGCGCCGGGGACGGTGGAGGCTCGGGGACTGGGGTAGACGCGCTCGTCGGAGAAGAGCTGCCTACTCCCCCAACTCCCTTGAAGTGGGCGTACTCGACAGTGAAGTCGTCGTACGTCGGAGCCGAGCCGTCGTCCTCCGCCTTGTCCCACGCCCATCCTCGCCCTTCGTTGAACACAACGTCGCGCGCCGTGCGCACACGCTGTGTCTTCGGGTCGAGGATGCGGTAGGCCTTCGAGCCCTCCGCGTAGCCGATGAACACTCCCGGAGTGCTCCTGTCGTCGAGCTTGCTGATGTGACCAAGCTCCTTGGCGAATGCGAGGCAGCCGAAGACCCGCAAGTGGGAGACCGCCGGCTTGCGCCCATGCCAAGCTTCGTACGGCGTCTTGCCGTCGAGTGCCTTGGTAGGCGAGCGGTTGAGGATGTAGACGGCCGACACAACCGCCTCTCCCCAGAAGACAGCCGGCATCCCCCTCTGCTTGAGAAGGGCCCGAGCCATCCCCACAACTGTCTGGTTGCGCCGCTCGACGACGCCGTTCTGCTGCGGGCTGTACGGCGAGGAGTAGTGGCGCTGAATGCCCTTATCAGCGCAGTACGACGCGAATTCAGCTGCCGTGAATTCGCCGCCGTTGTCGGTGCGCAGCACGCGCAGCTTGCGGCCGCACTCCGCCTCCGCAGCAGCCTGCGCGCGCCTGATGGCGTCCGCAGCCTCTCCCTTGCTGCCGAGGACCATCACCCACATGTAGCGGGAGAGGTCGTCGACGAGCAGCAGGAAGTAGCGTCGTCCTCCCGGTGTGGCCGGTGTCACCGGGCCACACAAGTCCCCGTGCACAAGCTCGAGCCTCTCCTTGGCTCGAAAGCTCGCCTGCTGGGGAAAGGGGAGTCGCCTCTGCTTCGTCAACACGCAGACGTCGCAGAGCTGCTCCACGTGGTCGAGGCACGGCAGGCCTCGCACCATCTCCGTGGCACTGAGCCGCTTCAGGGCCTCGAAGTGAAGGTGCCCAAAGCGCTCGTGCCACTGCCACGCCTCGTCGTCCCGACGAGCAGCGAGACAGAGGGGTTGTGCCACCTGCACGTTGAGGATGTAGAGTCGATTTGCGCTTCTGGTTACCTTGGCAAGAAGGCGACGACGGCGATCCCAAATCCTCATGACTCCATCCTCAATTACCACGCGCGAACCGTTCTCATCCAGCCGTCCCACGCTGATGATGGAGTTCCTCAACGCGGGGATGTAGTAGACTTCGGTGAGCAGTCTGTGCTCACCAGACACGGCGGTGAAGATGACGGAGCCGACGCCCTTGATCTCCACGCCAGAGGCATCCCCAAACTTGACGGAGCCTCGGACGCTAGGGTCAAGCTTGGTGAAGAACTCCCGTCAACCGGTCATGTGATGGGTGGCGCCGGTGTCGAGACACCACCCGTCGGTCTTGTCATTGCCGGAGCCGTCGCCGAGGAGGGCGTGTGCTTTTGTCTCGTCAAGGTGGAGGAGAGCCGCTGCGGCCGGTGCCGCTGGAGGTAGCTCGATGCTTGCATGTGCCATGAACAGAGCCGGCTCCTCCTCCTCCGCCTGTGCGACGTGGGCCTGGCCGCGTCGTGGCTGTCGACAGTCCTTGGCCCAATGGCCAAGCTGGCCGCAGTTGTGGCAGGTGTCGTCTCGTGCCGGCTTGTGCTTGCCGGCGGCGCCGCCCTGGGCGCCTCCGCGGGCATCGCCCTCGGCACGTCCTCGCGCCCCGGCCTGGGCGTCTCTGCGCGCCTTGCGCGACTTGCCACGCTTGCGGCCGCCCATCGCGGAAGAAGGCTCCCCCTTTTTCCGGTCACCTTGGCGGGCATCCCACTGCTCCCGAGTGAGAAGGAGCTTCCCGCCAGTGGTGATGGGCCCCGAAAGAGGCTGTGGCTCATCGCTGTCAACGACCTTGAGGCGACCTATCGCCTCCTCGATCGACATCGTGGAGAGATCCAGCAGAGACTCGATCGAGCGAGCCATCTGCTTGTACTTCTCGGGGACGCAGCGGAAGAGCTTTTCGACAGCTCTCTCCTCGCCGTAGGTGTCGTCGCCGAACTGCACCATCTTCTGCAACAGAGTGTTGAGACGGAGAGCGAAGTCGTCAACGTCCTCACCTGGCTTGAAGGCCAGGTTCTCCCACTCCTTGCGAAGTGCCTGCAGTGTGGACTTGCGGGCGCGGTCGCTGCCGATGCGTGCCGCAGCGATGGCGTCCCAAGCCTCCTTGGCAGTCCGCTTGTTGGTAAGCGAGAACTGCATCTCGGACGGGACTGCGGCGATGAGAGCATCCAGCGCCCGTCGATCCTGGTCGTAGTCGACGTCGCCGTACCGGACCGCCTCCCACATGTGCCGCACCTGGAGCTTTACCCTCATCACCGCAGCCCACTCAACGTAGTTGGTCTTGGTGAGGGTAGGCCACCCACCGCCGGGGCCGACGTCCCTGACAACAGCCTGGAAACCATGGTAACCATGGTACCGATCCGGGGAGAGAGAGCCACGCTGCCTGTGAAGGTCGCGCTCTCCATTGACCCGTCCGCCACCGTTGCCGTGCGCGCCTCCTCCAGGAGCGCCGCCAGCGCGTCCGCGCCTGTCTGGGCTGCCGCCGCGCTCGTGGGCGTGCGCAGCTGCCCTAGGAGCGCCACCGCCGTGCGCGCCCCCTCCAGGAGCGCCGCCAGCGCGTCCGCGCCTGTCTGGGCTGCCGCCACGCTCGTGGGCGTGCGCGGCTACCCACTGCGCCGACCGCGCTCGCGCTGCGTCCCTCTCTAGCAGCTCGAGGTCCGCGTCGGCGGTGTCGTCAGCGGAAATGGAGCTGCCGGTGCTGCTGCGCAGAGCCTCGACCTCCGCTGCCGCCGCACGCGCTGCGTCCGCCGCTGCCGCTGCTTCCGCCTCCGCTCTGGCTGCTGCCAGCTCCGCCGCTGCCAGCCTCGACGCCCTTGCCGCCGCCGCAGCGGTCTCTGCCGCCGCTCGCTCGCGTTCTTCTGCCGCGGCAAGTTCGGCCTCCTGCCGACGCCGCGTGCTCGAGGCGACCGAGCGCTGAGACTGCCCTGCGGACATGACGCGCTACCGGGTGGCTGCTGCGTGGGGAGAGGGCTGCTTCAGACGAGCTGCTGCTCGTCTGCGCGGGGGAGGAGTGAGCAGGAGCGGCCGGAGCTGCTGCTCGCGGCTGGGGCTGTTGTGTGGTTGGGAGAGGAGATGAGCAAGAGATGCTCAGGCTACAGGATAGTACGGCTCTGATACCAGTTGTTAGTCGCTGAATTCTTACTCTTGGTAGGAGCAGAACTCTCACACTCATCGAGAGAGGATGACACTAGGAGTTGGGGCAATTTTCTGTTTTATTTCTCAATGCCATGCCAACCTGAGGGGTTGGGGATACATATTTATAGGCTGCTAGCCAGCCAAGCATATGCCAAGATGCTAGTCTAAGGTGCTAAAGTGCTGTCCTATGCTAGTCTAAGATGCTAGTCTAAGATGCTAAAGTGCTGTCCTACAGCCAGCCCCACAAAGACCAGCACATGAGACTTATCCATCACAATCGGCTTTTAGTTTCCTGCAAAATGTACCAAAAAAACAGATGGTTACACAGTGGACAAAACAAATCAGGTCCAACAACAAAACAAGTACAAATCAAGTCAGAAAATTTACTCGCTGAACAAGCAGAAGCCCAAACTGGCCGAAGACCAAATCAAACATGTTGAACAACCGCAAGACCAACAAGATCCTTATTATCGAACAGGTGATGAGCGTGGCTCTGGAGGCACCACTTGGAGAGTGAGGTCAAGATCGTGCGTAATGTCAAGCTCCGGAGATGCCCGACAAGGCCACGATCCTGCGGAAACGATCACCGAGGGTGCCACAGTGGTGGCCATCGAGCCCGAGTTGCGCAGGCAGCAAAGGAGTTGCGCCCCAGTGCCATGTATATGGCCGAGTTGTATTTGCCCTTAGGAAAAAGTAGTAGTAGAACATGCACCCGACGTACCGGGGTTTAGGTGACAAGTTTTCATCTCTTTCTTGTAATTACTTTGTTGTTGTAGTAACATACCGAATTATTTTGTTGATCACTCAAAGTTGACTTATTATTTCGCAAGTAACATTAATTTTTTAAGTATGGTATGTAGTGATAGCAACCCAAAATGTTATGGTATTTACCGATACCGAACCAAAGTTTCCTTTTCACCCCAAAAAAGAGTTAAGTTTCCTTTGGTAAATTTGGTAATTCACTTCATTGACCGTAGGATATTCCAGCAGTTTCCGGTACAGCGCAACCCCTTCGACATCCCAGCCGAGCGTGCACCCATGGAGCGGCCCCGGAGGTGGAAGGTGAGTTGCCATTTTGACCCCAAATTGATACATTGAACTCAACCAGTTCATGCATGCATATTTGTACACCAACATACTATCATTACTATGCCACTATCCCTTGCATGCTTTATGTCCATCTCTCATCACTTGCCTAATATTTTCCAGAATAACTAACTACAATTAATTAACTAATGCAGAGCTTTCAGGCGGACACTGTTGGAGAGGCTGTAGGGCGGATAATTCCTTATTTGGAAGGCACAAACGAAGCAAATCAGGTCATTTACTTTGATGGATGGAGTGGACTGGCTGCATCCAAGGTCCTTAAAGCTATAGCTGAAGACCCTCCACCATCTCTGAGGAACAAGTTTGATAAGATTGTTCATGTCGACTGCTCAAGATGGAAAAACCGAAGGGCAGTACAGAAGGAAATTGCACATAAACTAGAGCTTCCACAAGCAGTAATGGCTATTTTTGACAGACAAGATGAGGAGGATGATTTCAATGGGATAGATCAAGGCTATAGGGTAGAGATAGGAGACGCCGGGAGAGCGATCCATCAAGCCCTACAAGGACACAGCTGTTTAGTGGTGTTCCATAATGGGAGTAGCAACATGGTAGACTTGAATGATTTTGGCATTCCTCGGCCTGGAGACCGATGGTCAAACCTTGTTAGTAAGATACTGTGGACTTTCAGAGGAAGGCTTAATCCCATCAAAGAAATGAAGCAAGAAACGGAACAAGAACTTCGTGATCCAAAGGTCAAATCAATCGAGCCTGATGATAAATCATTAGCAGAGGGAGTGGACAATTCACATATTTATCTTTACTCATATTTTGATACAAGGAAATCCTATTGGATGGATATGCTACAGGAAGAGGCCAGAGATATTGTTCAATACACGCATACCCTTGATGTCACCCCAGAAATAGCTACAAAATGCTGCTTGTATCTGTTGGCATTGAATTCTAAGAACGGTGACATGATGGACTACAAGTGGGTTACCCATGCTTCCAACTATTGGGTTTGTGATGGGATTATACAGGAAGACCAAGAAGACAAAGCATGGGAGGTTGGTGCTGTTTTGCATCAAGAGATACGACTAGATGACTACTCGTCTCAAAGGTTGCCCGCTTTTGGTGACAAGCTGGATACTCCTGCAAACCGATGGGTTTCAAAAGTCGGATACATCCCCCCAGCTATATGGCCAGAGTCGTCATCATATTTCTTCAGTCACTCAAAGTCATCATCATTACCCAATAACATGTTTCAACAGTCAGAGAACCTTCGTGTATTGGAACTTTGTCACAGCACCTTCAACTTTTACTCACCTCCTTTCCATCATTGCCACAGCCTAAGATTCCTTGGATTAGTTGATTGCCATGATCGACCACGAGAAGAAGGCAGGGAGGAGCAAGATAGACCAGCGATCGAATGTTTTCAGAGCCTGTGGGTGCTAGACATATGCTATACGGATTGGGAACTAGATTTATTCCCAAGCACCATAGAGCAAATGGCTACCAATGTTAGGGAGGTACACATAAAGAAGGGATGTATATGGCACAGTAATCTGGCATGGAGACGACTGCAGAACCTTCGTAAGCTTCGAGTAATTGAGCCTACATGCTCTTGGCAGACAGGCAATGGGGATGAATTCACCGATATGGTGAGGTTGGAGCACCTCGATCTGTCTGGAAACAGTACAATAAATGTTTTGCCAAGCCTATCGGGAGCAACTGGCCTCAAGACTCTTGTTCTAGATGGTTGTGTTGGGTTGGAACGTATTGGCCCTGATAGCCTTCCTCCGGTGCTTGAATCATTCAGCCTAGATGTCTCCAAAAACTCATCCGACTCAGAAGCTAAAATAACACGCATCTCCACGGCTGGTTGCACAAGATTGGCTGACTTCACATTGCGTGGATCATTACCAGAACTTGACGAATTGGATATCTCTGGCACTTCAGTCAAAACTCTTTTACTCCAAGATCAGGTGGTGCAGGCACCACATCTCCAACAAATCATTCTACTCGGATGTGAGCAGCTCCGCTCAATATTGTGGCCAGAGAAAGGAATACAGTTGCTAAGGGTGTTATGCATCGACACTCGTGGAGAAGAGGTTAGAAAAAGACCACATGACTCTTTCATCCGTCAGTTTCGACAAGAATATTGTCATGCGTATGTTTCTGTTATGGACATGAGGTTCTTTCAGTTGCTGGTGCTAAGAAGTTATAAAGAGTTTTGCTGGAACAACAATAGATTTGATTTGAAGCTCTGCATGTCTTGTACTAACAAAGATAAGGATCCTATCAACAATAAGGAGAACATTGGTCCTTATAGCACTGAAAAAATAATTGCACCACCTCTACAGAAGTCAATAATCCCCAATCCTTCTTACTACACCTATACCGATGTTCTTGTTGACAAGACAAGTGATACTGACGAAACCACTCAGTTTCAGCCGTTGGGCTGCCATGTGGAGATTGCTGAGGGCATTAGCGACACTAACATGGAGAGCATACCAGGGATCAAGGCTGTAATCTTTGTGATGAACAAGGTCGAGTCATTGCACGTGCACGACAATTCTTCCATCACCACCGTCATACCTGAAAACATGACGGTCTCATCTGAACAAGGTCAAGTCCCTGGAGAGGAGAGAATTTATTGGTCTCATCTGAAGCGGTGCCATGTCGAGAGATGCCCCAAGTTGGATAATGTCTTCGCCACTAACTACGATATATATTGTTTTCAACAACTAGAGACATTTTCAGCGGTTGATCTCCTGATGGCTTGTTGCATTTGGAGCAAAGGAAGAAGGGCTACTCGTAAGGACACAGAGTCATTTTCACAACTGAGAAGTATACGCCTGTACTCCTGCCCCAGGCTCAAATTTGTCCTCCCACTGTCGTGGTTCTACACCTTGTGCAAATTGGAGACCCTCCACATTGTCTATTGTGGTGATCTCAGGCAGGTATTCCCCATGGAGGAAGAGTTTCTGGCAAGCATAGCTACCAACAATGATCGAAAAGGTGTACTGGAATTCCCAAGTCTGAAGCACATCTACCTACATGAGCTCCCCATGCTGCAGCAGATATGTGAGGCCAAGATGTTTGCGCCCAAGCTTGAGATGTTCAAGATCAGGGGCTGTTGGAGTCTTAGGCGCCTCCCAGCCATCGACTGGCGTCGTCGAAACAGCCACCCTGTTGTGGACTGCGAGAAGGACTGGTGGGAGAAGTTGGAGTGGGACGGGCTGGAGACTGGCCACCACCCCTCCCTCTTCGAGCTGCGCCACTCACTGTATTACAAGAAGGCCCTACCCAGAGCATCAGTTCTCCGGTGAACCGACCTGACTGTTCAGGTATACTTACCTTACCTCTACAAACTATCTCTACATGCTATCTGAATTGCATAGAAACTTAGATATTGATCTACGTGTCTCCACTGACCCATTTATTCTCTTGTCTTGGTCGATCTGACTTGATCTCACAGAGCTGTGTTTGATTTGATCTCATTTATTCTTTTGTTCTGCTTCGATTAATCAGTTGTATCATTACCTCTGTAGATTTGGTGGTGAAAAGACGATGATATCTGTGCTGTTTCCTACTGTTCCCGTTGCTGCAGCGGTTCAACTATTTGCTTGCCAAGTTGGTGTGTTTTGTAAAGAATAAATAGGTGTTTGATGCTATCTTCATCCACCAAGTTCGTGTATTTGATACTATGTTAATTTGTGTCTCTTAATTAGGAGACTAGCGTACCCTCTATTTGGTATGGTTTGTGGTCATGTCCCATGTGTATGCTTGAAGTCAGGGGCTTTGACTCCGATAGCCTGTGGCATGTGTATCACGGTCACAGAACCCATGGTGTAAGTGTTGTTGGCCAAAGACTAAAGACAAAGTTTGTGTGTGATTGATTTAGCGGCATGTTAATGCCGTCTGAAAATATATTGATTGATTTACATGGATTCTAAACTATCTCATTCTACTTATTCTTTAGTCATACAAGTACAGGCATCACTCTCAAACTCTTAACTACACACTATCAAGGCTGAGCCAAAAGTTAAGCTAGAAGCAGTTACGCAAGATTCGTAAAATGTGGAATAGCTGAACTATAAAGAGGGAGCCCTAAAGCATATATACACATCTTCAATGTCGCCTCAGCTGCTGATTCACATCACACCCCACTGATAATCTAATCCCACTATCCCAGGCACCCCAGGTTGGTTTGGTCTTGATCGCAAGATCAAATTTTTGATTTTGATGAAAAATGACATCTTAGCTTCCATCTTCTGACACTGCATGTAATATGATCCTATTTAGTCTAAAGAAGGTCACTAGTACAGAAAACGATATCCGAGGCGGTCAAAATAGCACATCCGAGGCGGTTATAGCACCCGCCTCGATGGAGTGGTTGCAGATATGGGGGCATACATCGGAGGCGGTTATGCAAACGCCTCGGATAAGAGCTCATCCGAGGCGGTTAAAACTCATTAACCGCCTCGGATAAGGGCATATCGGAGGCGGTTACATTTTCATAAGCGCCTCGGATAACGTATTATTAGAGGCGCTCAGAATAATACAACCGCCTCCGATATACTCTTATCCGAGGCGTTTAGGTAAATATAACCGCCTCCTATATTCTCTTATCCGAGGCGTTTAGGTAAAGATAACCGTCTCCTATATTCTCTTATCCGAGGCGTTTTGGTAAAGGTAACCGCCTCCTATATTCTCTTGTCCGAGGCGTTTTGTTAAAGATAACCGCCTCCGATATGTTGTTCACCAGGCATTATTTTCCCTGATTTACTAGCATCCCTGAAAAAACAAATAGATATATATATATATACAAAATCACAGCAGGCACAACCAGCACAGCACACTTCAAACATTCATTCATTCTCGGATCGGCCACAAAACATTACATGTAAACATTCACATACATACGCATACGAATTAATAAATATTACAAAAGTTGTTCAGTTGAGTCATATCCTCAATTCACAGCCAGGATATTGATCAAATTAAACAAAACTAGACCTCTCTTCAATTGTTCACACGAATAGAACCACGCGCCGAAGCCTCCATACACCATATCTGTTGATAAAGAAGCATCATATGTAATAAAGTGACGTTAGCAGTGAGAGAAAAAATGAACAACACGACGTTTAAGAACGTCAAGTGCACTTATCATTTGAAACCACCTGTTGGACAGATAATTACAAAGTTTGATTGTAGAAGTTAATGAAGTAACTAATGACCTAAGTAGAAACCTACGTAATCATCTAACTAATCTCAATCCTAAGTTCCTAGCTTGTCGCCGGGGAACCGAGGCGTCCTTCGGCACTAATGACTTCGTTGTTCAGGAAGCCGGCGATGTGCGACCGGACCTGGGTGAGGTCCATATCTTCCAACATCTTGATTTGCATGGTTTTCGTCGCTTCCTGAAAACATGAGTCTTACGCTCAGGGCGAATAGAACGACTAAACACTCGACATTAGCAGTGGCGCTGGTTTCTTACCGGTAGAACCGCGTACTTTGGGTTGCTGGAAAGGGCTAGCATGTGGAAACACACGTAATACCCACAGAGGTCGGTCCCTTCAGGTTGTTGCCGGCACTACAAAAGGGATATCGATTAGGTATAGAGGGCAGAATTATGATGGCATTAGTTCTAGGAGTCAAGGACATTACGGAATACCTTAAACTTGCAATCATGGCTTAACTTGACGGCCACTCCGCCCTTGACCTTGTGCCTCCCCCCGTGTTTGATGTATGTGTCAAACGCTTTGGGTGATTAAAAACAATTAGCATCGAACTATCTCTTCCTTTGTGAAGAAGAAAGAATAGACATGGACTAAGTCGAACGTTTTGATACTTACTCGTCGAGTACATTCATGATGTCCACGTACGCTTGCTTGCGCGAGTCCATGCTGCGCCTCATGGAATCAAGGTAATATACCTTACTCCATTTCGGCACGATCACGACGAGGATCCAATGGTCGCTGCTTGTACGATACGAAGTTATTACATGTTTAGCCGTCGAACCATAAGAATTTGCGCAGGATGTGGCTTACCCGATGTTATAGGCAACCTGGATCTGATCTCGTGCGGAGTACTCATGGAGTAAATGCACGACATAATCCCGCACCATGTCCCTATTTTGCGCGAGACAATATGCGGAGATCAAATGTGGGTCGCCGAACCCCACGGAGTTGTGCATCCTTCTTCGTACGCTCAGCTCAATCATGTACCTGATCGATATGGAGAATAAGGAGTTACATTGCAGGCATTTAGGAGTGACAAAACAAAACGGTGATGTGCTGTAAGGACTTACAGCGAGAAGCATCTCATGAGACTGGCGTCCAGCTCACGGAAGTGCATCATGTTGAGATGTCCGAGAAATCCACGGGAAACATATATCCGTGGCGGTGCCTGAAGTGCTCCTCCTTGAAGAAAACCACGAGGCCGAGTCTTGTATCTGGGAACGGCCTGCGCGACATCTCGAGGTAATGATCATGGAGCTGCCGGCCGGCTACGCCCAAGTTCACGTCATCGTCCACCATAGGTTCTCCAGGCACGTACTGGCGAGCCAGCTCCGCTAAAGGATATTCAACATCAGAAGCATGTTTTGAAGCAAACTTCTTGGATTCGTAGACTTTCAGCTTGGATGTCGCCCCGTGACTCTTCGTTCGACTCCGGCGTGCCTGTGAGGTCTGTGTTGCTGGTAGTGCCGGGAGCTGAGGGGGGAGCGAATGATGAGTACTAGCCTCCACATCTTGCACTGTCGGGACTGGATGAGGAAGGACGAGCTCCGTCAAAACCTTGGGCGGAGATGGAGCAAGCACCGGTGAAAACCTCAGCATCCCTTGATCCGCCGGAGATGGAGGAACGGAAGGTGCGCTCGGTGCTGATTCGAGGACTACGTCCTTCTTCGGCCACTGGACGAACGACCCGACCGCGTCGCTTAATGTCTGCAGCTCATCAGATTCTCCCGCAGCCGGCAAAGGACAGCAAGCGAAAGTCGGGTTGATTGACTCAACCTGCACTCGTGCGAAGCCTGCCGCCAAGGGGACACCGTGTAGCACCGTTCCAGGAGGAGATGGCTAGACCTGACCCATACGCGGCGTCTATCGAGAAGTTCGTCGTAGCGAACTGTATCTGCAGCTTGCACCTCGTCGGACCCCCAATCTGGTCGATAGGAGAACTATCATCCGCACCAGATGCACAGCTACTGCGGCGGGCACCCGGGCTAATTGCGACCGGCGCCCTGTCTTGCAGGTACTGTGCTGATAGCCTCTCCTCCATTGCCCTCATTCTCTCCTCGAACTGCGCCTCAAGCGACGATTGAATCTCTGCTTTCATCTGCTCGGCTCTAGCTCTCTTCCGCTGCCGACGTGCCTCCTGCGTGTCCCCGGTGAAGGATTTGCTCCACGTTGCCAGGTTTCCGAGACCCCTGGTGCGTCCATAGGGCTCCCTGGTGCCGATGGCTTCAGAGAGTATGTCTTTCTCCCGACTTGGCACAAACGAGCCTTGAGATGCCTGCTCGTTCAGCCCCACCATTCTCTGATATACCTGCTCGTCTTCAGGGTTTCTCCATACGCGTTGCCCACCTTGATCCACCTTGGTCCTCGCTCTGCACCAGTCCCGGACTCGGTTGTCGCCGAAACCCGAGAACGCCGGCTGCTGACCGTGCTTCTCTGCTTTCCGCGTCCTCCTTTGCCCACTTCTTCTTCGCACCGACGTACCCTAAGGTGCCGAGGAAATGCGGGTGCTTGTTTCTGCTGGCTAGCTCTTTCCCCTTCTGGCTTTCTGTCCAGAATTCTTCGGACGACTTCAAGGTGCAGAACTCCGCCCACTCGGACATCAGGGTATGCCTGGCAAGGCGACTTCTCTTGATTGAGATAGTCCCTCACCAGTCTGTGCTTGAAGTTCCTCCAGCACTTCCCAGCTGTCAGTATTGTCGCTCGGAAGAACTCGGCCTCGACCTCTTCCGGGTACATGAAGGAGCCCTTCACTTCGTCAAAGAGGGACCTCTGCTCCTCCCGTGTCAGCTCACCCCAATCCGCGAGGGTGATCCTAACCCTAGAACGGGCGACCACCCCGCATAATGTCCGCCACTTCTTCCGGGTTTTCTTCTGGCTCAGGCACTCCGGCCACCGGATCCAGGCTCTGAACTACCCATCTGCCCTTCGGCCTCCCCGATGGCTTCCTTGGTTTGCGAGATCCCTTTCCTGACGATGTCGAAGGTCTTGGCGACCCCGACGGTGATATCGTAGGGGAGGGCGGCGGAGAGCTCATCTCGATCGTATTAAGTAGTTACTAAACAAGTTTTAGTATCAAGTTAGACTAAGTAAACAAGTTTTAGTGGTACATGTTCGAAAGAAATACATTAGGATAAGAAGATCAATCTCAGCTTGCGCACTTCTATTAGGGGCAGCAATTCAATCGCATCTTTAGTTGAGAGAAAGCAAAAGGGGGTAATAAGAGAGGAGCAAGTTAGTATCTATTCTTATTAGATTTTTAAACTATAGCATAAGCATAAGCATACTAGGCACCATTGCATTGAAATGCAGAAAAGCAATACATGAGCAATGTTAGATCAAAAGAAGGTAGCCATAGTTTTAGCAAGCACTCCGACATCTTAGACAAGTATAGTTAATCATATTCTTACCAAAAGAAATTAGGGTTTTGATAACAAGAACAACTGATATATCAGAAACATCAGTTATTAGAATATAAGGGTTCTAATTTAGTACTTAAACAGAATAGTTACTAAGAACAATTAGTAAAATCTTGAGCTGGAATTCTAGAACTCTATGTAAATCTTCAATGTATAAATCATGTTATTAGTGAAACAACTTCAGAATCTAAAGTAGTTCTATAGGCTCATTTATTCAAGCTAAACATACCTTAATACCATTGTTCGTGGTATGCTAGTACCAATGCGCAAGGGTCTTAACTCAGCAATTTAAACAAAGTACTTAGATGATCAAAAAGACAACCATACATGCTGATCTTGAACAATGGGATTATATGAATGATGAAAACCCATAAGATTTATATTATATTCCTAGGAATATAATTAAACTGTGTTCTACGACTGCAATGTCCCTCTTCAAGGCTATAGCTCCAGTAGGAGCAGGTGTTCTGTGAGTATCCTTGTGAACCAAAGAAATTAGGGTTTTCATTACTCATGCAGGGGATCAGATCATATTCCTTATTTTGAATTTAGTCGAATTATTTGGGCTTGTACTGACCTTCAAGCCATTCCTAGCATTACCAAAACAATATGATTTCAAGTAGCTGCTGAAAATTACTTTTGATGGTGGGAAGGTGGAACTCACGGTGCCTGGCTTGGGGAGGAGGCTGATGAGGACATCTCCCACACTATCATCCAAGGACCAATCACCCGTTCCCGTGCCCGACGACTTAATCATGAGGAACATGGGAGAAGCACCACTGGACCAGCCACAAGAGGATGAGGCGCCACCCCAAGTCAAGTCGGACTCCACTTCAACTTCGAATTCGGTTCGGTTTTCAGCAGACAACACCTACATAAATGGGGCATAACTTTCTCATACGGAGTCCGATTGAAGAGTTCTTGTATGCGTTGGAAAGCTAACAACGACACCTTTCCAATGGATCTGATGCCACGTTATGAATAATTACAGAGACATTGAAATTGTCAGAATAAGTCGTCAGGTGCTGCGACACCGTTTTGGGCCACTTCGGGCCTTGTTTTCGTTTCGGGTTTTAAGCCCAGGTTTAGGGTGAAACTCTCAGAAACCCTAGGTATAAATACTTGGTAGCCGTCATTGTTTAGGGTGGGTTTTGCTTAGAATTATTCTGCCATCGCAGTCTCGCTGATTTCATCAGTTTGTAGAACCCCACTTCGAGTAATCAAACAATCATCTCGTTTGTGAGATTGCTTCTACTGTGTTCTTGCTTGTGTTCTCGATTCGCATGCAGGGATAAGCCTTCTTGGCGAGGTCAACCGCGTGTGCGCGTGGTTGATAACCAACGGAGCCGTGGTGTAGCGAACGCAGGGTTCGGATCAGTTTTTGATTGGAAGCCGGGTCGTCAACGTCGAGTTCTCCACAATCGTGATTATCCCTTCCTGACGGAAGATCGAGCACCCCCGTGCGCATCAAGTGGTATCAGAGCTTCGGTTGCCCGTCAGGTATCATTGTATCCAATAGTTTTTGCCATCGTCCCAGAACTCCAGATATAGCCAAAAAAATTGTAGTCCTATAGGGCATATCACCTTCACTGTCCAAGAGCTCCGAGCCGTTGCAATTTCGTCACAGTGTCGTATTGCTGAGTTTTGATTCATAGTCAACGTCCGGTTGCTGGTTTAGACTTGTGTTCTTAGTTGCGAGTCGTTACTTAGGGTTTGAGATATCCGAATACAACTCTGAACCCAAGTCGGAGTCGAATTCATAGTGCCTCGGTAAAACGGCCATAACTTTGTCATACGAACTCCGTTTGAGCTCTACCACCCGTCAAAACGACCGGAACGAAAAGTTACATCTGATTCCCACCCACTTCGTCGGTTCGACAAAATCTTCGAGGCCAAATTCGCCTTGGAAAATAGAGTTCTGGAAGTTTTATTTCCATATACTCTATTTTTTCCCTTTCGCTTGATTCTTTGAGCAGTTTTGTAAAAAAAAGAAAAAAAATAAAAAAATAGTGAAGAAAAAGAGAAGAAAAAAAAGAAGAAGAAGAAGAAGAAAAAAAACCTTGGTATACTTCTGTTTCTTGGTACTTTGGTATACTTCTGTGCCTATACTCGTTTCTAGGAACACGTTTAGGCCAGCAACTGAGACAAGTACCTTGAATTATTATTGAGCTTTACTAACTATTGTCGAACTTTGCTAATCCTTGCTACCAAATTGACCTTCCAAGCTCCACTCTCTTCTGATCAGTACAGTTTCAACCCGGCAATCGCTACACTCACGTCTTCAACGGTATCACAAACAAGCCACCGGTTGTACCACCTGCTACGTTGGTAAGAACTTTTCAAGAGCGTGGTTAGACGCTTGAGTGAGAGCGACTCCACATCTTAGTAGTTCGTAGGAGCTTTATACATTTGTGTGTTCCTTGTTTTCACTAACCATGACAGGATCACCAGCGGCACATCAAGATGATGGAGATGAATGTGTTTCTAAGTTAGAGTTTCAAACGATGCTGCGAGATATCAATGCAAATATTAGCAAGAGCAACCAAGATAATGAGCATCGATTAGAGAGGATAGAGAGGAGTATCGCCACCCTCATCACCAGGATAGATAACCTAGAGAAGCAGCCACCTTCCGATAGAGCTGAATCAGAGGATCTCGAGGCGGATGACACTGATCAAGATGAGGATGAGTATGACCGAGCTGCCGCCAGAGCAGGACTTCCAGCTGGAGGTCGCCCCGCTCCTCACGCGGCACATCAAGAACGACGACAGCCACGTCGACAAGGTAGGGGAGGTAACGACACAAATCCTCATCCTAGACGTGCACATGATGATTATTATGCTAATGTTAAGTTCAGTATACCATCTTTTGCTGGTTCCTATGATGCTGAAGTTTATTTGGATTGGAGATGACAGTCGAGCAAAATTCAATTCCAATCTAGTTCCAGAAATTCATAGAGTTAGACAAGCCACAAGTGAGTTCACTGATTTTGCTATCATTTGGTGGAATGAATTAGTAAAAGCTGGTTTAGCACCTGATACATGGCCTAGGTTAAAGAGAGCTATGCGTAGTAGATTTGTTTCTCCCACCTATAAACGTGAAATGCGCAAAAAATTGCAACGCTTAACAAGGAAATAGATCTGTTGAGGAGTACTACCAAGAGCTACAAATAGGAATGTTGCGTTGTGAAGTAGTTGAGGATGACGAGGATAAAATGGCAAGATTCTTTGGGGGATTAAGGCGTGAGATACAAGACATAGTTGACTATAAGGATTATAACTCTCTCAATAGATTGTTCCAGCTTGCTATGTTGGCAGAAAAAGAATTGCAGGGAAGGTAGCAAAAGCCAAAGAGCAACTTCGGCGACACAGATCGATGCCTGGAACGGTCAAATCAGCTCCACCTCCTCCTGCACGGTCTGCTGCCCCTACATGTCTAGGGCGCGTTCAGCAGCACCGGCATCGTCACAAGCGCCAGAAGAGAAGACTAAATCAGCAGGTTCCCCCTGCCCCGGTAAAGAGCTCTTCATCGGTTGCTTCCACGGGCCGCTCCCGGGACTATCTGCCATAACTGCAAAGGGAAGGGCCACTTTATGAGGGACTGTCCAAGCCCGCGACGGACATTCCTTGCTACAGAGGACGGTGGGTATGTTAGTGCTACTGATGTTGAGGATGATTCTGCCATTGGGGCTAACCATGCAGGTGGCGATGAGACGGGAAGTGATGGCGAGGAGATCTAGGCACGGCCGCCACAGAGAAATATCAGGCCTTAATTGTACAACGCGTGTTGAGCACTCAAGTGGAACAAGCGGAGACCCTACAACGACATAACTTGTTCCAAATGTACCTCATTGTCAAGGATCGCCGCGTTCGCGTCATAATTGATGGAGGAAGCTGCAATAACTTGGTGAGCTCAAACTTGGTCAACAAACTTGGCTTGACCACACGTCCACATCCTCATCCATACCATATTCAGTGGTTCAACAATAGCGGTAAGGTTAAGGTAACACAATCTGCGAGAGTGCACTTTTTCATTGGTACATACCATGAGTTTGCTGATTTTGATGTGGTACCTATGCAAGCATGCTCACTTTTATTAGGACGTCCATGGGAATTGACACCGATGCCACCCATCATGGTCGAAGTAATAAATACACGTTTATGCATAAGGGAAAGAAAATTACTTTACTCCTATGACACCCATTGAAATTATGCAATGTGAGAAAGAGGGAGCTGAAAATAGCAAGAAGGAGAGTGCACTGCAATCTGAAAATCAGCAAGTTGCTAACACCGTTTTCCCAACTAAGAAAGAGAAGAAAGTAACAAGCTCTAAGTCTGAGGGAATTAAATTGAAGGGGGGTGTTATGCTTGCTACCAAATCTGATCTTATTGATATTAATGAGCTTGATTCTCCTTTCTATGCCTTGATATGCAAGGAAGCGTTGTTTTCATTTGATGATACCTCTAGTTCTTTGCCTCCTGCTGTTACTAACCTTTTGCAGGAGTATAAGGATGTGTTTCCAGCAGAGATACCCCCTGGGCTGCCACCTATTCGAGGTATTGAGCATCAAATCGACTTAATCCCAGGAGCAACATTACCAAACCGTGCTGCATATAGAACAAATCCGGAGGAGACTAAGAAATTCAGCGCCAAGTCCAAGACCTTCTGGACCGTGGGTATGTGCGCGAGAGCCTTAGCCCATGTGCTGTTCCTGTTCTTTTAGTTCCTAAGAAAGATGGCAGTTGGCGTATGTGTGTTGATTGTAGAGCCATTAACAATATTACAATAAGGTATCGTCATCCTATTCCTAGGTTAGACAACATGCTTGATGAGTTGAGTGGTTCTATCATTTTACAAAGATCGACTTGCGTAGTGGGTACCACCAAATAGAATGAAATTGGGGGATGAATGGAAAAACAGCTTTTAAACTAAGTTCGGTTTATATGAGTGGTTAGTCATGCCTTGTGGATTAACTAATGCACCTAGCACTTTCATGCGTCTCATGAATGAAGTTTTAAGAGTATTTATTGGAAAATTTGTGGTGTCTACTTTGATGATATCTTGATATATAGCAAGTCTAATGATGAACACGTGAACCATTTGCGTGCTGTTTTTAATGCATTGAGAGATGCACGCTTGTTTGGTAATCTTGAGAAGTGTGCCTTTTGCACGGACCGTGTCTCTTTTCTTGGCTATGTTGTCACTCCACAGGGTATTGAGGTGGATGAAGCGAAAATTGAAGCCATCAAGAGCTGGCCGACCCCTCAAACTGTCACACAGGTGAGAAGCTTTCATGGACTTGCAGGATTCTACCGGCGGTTTGTTAAGAATTTCAGCACCATCGCTGCCCCATTGAACGAGTTAACAAAGAAGGGAGTTTCCTTCCAATGGGGTCCAGCACAAGAACAAGCTTTTAACATGCTTAAGGAGAAGCTTACACATGCCCTCTCTACTCCAACTCCCCGACTTTGGTAAGACTTTTGAGCTGAATGTGATGCCAGTGGTATTGGGATAGGAGGAGTGCTGCTACAAGAAGGTAAACCCGTTGCTTATTTTAGTGAGAAATTGAATGGGCCAACTTTGAACTACTCTACTTATGATAAAGAGTTATATGCTTTAGTTCGGGTGTTAGAAACTTGGCAACATTATCTTTGGCCTAAGGAGTTTGTCATTCATTCTGATCATGAATCCTTGAAACATATTAGAAGTCAAGCAAAATTAAATAAACGACATGCAAAATGGGTCGAGTTTATAGAGTCATTTCCATATATTATTAAGCACAAACGGGGTAAAGACAATGTCATTGCTGATGCTTTATCTAGGCGATTTACTATGTTATCTCAACTTGATCATAAAATTTTTGGCCTAGAGACAATAAAAGAGTTATACGCCACTAATTCAGACTTTAGAGATGCTTTTGAAAACTGTAGAGAGGGTCGAACATGGAATAAGTATGTGCTGAATGAAGGATTATTATATCGTGCTAACAAGCTATGCATCCCATCTAGCTCCATTCGCCTTTTGTTCTTACAGGAAGCTCATGGAGGTGGTTTGATGGGACACTTTGGAGTGAAGAAAACAGAAGACGTGCTGTCCACACACTTCTTTTGGCCAAAGATGCGGAGGGGACGTCGAGCGCTACGTTTCACGCTGCACTACATGCAACAAAGCTAAGTCACGCTTAAACCCCTATGGTCTTTATATGCCCCTTCCTATTCCTAGTGTTCCTTGGGAGGATATATCGATGGATTTTGTCTTAGGATTACCTAGGACAAAGCGGGGGAGGGATAGTATATTTGTGGTGGTGGATCGATTTTCTAAAATGGCACATTTTATACCCTGTCATAAGAGCGATGATGCTACAAATATTGCTGATTTATTTTTCAGGGAAATCATTCGCCTCCATGGAATCCCAACACCATTGTTTCCGATCGGGATGTGAAGTTCTTGAGCCACTTTTGGAGAAGCTTATGGAGCAAGTTGGGGACTAAGTTGTTATTTTCTACTACATGCCACCCACAAACCGATGGACAAACGGAGGTTGTTAATCGTACCTTATCCACAATGTTGCGGGCTGTTTTGAAGACAAATTTAAAGATGTGGGAAGACTGTTTACCTCATGTGGAGTTTGCATATAATCGATCGGTACATTCTACCACCAAGGTGAGCCCTTTTCAGGTAGTGCATGGATTTAATCCACGTGCACCCATTGATCTTTTGCCATTGCCTACTTCTAAACATGTGCATTTGGATGCTAAAACACGTGCTGATTTTATTCTGAAAATCCATGCAACAACTAAAGAGAACATTGAAAAGATGACCGAAAAGTATAAACTTGCTGGTAGTCAGGGTAGGCGCCATTTATCCTTTGAACCAGGCGATCTTGTTTGGTTACACTTGAGGAAGGATAGATTTCCAGAACTAAGAAAATCCAAATTGATGCCTCGAGCTGATGGTCCTTTTAAGATAGTTAGGAAGATTAACGATAATGCATACAAGCTTGAGTTGCCTGCAGGTTTTGGGGTTAGTCCCACTTTTAACATTTCAGATTTGAAGCCTACTTGGGAGAAGAAGATGACCTTGAGTCGAGGACGACTCCAATTCAAGAAGGGGAGGATGATGAGGACATCTCCCACACTATCATCCAGGACCAATCACCCGTTCCCGTGCCCGACGACTTAATCATGAGGAACATGGGAGAAGCACCACTGGACCAGCCACAAGAGGATGAGGCGCCACCCCAAGTCAAGTCGGACTCCACTTCAACTTCGAATTCGGTTCGGTTTTCAGCAGACAGCACCTACATAAATGGGCATAACTTTCTCATACGGAGTCCGATTGAAGAGTTCTTGTATGCGTTGGAAAGCTAACAACGACACCTTTCCAATGGATCTGATGCCACGTTATGAATAATTACAGAGACATTGAAATTGTCAGAATAAGTCGTCAGGTGCTGCGACACCGTTTTGGGCCACTTCGGGCCTTGTTTTCGTTTCGGGTTTTAAGCCCAGGTTTAGGGTGAAACTCTCAGAAACCTAGGTATAAATACTTGGTAGCCATCATTGTTTAGGGTGGGTTTTGCTTAGAATTATTCTGCCATCGCAGTCTCGCTGATTTCATCAGTTTGTAGAACCCCACTTCGAGTAATCAAACAATCATCTCGTTTGTGAGATTGCTTCTACTGTGTTCTTGCTTGTGTTCTCGATTCACATGCAGGGATAAGCCTTCTTGGCGAGGTCAACCGCGTGTGCGCGTGGTTGATAACCAACGGAGCCGTGGTGTAGCGAACGCAGGGTTCGGATCAGTTCTGATTGGAAGCGGGTCGTCAACGTCGAGTTCTCCACAATCGTGATTATCCCTTCCTGACGGAAGATCGGGCACCCCCGTGCGCATCAGAGGCGGCCGGTCGTTGGGGAGGAGGCGGCCCGCGGCGGTCCTCGGTCGGGGAGGAGGCGGCGGTCCTCGGTCGGGGAGGAGGCGGCCCGCGGTGGTCCTCGGTCGGGGAGGAGGCGGCGGTCCTCGGGGAGGAGGCCACCGGTCGGGGGCGCTCGGTGAGGGGCGCCGGTCCTCGGGGAGGCCGGCGATGGGGAAGGAGGCGGCGGCCGGCGGCGAGGACTTGTGCGCTAGGAGGCGGCGCTGAAGGTGGGGGGGCGGCGGCGCTGGTCGGGGGCGGCGGGAAGGGCAAGAGAAGAGAAGGCAGTTCTGCGCGCGGGGATGGCAGTTCAATTTATATAAGGGAGATAAAGGAGGCGGTTAAATCGATCTAATCGCCTCGGATTAGCATAAAGGAGGCGGTTAAAATGATCTAACCGCCTCCAATATGGGAGATATCGGAGGCGGTTGGGTAGATCTAATCGCCTCGGATAAAAATAAAGGAGGCGGTTGCGGTTTTATGACCGCCTCCAATTAGACCTAATCGAAGGCGTTTTACCCGGTCTAACCGCCTCCGATTAGGAATAAAGGAGGCGGTTAGACTTGTCCAACCGCCTCCTTTATATTTTTTCCAGCAGGTGCACATTCTGTTTTCTGAAGTCTCAATGGACAGAATTCAACAAATCACATATATCATTGCATCTCATTCGTAATATATATAAACACATATATATAAACATCACATATATATAAACATCACATATGTACACACAACCATCACATATACCATTGCATCTCCATTCATATATAAACATCAATATATATACACCACATATATATGAACCCAAGCATTCATATCAAGAGAAGCATTATATCAAGAGAAGCATCTAACATATATAATTACTTCTTTCATGCAAGTTTCAACCATGTGTCATCACCACTTCTCAAATTATATCATTGCCTCCGCTTCCTCCTCCTTTTCTTCTTGCTAGGCATTTCCTCATCGAACTCTAGCCCTTCTTGATGATCTTCACGCACGTAGACTGGTTCATTAGGTTCATCGGCCGTCGCGTCTCTAATGCTATGTTGCATCGGAGGTGTATCTTCAAAGATCTTGTACTCATCCTCATCCACCACACCCTGAACTCCGACAATCTTCCTTTTACCTTGTAGTACAATATGAAGATTCTTCTTCGCCGGATCGGTCACCTAAAACACCTGGTGAGCTTGATTGGCTAGGATGAATGGGTCATCTTTGAATCCAACACGTTCAAGGTCAACCGTTACGAAGCCGTGGAGATCGACCTTCGTAGATTGCAGATTGACCCAACGGCACCGGAATAATGGGAACTTGAAGTACACGTAGTCCAGCACCCAAATATCCTTGAAGTAGGCCGTCTCCAGGGACCGGTACCGTAAACACAAGGGCTTATCCGGCCTTAAAACCGGGTGCGCCACACTGGTTCATTAGGTTCATCGGCCGTCGCGTCTCTAATGCTATGTTGCATCGGAGGTGTATCTTCAAAGATCTTGTACTCATCCTCATCAACGACACCCTGAACTCCGACAATCTTCCTTTTACCTTGTAGTGCAATATGAAGATTCTTCTTCGCCGGGTCGGTCACGTAAAACACCTGGTGAGCTTGATTGGCTAGGATGAATGGGTCATCTTTGAATCCAACACGTTCAAGGTCAACCGTTATGAAGCCGTGGAGATCGACCTTCGTAGATTGCAGATTGACCCAACGGCACCGGAATAATGGGAACTTGAAGTACACGTAGTCCAGCTCCCAAATATCCTCGATGAACCCATAGTACCAGCTCCGTTTCTCGCTCAAATCAGAAGCCTCTATGCGGACCCCACTATTTTGAAATGTGCTTTTCTTATCTTGATCTCTCGTGTAGAACGTGTATCCATTAATGTCGTATCCTTGCCAAGTGACGACTTCGAATGTTGGGCCCTTCGCATACCAGGTAAGCATGTCGCTAGAGGCACCTAGACGAAGACGCTCCTTGAACCACTTGTTGAATTCTTTGTTATGCTCTCTCGTCCTCCACGCATCGGTTCTATTTGGATGCTCTTGCCTTAACTTTGCCCTGTGCTCGTCCATGTAGGGGGCAACGGCGGTCGTGTGTTGCAGCACGGTGAAATGGGCAAGTGCGTGTCCTGCTTGGTCCGCCGTTATAGATTTCTTTCCGATAGTCCCAACTCCATCGAGCCTGCCTTCATGCCGAGAACATGGGCACGCCAATCGGTTGGTTCGACTCCATGTAGTCAACACAGAACTCGACAACCTCTTCTGCAGCATAACCTTCGACAATACTTCCCTCCGGTCGATACCTGTTTCTGACGTAGTGCTTCAAGATTCCCATGAATCTTTCGAACGGGTACATGCTCCGAAGGAAGACTGGGCCACACATCTTGATTTCGTGCACAATGTGGACGATGAGATGCACCATTATATCGAAGAAAGACGGGGGGAAATACATCTCTAGCTGACATACAGTCTCCGCCGCCGCTAACTCCAGATCATCTAGCTCGAAGACGTCCATCACCTTCTGAGAAATCTTGTTGAAGAAGAAGCAAAGCTTGGTGATTGATTCCCGGACGTTAGGAGGGAGGATATTCCTGATTGCAATTGGGAGCATCTGTGTCATCATAACATGGCAGTCATGAGACTTCATGCCGATGAGTTTCAGGTCCTGCATCGAGACGAGCCTCTTGATGTTGGCTGAGTAGCCGGCCGGAACTTTCACGCCATGCAAGAACTTGCAAAACTCGGTTCTCTCTGCCTTCGATAAAGTGTAACAGGCAGGGGGGATGTATGTCTTCCCGTTAGGCAGAAGTACAGGCGCCAGCTCTGGCCTGATTCCCATATCAACCATGTCGAGTCGGGCCTTGACGCCATCCTTCGTCTTGTCCTTCATGTTTAGCAGTAGACCCAACACGCTGTCACAAACATTCTTCTCTATGTGCATCACGTCGATGCAGTGCCGGACTTCTAGGTCCTTCCAGTAAGGTAGGTCCCATAACACAGATCGCTTCTTCCAGTATGACGACTCATCAGCGGCCTTCTTTTTCCGACCCTTTCCGAGCACGACATCCACGTCGTTAACCTTCTCGAATATCTCTGCACCGCTTAATGGCCTTGGTTTCGCACCGTTCTCCGTTCTCCCGTTGAACTGTGACTTCCACCTCCGGTAACGGTGCCTTATAGGCAGGAACCGCCGGTGACCCATGTACACGACTTTCCCGTAATTCTTGAGACTTAGGCTAACGGTATTCTCCATGCATACGACACAGCCTTTGTGTCCTTTCACCGTCTGACCGGAGGTGTTGCCGAGAGCGGGAAAGTCTTGGATTGTGCAGAACAGCATGGCCCGCAGAGTGAAGTATTCTCTTTTGTCCGCATCCCATACGTGCACTCCTGTGTTCCACAGTGTTTGTAGCTCATCCATCAACGGTTGGAGATACACGTCGATGTCGTTACCAGGTTGCTTAGGCCCTTCGATAAGTGTGGACATCATAATGTACTTCCGTTTCATACAAAGCCAGGGAGGTAGGTTGTACATACTGAGAAGTACGGGCCAGGTGCTGTGTCGGCTGCTCATGTTGCCAAATGGATTCATTCCGTCCGTACTGAGCGCGAACCTTACGTTCCTAGTTTCCGCACCGAATTGGGGATACTTCCTATCGATGTTCCTCCACTGGATTGCATCGGCAGGGTGTCTCAGCTTTCCATCGGTTGTCTTCCGCTCGTCCGCATGCCAGCGGAAAAGTTTTGCTTCCTTCGGGTTTGCAAACAAACGCTTGAGGCGCGGGATTACAGGCAGGTACCAAGCAACCTTCGCGGGAGTCCCCTTCGTCACCTCGACGAATTCCTCAGCTCCTTCTACTCCAATTTTACCCTTGTACCGAGAAGCCTTGCACACAGGGCACGAATGTAGCTTCGCAGACTCTTTCCGGTATAGCATACAGTCGTTCCGACATGCATGTATCTTTTCAACTTCCAGTCCTAAGGGACAAAGCAACTTCTTCGCTCTGTACGTGTTGATGGGTAACTCATTCCCCTCCGGAAGCATGTCACTTAGAAGGCCCAACAACTCGTTGAAGCTCTTGTCGGACCAGCTGTTGCTCGCCTTCAGCTTCAATAGTTCAAGCACGGCATATAACAAAGTGAACTTAGCCTTGCATCCTGCGAAAAGCGGTTTCTCCGATGCCCGCATCAAGCCTACGAATTGCTGGTACTCTCTGTCGGTTTCGTGCCCTTCGAAATCACGCAACATCTGTTCCAGCTCAGGCATCGACTCCGGATCATCGGACATCTCATGTTGTGAATCACAAGGGATATCAATTGGGATATCGGTTGCTATATCATCGGCAAAAATATCATCATCCGATACTACGGCTTGATCTTCGCCGTGCTTGGTCCAAGTTGAATACCCTTCCGTAAAACCTCTCTTGAAGATGTGGTACTCAATATGATGGAGCTCAAATATCCTTACGTTACGACAGTCTAGGCATGGACAGTACGTGTCACCTCTACCCTGTCTCAACATGTCCGCCTCGGCAGCTTCCATAAATGATCTCACTCCATCTCTATACGCCTCTGTGTTGCGAGCTCCGTACATCCACGATCGATCCATCTAAGCCGTGCATATGGAAATTTGAAATTTTAATTAAATTTATTAAGTGCACCGACTTCGTGAGATGAGTTTAACACATTAATTACTGACATAATCGAATTGTACAAATAATTACTAACATAACTAACTACTATAACTAAATAGCCATACTAATTGCTAATATAACTAACATATACGCGTCGACTCTCTTTATTTACTAACGTATAACTAACATATTACCACTTTTTCTTTCGTATAAAAATTAAATACGCCACAAAAAATTTCCATCATTTTTTTTCCTTTTTACCCACAAATTATACAATTGTTTCATAATTTGCATACCTTACCAACAAATTTAAATGCATTCAAACATACAAATAACTCAAACATCTCAATCGATCAAATTATTGTCATATAATTGAATCTTCTCAACTAATGTTCAAGAAAAGAGCACAATCAACAAAAATTATTGGATGAAATGACTCAAAAACTAAACACCAACCTTTCTTAATCAACAAGGAAGTTCTTCTCCAACTTCTCTACCAAATGTAGCTTCTCCACTGAAAATCCACAGCAAATCGCCCAAAAATTCGCCAGCACTTCGCCACATTTAAGACATGGTCGTCTGTCTGCTCGCGCAGTGCAATAAATACTGTGAATCATATTGGAGGCGGTTAAATCCAAACAACCGCCTCGTATATCGACTTAATCGAGGCGGTTATATATCGGCAACCGCCTCGGATATGTACTCGCTTATCCGAGGCGGTTTCCAATATATAACCGCCTCCTATAACGTCGATATAAGAGGCGGTCATAAACAGTTAACCGCCACGGATAATATTGGAGGCGGTTGCTTATTTATAACCGCCTCCAATGTGGGCGTTATCCGTGGCGGTTGCTCCCGGAATCGTTATCTGAGGCGCTAAATTCGTGCTAACCGCTTCCGATATTGGTTTTTCGTGGCAGTTTTCCTAAACCGCCTCGGATATGGCGCCACGGTTAGACCTTTCTGTAGTAGTGTGTCCACGGACACCAGTCACATAACTCGAAACAATCCATTCCTTCGTTACAAACAAAACCGTTGGGCCCAGCCGTTTGGCATGCAACCACGGCTTGCGCGTCATAACTGTTGCGCATGGTCGTCACGTGCACCCGATGGATCCTTAAACTTAAAGTACTCCTGTGTTTCGAACTCGCATATCAATTAATACTCTATTCATAAATAGTTGTGATAGTGTCTAATATATATCTTTTATTTTTTTATCTATATTAGTAAAAAATTTATGAAAATTAGATTTTAAAAATATCTTTTATAAAAAAATCTATTAATACTAATTTTACTCACCAATCTAAATATTTTTAACATATTAATAATCAAAATTAGAAAATTTTAATTACATGCTTTTTAGATATTAACTATTCTCAAACAGAGATAGATTAAATTTGTATCGTCTAAGTATGAACTAGTAACACACAAGTAGTAAAGAACATATGCTTCTCGATAGATCGGAAGTTAGTACTTTCTTTTTGAAAGGAGAGAAATTAAAGATTAAGGAATATTTTCTTACAATCATGCAAGTAGAATTTTAACATACAGGAAGGAACCTTATCATGCATAACACCACAACATTACTCTCTCCTAGCTAACTGGGCTAAAGCATGAGCAACCTGATTGCCATCCCTTTTGATATGTTGAATTTTGATGCCTCGAAAAAGGCACAACAAGTAGGGAGCCTCTTTGAAAAAGAAGGCTAGAGACGAGCGATCCACATTGGCATCCCTAAGAGCTCTAGTAACAGCTAAACAACCTGATTCAAGGATTAGCGAATTATTTAGCTGAGGAACCAACAACTTGAGAGCAACAATGCATGTAAGCAGTTTAGCTTCTTCCACTGAAGAACACACTTGGATAAACTCCTAAGCTGACAAGATAATATCACCATTATGATTTCGAACAACCATGCCTAGGGCTGAAAGCCCCGAATTCCCTTCATAAGCAGCATCAACATTCACGTTGACCCACCCCAATGGAGGGCTAAGCCAAGAAATATCAGGAGCGAGACAAGAATTATGATGGTGCTGATCTAGACAACTCATAAGCTTATCCTTATCTTTAGCATCAACATGTGTACAGTCTTGATCAAAACTAGTAAGAGTAGACATGTCCCTCTAAAGGAAATTCACAGAGACGCTAATAGGAATATTACCTTTACCAAAAATCACATCATTGCGATGATACCAAGCACACCATAAGAGAAATAAAAGGAGAACAAGTAGCTAGTCAAGACCAGTATGCTGGAAATAAGATTCATCCCATAACTCCCATATCATCCGCAAAGCAAAGCGAAGGGCTCGTGTCTTAGTACATTGGACTACAACATGGTACCATGGCCACAAATATTGCACGTTGGAAACATGGCTAAAGAGCGCCGAAATCTGTTTGTTTGCACTCTAGAGAGTCTGTGGCTAGACGCCAAGCAAAAACACGTACCTTTTGGGGAACATTAGAAGCCCAAATAGTATTCCATAAAGATCTTTCACCATTAACACCCACACTCCCCTAACCCTGGGTAGAATGCCTCAAGTGATCATGAAGGGCCAACTTATAAGCACTGCGCACAGAGAATAAGCCAGACTTTTCAAAATGCCAAGCAACAAAGTCATCTTCATCTTGAACCGAAAGACACAGGCGGAGGATGGCATCCGCATCATGCGGTAAAAATATCCGACGAATACAATTCACATCCCATTGTCTAGTATTACGAATCATAAGATCTGGGACCCATTTCAATTTGGACCTTCTAGATCTACTAGAAATCTTTAACGAGCCATCACGAGGGATCCAATTATCTCTCCAAATACGAATTTTGCAACCATTGCCACCCTCCAGATGGTACCTTTCTTAAGGAGGTCAAGACCATGCACAATTCCTTGCCAAGAAGGGGAAGAATTTTGGGCAAAAGTTGTGTCTAGGAGATCCCCATTTGGATAATATTTAGCTTTCGAAATTCTTGCACAAAAGCTGTCAGGATAAAAAATGAGACGCCAAGCTTGCCACGCCAAAAGAGCTTGGTTAAACAACCTGAAGTCTCGAAAGCCCACACCACCATGGAGCTTTGGTTGTGTAACTTTATCCCAAGCAAGCCAATAAACTTTCTTTCTCTCATCCTCATCGCCCCACCAAAAATCACGAATAAGCTTCATCAGATCTTCACAAAGGCCCGCAAAGAATTTAAACAGACTCATAGAATAAGAGGGAATGGCTTGCAAAACTGATTTGATTAACACTTCTTTACCACCACTAGAAAGGTATTTCTCTGACCAATCTGAGAGACGTTTATGAAATCTATCCTTAACATTCTGGAATTTCCCATTTTTCCTCAAAACCTGAATTAGTAATGTGAAGCAAGGAAGTAACAGCAGATTGGTTCCTAGGAGTGCACACACTACCAAACATGATTGAGCATTTCCCTAGGCTAACAAGCTGACCAGTACCACGTTCAAATTTCTTGAGAATGCCTTGTACAATCAGCACTTGTTCAGCATTAGCCTTGAAAAAAAAACAGACTATCATCGGTGAACAAAAGATGAGAGACTCCCGGCGCACAACGACAAATCTTGAGTTCTTGTAAGCGTCCCTTACTCACCTCATCATTAACAATGGAAGAAAAGGCATCAGCCACAAGTAAAAAAGGTAAGGGGAGAGGGGCTCACCTTGGCGCAGCCCGTGGGAGGGGAAAAAAGAATCAAGCAACCTTCTATTAAATCTCACATAATAAGTGACAGAAGTAACACATGTCATGATCCACCTGACCCAAGTGTTACAGAAGCTCATCTTAAGCAACATTCCTTGCAAGAAGTGCCAATCCACTTGGTCATAAGCTTTGGTGATATCAAGTTTGTAAGCACAAAACTCAGCACGGGCATCCTTATTCTTCTAGATGGAGTGAAGACATTCAAATGCAATTAGAGCATTATCTGTGATCATATGCCCTGGGATGAAAGCATTCTGAGCCGGAGAAATAATATTATGAAGGAGGGGTATCAACTGGTTAATTAAACACGTGGAGATAACCTTGTAAATCACATTACATAAGCTGATCGGTCGGAAGTTGCTTAACTTCACTGCATCGTTCTTTTTTGGAATGAGAACGATAGTGGTGTTATTGACCCCCTCCGGCATAGTGGCATCTGCAAAAAACTGTTTAACTATTTTTATAATATCTGCCTCGAGGACATCCCAATTGTGCTGAAATAATCTAGCAGGGAATCCATTCGGATTCGGCGCTTTGAGAGGTCTGGCCAATCTGAAAAAGAGCTGCGCTAATATCATCATCAGAAAAATCCTTACAAAGTTCCATGTTCAGTACCTCATCACAGCATGACATTATAAGATCGAGCACTGGGCTTGGAATCACGGCTACATCACTCTTGTACAGGTCTGCAAAGAAATTTAAAGTTAGGTTCTCCATCTCTACATCATTTTCCGTCAACAGACCATCCCCTTGCTCGAGCTTTACAATTTTATTTTTCTTGGCCCTCCGGATGCATTTCCTATGGAAGAATTTTGTGTTACTACCTCCCCCTCTCAGCCAAGAAATTCTTGACCGCTGATGCCACCTCATTTCCTCTTTAAATAACAATTCATCGATCTCAGTATGCAACATTTCCTTCTCAATCATACTAGTCTGATCAAAGCACGCCTCCAGCACCTCAAGTCTTTTCCTTTTTTTATTCAGCTGCTTAGTGATGGAACCAATTGATTTCTTACTCCATGCATGCAGACAAGACATCATCTTCTTCAGGTTAGACGCTACAGCACCCAGGTCCTTTGTTTCCTGATTCATAGACCAAACTCTCGCTATTTCAGATGCGAGCGAAGCTTCTCGCTCCCACATGGTTTCATATCTCAAACAATGCCCTGACTTCTGAACATCTTTCTTGTGCGTCAGATGCAGCAAAATAGGACAGTGATCAGATCTAAAGGACACTAAGGGCCTGTTTGGTTGGGCTGTGGCTGTTGACAAAGCTGCTGTTGGCTGACTGTTTGAAAAAGCTGCTGTGGCTGTGAGAAAGTGACCATATGGCTTTTGGTTGATCCAAACCATCTACAGTATTTTGGAAAATGAGCACTGAAGCTCCAACACATTGCAAAAAGCTGGCAGAAGGCAGCTTTTCCAAACAGCTGAATTTGCACTGCAAAGCCCACAGCTACCGTTGGCAAAAGCTGCTAAAAAGCTGGCCGTTTGGTTGGGCTGCAGCTTTTTCCAGTGAAAAGCTGCTGAAAAGCCCAACCAAACACCCCCTAAGTGTTGTAACCAGACACTGGGAAACAAATGCATCCAATCCGGATTGGCCACAGCCTGGTCTAGGCAGACTCTGGCATATCTCCTTCCCACTTGCTTGTTGTTATAAGTCCACGGCAATCCTTTGGCGTTCTCATTCAGAAAGAACATCTCTGAAGATTCTCATTTGGCGTTCATTACGCCTTGCTGCTAAAAAATGTTCTCATTGCCATGTAGCTTCGTTAAAGTCCCCTACCATTAACCAAGGTAACGACAGAAGAGACTTAATCCTTCTCGACAAGTTCCACATCAAGTAATGATCTTGAATACACGGTTCCCCATAAACAAAAGTGCATCCCCATTTTATTGTGTAAGGATGTTCCGACACGATTACATCAATGAAATGAGCGCCACACTTTTTCAGCTCAATCTTGACACTCTCATCCCAAAACAAAACTAAGCCACACCCCTTGCCCTCAACAAAAAAAGTGATTACATTGCATAAGCCCAACCTCCATTGCAATCCTTCCACAACGGTTTTATTTTGCCTAGTTTCAGAGATGAACACAATCTTAAGATAGTGTGTTTGCACAAGGCAAACCAATTCATGAACTGACTGAAGGCGTCCCAACCCTCAATAGTTCCAACACAAAATACTCATTTCTCCTGACGGGCGTCCTCAGAGCCCATCAGGTTACCAGCAGCCCCTATGCCGGCAGCTTCCTCATCGTTAACACCCTCCTCCGACTCCACAAGCTCAATTGTGTCACTACTGATATCTAGTGGAGTACTCAACAAACCTTTGTTGCTGGTGCTTCTGTCGTCTCCATTTGTACAAACGACGATGTTTAGGATATTTCCTCAATATAAACTTATTTCTCTCCGAGTTATGTGAACTGTAAGTTAATAATTGTAAGTTACATTTTATAGGTTATATCAATGTTTAAAACTTTATGTTTTTCTGAACGAGGAAGTAGGTGGATTAAACAAGATAATCTAGGATACTTTCTAATGACGCATAACATCTGGAACACATTAGGCAACTATATATATGATATCTACGTGAAGCATAATAGCTGCACACATGAGGATATTGCATTTTCAATGTATAATATTGTATATCAATCCCTTTTGGTCGGGGTTGTTGCGCTGTATTGGTCTATTTGGTTATATCAAATATTGGTCTATTTGGTTATATCAAAAATGATGTTGGTTTTGACAAGAGAAAATATACTAACTTTTACAGTCTATTTACTTGTGATCACATTGACTTCGCTCTTGGTCATTAATGCAGCATCTAGAGTAGCAGGACTTCGTCTTGCAGACATGCTGGTCCATAGAGGTCGTGGCAAGGGGAGATATTCAGTGGGCATGGCTTTTAGCTCCAGGATATGTGTAAATTGATGCTATTTTAATAGCTTTATAATTTTGATCTCATTCGTGGTGCTCAGCCAGGATGAATTTGCAGGTTCCGCAAGAACTTTGTAATAATTATGTGGCTGTATACACGTAACAATGCTGAGGCCGGAAGAAACTCTTGTAATACTGTATTGCCTTGTTACGGGGACAATGAGTAATAAAGACTTTCTTTATCAAAAAAATATATCAATTTCTTTTTACTAACAGGAAAACTTCAATCAGTACTACCAAAGACTATATAGATTAGCTCTAAAAAATATTCCTAGCCAAGTCACCAGGCATACGAGCTTTTCTTTGTATAGTTCGTATATAGGTATAGGGCGAAACAAATCACATGCACGAAACCTTTTCTAATTTGTTTTATATCTTCACCGATAGTCTCTGAAAGAATTAATATGAACTAATACGATGATGTTACAAGTGAGTGTTTATCGTTTTAGTACTGTTACAACCAGGTAATGTGTGGTAATTGATAAAGAAAATAACCTTAGGATTAAGGTATCAAAGCATGAAGATATATAGCTTTACATTGAATGTGGAATATCGGGTGAATTTAAGCGTACGTCTATCGTGGGGAATATTTCCCACGATGGACGTTACTGAGATGCCAAAGTGGCCGGTTTTGGTCATTCGACGTTTGTGCACCTCTTTTGGAATCTTCCTGCAGCAGCTACCGCTAGGTGTGCAGCATGCAGGGTTTGACAACATTCAGCTTTCCTTTCCAGGAAAGATACCATCTAGTGCACAGGAGTCATGATGTTACGACTCCTCACAAAACAAAACAAAATAAAAGGTAAGAAATGAAAAAGAAATAAAATAAAATAAAAGAAAAGAAAGAAAAAGAATCACGATGGTACTATAATACTAGTTCAAAGTAGTATCTCGATTATTGATGGGAATAAAGATAGTAGTTCTCACATAGGCAGTAAAAATCCTTATATGTTTACAAATTTTATAGATCGAAGAACAAAAATCGTAAGCAAATTTTGCTTATAGTTATAGTTAGTGGCACAAAAATCATGTGAACATTCTCATGGTGCAGAATAGAGTTGGTCCTAACCTTTGCATTTGCTAGTTTATATTTAGCGTAATACTTGGTATTAAGCTTAAAGAAAAGTATAGCTTTGCCTAACATTATATAGACCCTATGTTTCGACATGAAAATTACAAAAGAAACAAGCCGTACACACACAGACCGGTTTGTGCATGTGTGCGTGAGTTGGGAGAAGGAAGGGAGTAGATGTACTGTCTTGATTAAGAATGACAATTTTATCCATGGAGCCGGGTATCCATGCATATTTTACCCATGAAGCAAGGGTACGGAGGGTATTCTTCCTCCATGGATTTTAGCGTGCGGGTACCCGTGAACTCGCAGTCGGGCATGAAGGGAAATTATGCTCCATGGATATCCATAGATATTCTATGACATGTGGGCTCTGAGTTAGGCTACATATATAAATTCACAAGTCCAAACCCTAGAGTCAAAACCCTAGACTAAGTATTGGGATCTTGAGATTGTGAGTTGATCACATATTCATATACTGATCATTTTATGCATTGGTTAACTATTGTCTGTGTATCTTTGTTGATTTTTTTGCTACTAGTTGTGTCTCCACAGGGCTCTATAGATACCTGGGTATCCACCTGGTATGAGCATGGGCATAACCTGTGCTCCATGAAGACTTTCACGGGTGAGCAAGACACAGGCTGAGGGGTTACATTCAAGCATGGGTATGGTCAAGTCATACCCGCGCAAAACCAAGCCCGTTGCCATCCTTATTCTTGACCGCCAGGAAAGCTATACTAGGGGCTGACATGAGAAAGGGGAGAGCACGATGATATAAGAATGGCCGTACATCAGAAACGCGGTGATATCAAACACAACGCCAAAAATAAGATTATTAAGGGGCTGGGTAGAACAAGAATTTACCTTGATGATGATCAAAAGAAAGCTATGCTCCAACGCATAAGAGGCAATGTCAAGAAGGTAGAAGACCATCACCAAAAAAACCTATTAAGATAGCACCGTGAAAAAACCTATTAAGGTAGCACAGAAAAATAAAACATAAGATATATGTGTGTGTGTGTATGAAAGATGAAATGTTGAGGTAAAGGGGAAGAGGAGTGAAGCTACCGGAAAATTAGAGACCTCGATCTTGTCTTTCCATTCATAGCTATTGGCACCTTAGGTTCCAAAAGTTTATTCCATTTCTCTGTTTCAAATTTCATGTCTTCCAAATGGTGCTTACATAGAGGTATGTTAAGTGTGATCTCATCAAATATTCCTAAGATTTTGTGTCTCCCTGTGCTAAACGGAGGGAGTATCAGCGGATGAGGTCGAGGGTTCAAGACGAAGCAGGCCGGCCCATCGATCGTTTGTTGAGTGAACTGAGATTGATCGATGGTTAAATTAAACCTGAAACGTAGGCACGTCGATCAACGGAGAAACCACATCATGCATGCGTGCGTGAACGATCCCAGCAATGCTCTCGCCATCCCATCAATTCATACCTGCATTAGATGAGCATGACCTTCCTTCCATTGCATTGCCTTCCCTGCCCTCTCACAGTGTAACTCGCTTTCTCTCTCTCTCCTCCCTAGCTTTATATTTGACCACCGCCCCTCTCCACCAAGCACATCCTCCTCGGCCTCCATCCCTCGCTTTCTCTCTCTCTCTCTCTCTCCATCGCGCTCCCCAACGCAGAGCGAGCCATTCCTCTCTCTTCCCCATCCCTCTCCGCCCCAACACACACAACGCTAGCTCCTCTTATACCAGCACCACTGCTGCCACCCATGGAACCCAGCCCACCACTTACCACCGCCGAGGCGGCAAGCAGCAGCGGCGGGAGCAGCGGGAACAGTGGAGGCGGCGGTGGCCCGAAGGGGAAAGCGGCGGCGGGGAAGGGCGGCCCGGAGAACGCCAAGTTCCGATACCGCGGCGTGCGGCAGCGAAGCTGGGGCAAGTGGGTGGCGGAGATCCGCGAGCCGCGCAAGCGCTCACGCAAGTGGCTCGGCACCTTTGCCACCGCCGAGGACGCCGCGCGGGCCTACGACCGCGCCGCGCTGCTCCTCTACGGTCCGCGCGCCCATCTCAACCTCACCTCGCCGCCGCCGCCCCTGCCCACTGCGGCGCACGCCCACCCGCGCCCCTCGGCGGCTTCCGCTTCCTCGAGCTCCTCCGCGCACCCACCGCTCCGGCCGCTCCTGCCGCGTCCGCCGCACCACTCCCCCGCGGCGGCTTTCCACCACCAGTTCCACTATCTGCCACTGAGCGCGGCGCCCCCGCCCCCGTCTATGTACTACGCAAGCACGGCCACCGCGTCCATGGTGACCACCACGGTGACGCCGCATGAGATGAATGCCGCGTCTGCAGTGGCCGTGTCTTCTACGGTGGAGGCGCAGGCGCAGGCTGGTGTCCCGGATGAGACGGTTGATGCTGCGGCGGCCGGTTGGGGGTATGCCGTCGGCGAGGAGGAGGACTACGCGGCGGCGTTGCTGTGGAACGAACCAGCTGACCCCTTCTGCTCCGATCTCTTCTTGAAGTGATCGCCATTAGAGTTCCTGGCTTGGTGGTTCAGTTGAGAGGGTGTCCAACTGTCCATGGCGGATGCATGCATGTGTGTCGCAAGCAAGCAAAGGTAGATAGCCTTACTAGGGTTTCTGTTTTTCTTTGTTAACCAATTAATCTGTCTTTACTCTTTTTTTTTCTCATTCTTATTCTTGTGTTTTTGGTGACATTTAGTTTGGGGATAATGTGGTGGTATTGGCAAGATTTATGGTTTGCTAGCGACTTCGGACGATCGATTCCAATTCAGCTTTTTGCATCTATCAAAGGATGCATGATAATTAATGATAAATATATGAGACCTTCAAACTATTTTGTTACTGTTATGTTTTCTACCGCGTCATTATGGATGCATGCATAGGCATCCAAGTAATAATATAGGGAATCTCACTGACTTCAGAATATAGTTAGACTAGTGATTTGTTGTATGGGAAACTCTTCCCGTCGCCATGCCTACAGAAGCAACTTCATCGTCCTAACATCTAACCATTCATCCTTCAACTATTCATCCAATCGTCCACGCATTCCTATAAATTTTTTGATTGGTTCAGCTCCCACACCCCCTTCTATGCACCGCCGCCAAGGAGTCCCGCCCATGCCGCCTCGGTTTCGGCTTGCCGATGCCGGTGTCGCCGGGTAAGGATCCTCCCAATACCGACCGGCCCTTCCCCAGCTCCTTCGTCATCTTCGCCAGCCCGCTCCGCCATGCCCTCTCCTCATCGTTGCCGCTACCTATTCTCATCGCTAACATGCTGCCACGCCCTCTCCAAGCCGCCGCCGCCGCTCCCCTCACCATCACTCATCAGATCCGGTGGCGTGCAAAGGTGTTGCTGCTCTAGATTGAGTCCATCATGCCCGCCTCCCGCCGGCGGCGCCCGGTGGAGCTGCTGGATTTGTGCAGCAGCGGAACCATCTCGCCGATCCTGGTGGAACCGGAGACAGAGATGCCTAGATCGAGCCGCGTCGTCTCTAACAAGGGAAGCTAGGTTTCCTCCCTTTGGGTCGCCGAACTGAGCGAGCCTGACGCCGCGGCGATGATGCACAAGAAGCCTAAGACGAAGGACTCTTCGGGCCCTTACGATGGTGAGTTCAAGCAGCCGGATGATGTTGAAAATAAATTATGTTGTATATGAAGCAATTTTTGATGTATAGGAAACAAAATATCTGGATGAATGAAACATAAACAAAATACCTGGATGAATGTGCCTAGTTTGGAACCGTCTATACTAATCGATTAGTACCAGTCTGTGATGTCGTGTTATAAAAAAAAGACTCATCGCACCATGTGCCTAGTCTTCAACCACGTCTCATCCCACCGTCCGCGTCGTCCCATCCAACCACTGGAATTAAATCGCACAATATGCTTCCAGCGGGATTCGATCACGCAACCTCGTGTTGTCCAAGCAGGGGAGTTGCCAGTTGAACTAGGCCAAGTACGCAATATAGATGGGATGACTTTCCTCTTAACTAATCCCTATGACTAAGCGGGACGCTTCTAGTACAGACGGTTCTAAATTTGGAACCGTCTGTACAAATAGCACAGATGGTTCCAAGTTTAGAAACCGTCTGTACTGTTCGATTTGTATAGACGGCTCCAATTTGGACCCGTCTGTGCTATTTGTACAGACGGTTTCAAATTGGAGCCATCTGTGTTGTAGCTCTGAGGTTTTAGTAAAACAGCCATAACTTTCTCATACGAAGTCCATTTTGGATCCACGACCACTCAAATCGAAGCTAACGACGAGGCGCATCTGAAAATTTCTACACATGTATACACTTGTACCCATCTTGACTCTCAAAATTTAGCTTCTAAGTAGGAGTTTTTGGCTCCAGAAGTTTTTCCGTTACTTTTTTTGATCTTGCGGAGGGCATATCTCCTCCACCCGGACTCCGATTTGGATGATTCTTATTTTCCTGGTTAGCTTAAGTCGAGAATTTGCTTTCCACCTTGATCCCAGCTTCTACCGAGCACTTTTGTCGAGGTGCTGTTTTCAAAATCTTTAATTTCGGGCCGGGATTTCCACTAGTCGTTTCGTCGACTTTCTCGGAATTGGCTCAAAATTTCTGGAGACGTAGAGTTTGGCCTCCCGCTCACAGCCGTGAAAACCGTTCAACAATCGGAGCTGTCAAACTCTCTCCTCGACGCTGCCACTTTCCTGCCGCGGCAAGAAAATATGCAGTTTTTGCTGCCGCGACAGCAGAGTATCAACGTACTAGCCTTGCTTCATCTATTTGTACAGACGATTCCAAACTTAGAACAGATTGTACAGACGGTTCTAAACTTAGAATCGTCTGTACTGTTTGATTTGTACAGACGGTTCCAAGTTTAGAACCGTCTGGCACTGTTTACAGATCTGTACAGACGGTTCCATACTTAGAACCATATGTACTGTTCTATTTGTACAGACGGTTCCAAGTTTAGAACCGTCTGTACTGTTTATAAATTTGTATAGACGGTTCCAAACTTGGAACCGTCTGTACTGTTCGATTTGTGCAGACGGTTCCAGTTTGGACTCGGCTGTGCTATTTGTACAGACAGTTCCAAACTATAGCGTCCCGCTTGTTAGGAACCGTTCGTACTCATTTTCTCAGAAGGTTTTCGTTTGGAACCGTCTGTGATACTATTTGTACAGACGGCTTCAAAAAAACCGTCTATACAGGGGGCGTCCTGTTAAATGAATTCTGTAGTAGTGGCACTTCCCCCGGCTAAAATAGTTGTTTTTGGACATGACACGATCCCAAAACACAACTGTGATCATCCATCTCTATTATAATATACTCATAAAATAAAAAATATAATATTATGAAAGTTCTTTTAAAGTCAAAATTATATTAAAAAATAAAAGTTTGATCACAGATATGGCCAAAACAATGAGTTCAAAGAACCGGAGAGAGTAACATCATGTAAAAATATGGCTAAACGTGTTTATGTAATGATAACTTATTGCAATATTATAACAAATTTTTTAATCAGTTTAATAATTTTACATCAAAGAACTTTATTAATTATGGCATATACGCAATCGTCGTGCACAGAAGAGATTATATTATCCGGCCTGGCGCATGCAACAAACAAACTGCATATTGTTCGTCCTTCAATGTCAGATGAACAAGTTCATGAACTACCCAATTACACCGACTTTGTGCATCAGGAAGAAGCTCCATAGCAGTCTTCGTCTCGCGGAAGGTAGAACTCAAGAACTCCACTGCGACCGCTCCTTATGTCCTCGTCAGTGTCGCCACTATTGCCACACAGTCTGTCTCCACGATTTTTATCAGATTTAAATATAAATAATGATTAATCAGCCTATGTACTATGGTGATCGATCCTGTCTATTAATTTTTCCTTAAGCAGAAAGGTCATTCTATACACGCACGAGTGTAGGTTCGCTATCTCCGATAGGCATCGGACCTCTGTCCATTCACTATTAGTTTAGGAGATTTGCATATTTTATGCTTTTACATTGTACAATATTATACTTTTCTAATGAATCAATTTATATTTAGTTTATACTAATCTATTTTATACATGATAAATATTAGAAATAAATTGATAATTAAGTGATACTCGAATCTGAACGCACTGATCATGTTCTAGACATGATGGTATTGTAGGATTAGACCTATTAAAGTGTGAAAAGAAGATGTGCTATGGCAAAAATGATAAAAATATATGAATCTCAAAGTACAAGCCGATGCTAGATCTACGGGTGGTATAACCATAAAAGGCAAGAACATATAATGGGAGCACCTCTAAAGTGTGATTTGCGTGTCATCCGTCTTGGATCACAATGGACGGTTTTGACTTGCGATCGAGGTGAGACCTAAATTTGATGCTCCATCACAAATTAAGTTCATTTGCTTTCCCCCGCCGCTAACTAAGCATGCATGCGTTTGAATGATGATGTATTATGTAGTTGTGCCTGCTTGTGAATGATGATGACTTAATGTGCCCCGTGAGTAGTGTGATGCTGTGCCTGTACTTCGATTTGAGTTTACATACATCCATGGAGCTGGGTAAACGACATTGATATCGGGAACAGAAGTTACTTATTAAGTGGATGACTACCCAGTACTTTTGCCCGTGCTGTTGGGGCTTGGATGCGCCGTAAACCTTAAATGCAAAGGTAGATCGGTTTGTATGCACGCTGCGATCGAGATGTTTGAGCAGATGAACAGATCAAATCTTGTGCAATGTTGAGGACTGAGGAACTGTTTGATTTCTGTTGTATGTAAATATATTGACCCTTGTTTTCAAAGGTTTCGGTAATAATGTATGCGCTGTGCATGGTTTCGGTCATCCAAGCAAAGCACCGGCCGGCAACTCAAGGTTACTGCTGAAGAGATGAAGATCACAGCTCAATTTATTAAGTCCTTCCTCCGTTTGTTAATACACGATGTAACATACCAGCAGTACTTCTCATGTAAACAAGTTAGTAAGAATTACTATGAAATAATATTATTTTTAAAATATTTTTATAGAAAATCTTATATATACTATTACTATTACAAGTCAAAGTTAGAATTTTTAAGACGTTATCTATGTTTAAACAGAGATAGTATTAAATAGAATAGATGATAGTTGGTTCATACTCAGGGAGTAAATTAAAGCTAGTTAGTTCACTGTGTTGGGGGTTTGAGTTTAAGGGTGCGTTTGGTTTATGGGATGAGGGTGGATGGGATAGGGATAGCCATCTTAGAGAAATATTCCCTCAGTATGCTAGATGGAGAGACCCGACCAAAATGGTCGGATGAGGCTGCCGTCCTCCTCTAATTATGATCATTAGAAAATAATTAGTGATAATTAATAATTATTAGTAATAATTAGCTTTTTTTATTATTGATTAGTATTTCTAACGGTAAGATTAGTGTTTAGTGTGTTGATTAATATATGATTAGTGAGTTGATTAGTATATAATCAACAATAATTAATATATTAATTAGTAAGTTTATGGCTAGTTTAGCATTGGTAGATATTTAGTGTGTTCTTTAGTGTGTAATTAATCATTATTAATAGAAACTAAGTAATATAATTAAGTTAAATTGGCTCATCCCATCTAACTTTCATCCCTCCAACCAAACAAAAGATTAGTTTATCCCATCCATCCAACCAAATAAAAAAATGGCTCGTCCCATCCATAAAAAACCGGATGGCCCTAACCCATCCCTCTTTACCCTCCAACCAAACACACCCTAAGTCCACATAGCCCAGGACGTACTTACCAACTTACCATATGAACCCGCGGAAGAGAAAAAATGAGCGCACGAGCACGATATCTTAGATACGATTAATTTTACCGCTACATGGATTATCAAGATGATGCTGGAAACTGATTGGGCCTCAGTGTATCGCAACCTGCCTGGTCGTTTGATGCAGGCCATAGCTTGTACTCAATGAGTTTGGGCCTCGTGTTGATGAAGATGATAATACGCATCTCACCGCATGCAGTTCATCTTCATATAGGTTTTCTTTCATTACTGCTAAAACATAGTACATGTAGAGATTCTTTGTTTGTGATTCTTGTACAGTGATATACAGTACTCCCTCCATCTAAAAATATAAGACGTGTCTTGATTAATTAAGATAAAATTTTGACTAGTAATTATTTTAATATCCGGTTTATATAACACAAACTTATAATTATAAGTAAATACTTTTGAAAAGGACAATATTAATTTTATATGACACAAATCACGTAATAATAAAATAATTGTTGATTAATATATTATTTTAACTAATTAAAATATATTTTATATTTCTGAACGAAAGAAGTAACATATACGTGCTGTCCTGACAACCCCGTTGCTATTTACTACTACTACCTATCGTTTGATGTCTGATCGGTCACTATTGTTTGTTGTTTCAGATGTTCATACAGTGATCCAGCTCGATGCTGGTCCCGAAAGGATCGAACACTGCCACTGCAAACTATTTGCATATCTGGAAACACTCTAATATGTTATATGTACAAATTTTGAAATAAAAATAGAACAGTTAAATAAATTAGCTTGTCGATCTTACTCCCATGATCAAGCTAGTTCTATGTAATACTACAATTTTCCGATACCAGAGTAAGTTTGTGTTCGTGTTATTCTTTCACGTCTGGGTCCTACTTCCTTTCCGTATCTATTATGCAAACTACAAACAAGTTGCTTTGTTTCCTTTGGAAGCTCCGTTGAAACTCTTCTCATCTAACGGCCGTTCAGTCTTCTTTGTTCAGTCTTCGTACTAATTAATAATACGTGAACTGCATAAACAGGGGTCGCTCTCTGATATACAGCAAGCGTACGTACAGGGGTCGCTCTCTGTTATACAGCACGCGTACGTTTCATACACAATAATTTTATATCATTCAACCACCTTGCTTCACGGCTACGCAGCGCTCCTTTCCACACACAACTTCGTACACGCACCGTACATATCAAAATCTCTTCTATTTAAATACGTGCCTCTAACTATATATACCACCCAATTCCATTCAACAAATCAAACCAAAACATAGCACAGAGTACAAACTAGTAGCAGCAAGCAATTTAGAGATATGGACATCCCCAAGGCTTTGCTCCTCGCCATCCTTGGCTGCCTCTGCTTCTGCAGTTCTGTCCTTGCAGCCGCGAGCTGAGCGATGACTTGTCGATGGCGGTGAGGCACGAGACTTGGATGGCACAGTACGGCCGTGTGTACAAGGATGCTGCCGAGAAGGCACGGCGGTTTGAGGTGTACAAGGCCAATGTCGAGTTCATTGAGTCGTTCAATGCTGGGAATCGCAAGTTTTGGCTCGGCGTCAACCAGTTCGCTAACCTCACCAATAATGAGTTCGGGACAACCAAAATTAACAAGGGGTACATTCTAAACAAAGTAAGGGTTCCTACAAGATTCAAGTATGAGAATGTGAGTCTTGATGCACTTCCGGCGACTGTGGATTGGAGGACAAAGGGTGCGGTCACTCCTATCAAGGATCAAGGTCAATGTGGTAAGTATATTTAGGCTACAGGTGTACTACATATATTTGTCAATCTTTTACATGAGAATGTATGGTGATGACACCTATCGCAACATAGTCATTTGCAAGTTGTTGTTGGGCATTTTCTGTTGTTGCTGCAATGGAGGGCATCGTCAAGCTAACCACTGGCAAGCTTATCTCACTATTGGAGCAAGAGTTGGTGGATTGTGATGTCCATGGTGAGGATCAGGGTTGCGAGAGCAGGCTAATGGATGTCGCCTTTAAGTTCATCATCAAGAATGGCGGTCTCACGATGGAGTCCAATTACCCATACACAACAGTAGACGACAAGTGCAAGGGTGGATCCAAGAGCGCTACAACCATCAAGAGCTATGAGGATGTGCCAGCAAATAACGAGGGCGCCCTCATGAAGACTGTGGCAAACCAACCTATGTCAGTTGTCGTGGGCGGAGGCGACATGACGTTTCAATTCTATTTAGGTGGCGTATGACCTGCTCATGTGACACTGATCTGGATCATGGGATTGCTGCTATTGGTTATGGAATAACCAGTGATGGCACAAAGTATTAGTTGCCGAAGAATTCCTGGGGCACGACATGGGGCGAGAATGGATACTTTAAGAATGGAGAAGGACATTTCTGACAAGAAGGGTATGTGTGGTCTTGCAATTAATGGAGCCTTCCTACCCCCATCAAGTCCTAAAAAATGTCAATGAACATATTCATACACATGCACATGATTGAATAAATACATGTCTATATATTGTTCTGATATAGTACTACGTTCATATGATGGTAATTGTGTTACACAGATATATGTTATGTATATACACTTTTATACTTCATGAATATCATGTAAATATGACGGATGTAGTAAGATTGATAAGAATCTGTTTGTTATATTCCTCGCCTCCTCGGGATTTAGGAGTTTTTTAAGATGTTTACCATTGTTGCATGTATATTTGAAGAGATACTCATGGATTTTGTGATCTCATGCGCCTTCAATTATGTATAAGGAACTCCAGGAGTCACTTTTGTTTAATTTGGAAGGATATTAGTATGTTATCAATCCTTGGAATGATGGATCACTGCGAAAGCCATGGTGGATGGCGTTTAGTAGAATGATTTACCTGTTCGTGGATGAGCAAATGGCAGAGCGGGACATGGTTTCTGTTTTGAAATGTACTAACTTAATTAAGTAGTTCTTCGATGTTACGGATCACTGCTCAGGACTATAGGTGGATTGTGCGTTGTATAATGATGATTTGCCTCTACGTGGATTTTTCCAGCGGTAGAGACATGGTTCTGTTGTCTCAAATGCATAGGTTATGTCATTCTAGGATATTTAAGATTTCATTAAGTGGCTGCATGTCGCTTGATTAATCATACATACTAAATGTGATACATACTAAATGTTGCGGATGCTTCTCCGATATATATGTAATTTTTATGTGACCATACCGAAAATCATAATATAAAAGCTTTGCTCTAAAAACTTCGAACTTCGTTATAATTGTGTATTGCCACCACAGGGTTTCTATATATTTATCTGCATGTATACCCAACCTGTGAGAAAACGAATTAAATTCCATTCAAACATACACTTTGATGCAAAATTTTCCAACTAAGAGATGGTCACAACTTTGCATTTACAAAGAAACATGCATTATCAGTCAAAGTATAATCGTCAAATTTTTACATATATAGAGGAATCATTTTCCTACCCTTTTTCCAGTGGTGTTAACCTTGCATGATTCCATTAGTTTTCCGCTTAGAAATTGGAAATATGCTATAGGTCTTAATTGCATTAAACAACTAGATTCATTTACACACCTGGACATGATGGATCATATGAAGGAAAACTCTTCCCGTTGGCATACCTATAGAAGCAACTTCATCATCCTAACATCTAACCGTTCATGTTCTAACTATTCATCCAACCGTCCATGCATTCCTATAAAATTCCTGATTGGTCCAGCTCCCACACTCCCTCCTGTGCACCGCCGCCAAGGAGTCCTGCTCACGCTGCCTCGGTTTTCGGTTTGCCGACACCGGTGTCGCCGGGCGAGAATCCTCCCAATGCCAACCGGCCCTTCCCCAGCTCCTTCGTCATCTTCGCCAACCCGCGCCACCACGCCCTCTCCTCGTTGCCGCCGCTACCTATTCTTGTCGCCAACATGCCGCCACGCCCTCTCCAAGCCGCCGCTGCTCCCCTCGCCATCACTCGTTGGATCCGTGGCATGCAAAGGTGTCACTACTCTAGATCGAGTCCGTCATGCCCGCCTCCCGCCGGCGGCGCCCGGTGGAGCTGCTGGATTTGTGCAGCAGCGGAAACTATCTCGCCGATCCTAGTGGAACCGGAGAAAGAGATGCCTAGATCGAGCCGCGCCACCTCTAACAAGGGAAGCGGGATTTCCTCCCTTTGGGTCGCTGAACGGAGCGAGCCTGACGCCGCGGCGATGATGCACAAGAAGCCCAAGACGAAGGACTCGTCGGTGCCCTTACGACGGCGAGTTCAATCAGCCGGGTGATGTTGGAAACAAATTATTGTTGTATGTGAAGCAATTTTTGATGTATAGAAAATAAAACATCCGGATGAATGAAACATAAACAAAATACCTGAATGAACGAAACATTAGTTTTTTTATTGGTTTGATAAATTTGTTGCACAAGTTTTGGTAAAATATTTTCCTCTCACTACACAAATGTTTCCACATTGCCATAACAGAAGGAGCTCACGATGCCGGGAATTTAGCGATTTGAATCATAAGTTTGCCAAAATTCTAGGATTGTGCTGTATACATTCCATTGTTGTATTGGTTTGAAATTTTTGGTGTGCAAGGTTTCGTAAATATTTCCGACTCACTATGTAAATATTTCCGTGTTGCCATAACAGAAGGAATACTAGAAATTTAGCTATTTGAATCATAAGTTTCTAAAAAAATCTATAATTGTGCCGTATATACTCCTTGTTGTATTGGTTTTGAAAATTTTTGTTGCACAAGGTTTAGTAAAATATTTTCGTCTCACTATACAAATATTTTCTTGTTGCCATAACAGAAGGAACCCACGATACGTATTGCATACAAACAGTTGCCATGTTTCATATGGTTACTGCAATTGTTTCCTATAGTCACTAAAGTTGTTTCCTGTAAATTTAACTAATCCTGCTTAGTGCTAATCTTACCGTCACATCCGACGGCTACGACTTATGTCAATGAAATGCACATATCGATATGCTGATTTGTAGCAGTGGCCCATATGAAAACAGCTATACTTTCAGCTACTTGCTGGTCTACAGTGGATAGAACTAAAAACTGCCATGGGAGTAAGACATTGACGAGCAGCACGAAGAGCATGAACATAACTATTAGCTCTGTTAAGATAAGTGTATACCGGTACTTGGATGTTTGCCTAAAGCTATTCCGGGAATAGTGGTTAATGTATCGGATTCGCGGGCGTTGTTTGGACTTCGTTTGGATCGAGTCGATCATTAGCAGAACGACACGTCCTGGGCAATCAAGCGATGGAGCAGACCCCTGCACCCCGGGCGCTCGTCTCCGCGTGCGTGCATACGTCAAGTGCATCTGAATATATCCATCCGGGGATATAAGACAGCAAGTGCACCTTATCTCTCTCGGACATTCTACCAGGGAGCATCTAAACCAAAACAGTTTACGACGTGTCATAGGCCGAAAATAGCTATGAAAAATTAACGTTATATTTAACAAATAAATTATAATCTAACTAACTTCTAAATATATAAACTCAAAATACTCCCTTAGGAGCAATGGACGAAAAGCCTATAGTTAGTCAGAACGAGATTTTAAACATTTTTATGCAGATTATATTGAAAGTAGTTAGCCAAACAGTAAAATATGAAAAATTAGTTCAACTAAACGGAATATCATAATCCACCGTTACGTGAAACACAGTCGTTGTGTAAGTTATTTTTGTGAACTTTAATCTAAGTAGTATCTATAGCGCGGAACTGAATGTAGCTTGGTTGGTAGGTCTTGCATGTAGACAAGCCACCTACCCGAACCAGCTACCCTAATTAAGGCTCTATTTGGGCGTCTGGATATGTTTTATACTCGTAATAAATTACCTTGTTTTTTCTGCACCAATCAAAGTTCTAGAGTAAAAAATGGAATGAAGAAGGGTGTGACCTTATGGCGGAAAATCACTGTGGCATGTGCACCCATTAGTTTTGATGATTTTTAGTTTCACGTACTATATTTTTTTGCACAGATCACAAATGGCCATATTATTTTCTAAAAATTTAACTGTGTATACTTTATTCCATCATATACCGGTATGAATATTTTCAGATTTTTTTCGAAATTTGTATGTGATTTAAAAAATCGCCAAAACTAATGGGTGTATATGCCCCCGGGTACCATTTAGCCACACTCCCTTATGGCCAACTATACTAGCTCCCCTATGGGGACAATCTAGCTCCTAAAGGATGATTGTTTATGGTATATTACCGTAATTGGAGAATTTGACCTAATGGTGACTTGCTGCTATTCTGAGAAGGGGACCTTGCAAAGCTTGACAAGTTTTTTTTAGATTTATCGATCCAATCTATCTACAGGTAGGCACCTGTTGTGGCAGCAATCAATTAATCTCCGCCTTAGCATACAAGGACCAGGGCTCGCATGGGCGATTTTCATATTATCAGAGCCGTCGGTGAAAAATGGGAGGTAGAGTTCTGTTTTTAACAGGAGCCCAGCCTTTTTTTTTCTTAACGAGAATGCGAACCTGACCGATCTTCATTCATCGGGACACATACTCTATGGGAGCAATCAATCTGGTGGGCTAGACACATCATTGGCAGACTAGATCAAGCCTTAGTTAATCCTGAGTGAATCCAAAAGCTTATTAATAGGAAATGAATGGCAGCAACATAGAATGATTATGCTATTTTTGTGAATTTTAGTCTATGTAGTATCCATAGTGCGGAACTAAACGTAGCTTGATTGGTGGGTCTTACATGTGGACAAGCCACCCACTCGAGATCGAATCCGAGTACCCTACTTAGGGTCCCGTTTGAATGTCTGGATATGTTTTACATCTGTAAATAAATTATCTTTGTATTTTGCTGCACCAACCAAACTAGTGAGATCAAACTCCCCTAGGTCAATCTATTCAGGAAGGCGACCGTTGTGACTTCGGTTTGCTGCACGTGCTTCAAGGAAGCGGATGCTAGACAACAGGACCCACACGACGCCACCAAGGCAGTGATCACAGATAATAATTAAAGGTGGGACTCGGGCCGTGCCGTGCCGACACGGCACGAGCCCGGCGTGCCTCGGGCCACCGCTTGACCGTGCTGGCACGGCCCGCTGTCCACATTGTGCCGTGCCGGCACAGCGAGGCACGGCCGAGGCCCAAACACGGCACGGTGGCCCGCCATGCCGCCGCCGTGCCGTGCCAGCACGAGCACGCCACGGGAACCCCGATTGCCGCATGCTGGGCCGCCGAGGGGAAGCAAGTGCGGGGAGGGGGCGGCGCACACAGCAGCGAGGACGGAGGCGAGCTCGGTGGAGCGCGGGCCCAGCAGCGAGGAGAAGGGGGAGTTGGGGCGGCGTCGGCTCGGGTGGCGCCGAGGTGAGCGGGGCGACGGCGAGGGGGCAGCACCGGAGCTCCGGAGTCTGGACGCTCGGCAAGGCGGCGGCACGGCACTCGAAGGTGGCTCGGGCGACGGCTCGGACGGTGGAGGAGGCGGCGGGGGGATTTGGGGGCGGCCGGGCGGGAGCCGGGGGGAGGGATTTGGGGGCGGCAGCGACAGGGGATTTGGGGCGGCTGGGTGGGAGCGGCGGGGGGATTTGGGGCGGCCGGGCAGGAGCGGGACGCGGGATAGGAGGGCGTGAGGGACGCGGGGGGATTTGGGGGCAGGGGGCCGGGGGTATTTTGGCAGGCGGCGGGGGAGGGGGCAGGTGGCAGGGGGCGTGGCCGCGTCCCGCGTGGGTTCGTGGCCGCGTGGGTTCGTGGCCGCGTGGGGCGGTGGGGGGTGGGTGGGGGGCCGGGTGTGGAGGGGCAGAGGGCTTTAGGGATTTTTTTTTGAAATGGCTTTAGGGTATTAGGGTAAGTAGGATTTACTATTTAGGGGGTTTTTTGAGGGAAAAAAGTAAAGAGGATAGAGCAGAAAAAATATAGAGGCATTTTAATAGGGGTTTAGGGGAATTGCAAGAGATAAAGAATTAAATATAAAAATAAAAATAAAGATAAACTCTAATTGGAGGAATAACGAAATTTTATTGAGATGCAATTATTGCCTCATTAAAAACCTTACACTCCAGTGTGGAGTACCTCCCGTAAGGAAAAGAGTACAATAATTTTGTATGCATACATGGATACTACTCAATGTCGAGATTCTCAAGGTTGACCATAGCCTTCGTGATCTCCGGATCCTCGAGTTGATGTTGTTGCCGGGTCTCTGCTTTGTCCCAGTCGTTAAGACATGTAAGTGCCTCAACCATAGCTAGTGCAAGGGATGACATTCTTGGCTCGATTATCCTTCCTACCGTACTGAAAGTGGCTTCCGATGAGACAGATGACACTGGAACCATGGGTATGTCTCGTGCAAATGTGATAGCACGGGTGAAAGAGCATCTGGGCTCCTAAGTGGTTTCGATGGTTAATGGCAACT
>JAGXJF010005150.1:0-250081 GCA_019208055.1 Stipa capillata | reverse complement strand
GTAGTATTGCCGGAATAATACTCCGACAGCGGTGATGTTGGAGCGGGAGCCGTTGATCCAAGCCACTGTAGCGTTGGTGGAGAGCAAGGAGGCCTCCTGCTGCATCTCCGGAGTGGCCGTGATGATCACCTCGTCTTCAGTTGGCCTGGACACGGCATCTCCTAGATGACGCATGGCGGGCGTCTGTGAGAACCTGGTTTCAACTACCAGATCCCCCTTGTATACATTCTCGTCAGTCCCAGGATCATGCTGACGATACACAAGCGAAATGAATAACATCACATGCATTCGAGATAAACATAATTTTAGTACAATATGCCACATGGCTTACAAAGTACTATGTCTTAACGACATTTATTACATCAGAGGCAAAACAGCGGAAATAAAAGCGAAGTGACTCCATCCACGCCACAGGCAATTGACGGCAGCCACGCGACCTACTCTTCGGGCTCATCGTAGAAGAAGTCTTCATCAGCTCCTTCCTCAGCATACTCCTCTGCACACCACCATAAACACATGCATGATGAGTACTTCGCGTACTCAGCAAGCCACCTGGCAGCAGATGGTCCTACCATTCTATATGTAAGGCTTCAAAGGAAGGCTGTAGGTTTATTTGCGTAAATGCGGTTTTAGTTGAAATATTAGGGTAGATTCGAAGGCATCTTTTGATGTAAAACAATTTTATTATCAGGGGTGTTTTCATCAGGTGTGGTCCACGACCAACACACTCGAATAAGGACTCCCGCCTTAGTTCGACCATAGGTTCATCAGCAAAGGGGTAGAGGGAAGTAGCAAGGGGGAGATGGACATGTCCTTTTCATCAAGAATGAGTCATGTGTTGTCCATGACCGTGGACACGGCTAATCGATTAGTTTTAACTCTGCAGAGTGTGTACACTTTACCCACATGACACGATCATCCCCTTATGCCAAGCTGCGCAGGCTTGTACACACGCCCATCGGTGTGTCGGCAGGGTGACCGTGACGAGATCTTTTAGCCAGTTTCATCCCGATGTGACATGCCCACTAGGTTTCGACACGGAGGAGCGTATACTCGCTTACCCTACGTGGCCCCCTTTTGTGCCGAGGTCCTCGTAGCTACGTCCACCCTTCTGCGGTACGGCAATGTCGACACCAAGACTCAACTAACCTACTTAACCAAGCCAGTGCCCATATAGCATGTGGTTGTACTGTTGTCACAATTCTCCAATTACATGATTTCGGCCTTATGCGGTACGGACGACCAATGGTTCCTTTAAACCGGCCTTCTGCGGGTAGGCAACCATATGCTCCTTCATCACATGATCCAGCTGTCGCCCGCACCATATTAGATGGTAAGTTTCACCTAGAGTAGAATAGGAAGAATAGAGAGAGAGGGACAACATCGGGCATCCGGCCCTAGCTCAGCGAGCTCCACAAGTTTCAACAAGGATCATCGATCCGATATTCATTCCTCTGTAGAGGCAAATCAAAATAACCTAAAGATGTATTTAAGCATGGCTAAGCATATCTCTACTCTATTCAGAATAAAACCTACTATACTACTCAGGGTATCAAGGTAAAAGGGCGACAAGCGGACATGGTAAAATTGTGTCAGTCGACACGCTAGCTACTAGAATAAAACAGCATGCATGTTTATGAACAATAAAATATAATGACTTTAAAAATATAGGATCAACATGGTCAAGAAAAGATGGCATGCCTTCGTTGTAGAACTCTCCCTCTTCAGCTGCTTCGGTCGTCGGGTCGGTCTCTTCACTCCCTATTGACGCAACGCAACGAGCAACATAAATAAACAACCAACTCCAGGAAAGCATTCCGAAAAGCAACACGAGAGAGAAGCCCGATGAAGGTAAGGTGAGGTGGACTGGAACGATGACGCGATAGCGTCATCGCGAAGAAAGAATGGTCTTCTAGGGTTGGCCATAATCATAGACATATATACATAGTATATAACCCTTATTGGGTATATTTAATAGATATTCAATTATACATACACACATACACCTTAGCATGCTAGTAATTAAAATAAAAGGACAAACAATTCATAATTAACCACAAATAAATATTTAGGTGAATCCTAAATATTTATAATGGTTAATAACAGTAAAAACAAATTAACATCATAAAAACTAGATTTACTCATGCTTTTCTAATATTTTAAAGACTAGAAATTAAGCTAAATTGTATTCTCTACTATTAACATGTACTAACCAAGTATGAAACAATTTGGAACATGTTAACAGTACTGGAACAGTACCAAAAATTATTTAATAATAATTTTTAATCTGCACATTAATTAATTAAAGCATTTTCTAGCATTTCTAGTGTAACAAATAAGTAGAAAATACTAATTAACATCAATAAATCATGAAATTGAATCAACATGTTATTATACTGATTCCAGAAACATTTCATGTTTACATGCGTTCTGGAAATATAACTTAAGCAATTAAAATCATTTTTCTAAGCATGGAAATTACATTAAAAGCATGGAAAGACATTAATAAATTATCAAAAATGGTTCTTATGACTTTTCAACATTAAAATAATATAATATGAATTATTGGGTACTGGACATGCATTTTTAGAGGTTAAAACAGATTTATAATGGACTTAGTACTAGAAACAGCATTTAAATAACAATTTAAAATGAATCTAGAACACAACTTGATTTCTATAGCATTAACCATTACAGGGAAAATACTTTGGTTGACATGGTAAATTGTCTTTAGGGTTCTCTGATCCTAAACTAAAATGGAACAAAAATAACAGAGAGCATTACCATTTTTAATAATTGATTTAAAGCTTATTTTAATTCTAGGAAATTCTACATTAATCCAAAAATCATGAAAATTTCCAGAAACGCTCCCTATCGTACTAATGATCTACAGAAAAAGATTCACTTCAAAATAACTTTCCAGTACAAAGATATTACAAAATTTGCTCAGATTTCATACTAAATTAAATATATTTCAAAATCCAACGGTCGGATTAAAAATCCGATTACATCGTTGGGTTCGTGGGGTCCTAACGATTCCATTTTAATCCTAACATCACAGATCGGACAAGATTTGGATGTAGCCAAAAAAAATTAGGTGAAGAAAAAGGCCTAGGGTTTACTGTACGTATGAACAGTACCTACAAGTACTGTTCATGCTACAGTACAGAGGTTAGAATTGGAGATTCAAAGATTAATGGTTGCACATTGGATGGATATTGGCCAAAATTGGTTGAGGGGAAAAGATCCACGGGTTGAGGGGAGACTACCTCGGTACGGGATTGGAGAGAAGCTCACCGTGGGTGGAGAAACGGAGGAGAGAAGGAGATCGCCGGAGTTGAGGAAGAAGCTCGCGGTACGGTCGGTGTAGTGGAAGAAGCTCCCGAATTCTTGCGGTAGTAGATGCGCGACGGCGTGGGGAAGCTCCAACACGAATCTCCGGTGTAGGGGTGCGACGGTGTGGCCGGAATTGCTCGCCGGAGTTCCGCCGGAGTTGGGGAAGATGAAGTGGTGGAGAAGAGATGTTGGAGAGGGAAAGGCAAGGAAAACCTAGGAGCAGTGGGGTTTATATAGGGGAGAAGAGGAGGAGATAATGCAGAAATTTATAATTTTAAAAAAAGAAGATAAGTATAAAGATTAAAAGATAATTACTAAGATTAAAAGAAAAGAAAGAAAAAAAAAGATAAGCACCGGCGCCGAATCCATGCGTCACGGCTGCCCTGGCTGCATGCATGCATGCATGCATGCTGGGGCCCACACCTTTTTTATTTATTTTCGGATTAAATTAATAGAGAAAAACAAGGTAATTCAAAACTAATTTAAATGGGTTCCAAAAATTATGAGAAAATTCCAGTAAATCAATTTAGACATGGGGAATCCAATAAAAATATTTTCGGAGCAATTTTTCAAATGATGATTAAATTAAAAATCAAAAACACACTTTTTGCTCTCAAATTAATTCAAAAACTTGAATTAATTTGAGATAAAAATCTAATAAAATATTTTTAACATATAATACATAGTTGCACATCCTTCTCTTTTTTTAAAAAAATTTTCAAGCCCGTAAAAATTGAGGATGTTACAGCGTCACAGGGAGCTGATGCCGAGACAGCGCTACTTGTCGCAGGGGAGCCGAAGGGGGCGCTGGTGCTGCTGGTGGCGACGGGCGACAGGGTGATTTGTGGCTTGAGGATTTGTGCATCCCTTGGCACGATGGCCGATTCTGAAGCAGTGGGAGCACCTAAATAGCCCGCGGCATTCCTTGACGCGGTGCCCCTCCTCCAGACAGCGGAAACATAGGCCATCAAGCCAAGCGGGCGGTCGAGGCTTGAATGCGGTAGCCTGCAAAGCCGCGCGGCACGGCCTGCTGCGGGATTCGACACGCACCCATCCTTCCTCCTCTTGAGCTGTGTTCCTACTAGCGGTGATGAGATGTGGAATTGAAGGCGCTGCCGAGCCGACGAAGCAACCTCTCCAGTCCCTAACGGCCTAGAAAGGCCAGCCATCAAGGGGACACGACTGGGAGTGTCTCTCAGCTGCAACGGAGGACGGCGCATTGAAGTGGGGGGAGACTTCGTGCGATGCCGTAAATGGCGATGGGATGGTAGCCTCCCTCGAGCCACCTGCCTGGCCAGGAGGACGAAGGAGCTTCGGCGGCGTCTCAGGGATGATCTCCTCGACCGAAGCGCTCGGGGAACCACGGGCTGTGGATGCCACTGGATTTGGATCTGGGCGCCCGGGATTGACATGCAATGGTGGAGCGGGTTGTAGCGGGGGGCAAAGGCGGAGCCTACCTGCGGGCCTCCTATGCGGAGGCGGCGGGAGAGGCATGAACCAGGACGAGATGGGGGGAACGGTGGTCGGCGGGGCCAGAGTGACCATCGCCGTCGTGTGACCACAAGCCAGAGCACTAACTCTGACAATTTTAAAAAATTATCCATTTAGTTCACCAAAGTGACGATGCTAGTTTACTCCTTCAGTTAAATTATGGAATTAAAAGCCTATGATAGGGTAAATTGAGACTTCGAATATTGAAGAATACATATGAGTTTTTGGAGAAGATGAATGCACAATATCTGAAGTGATGGAGGAAAGACTTCCCTCCAGACTATTAAATAAGGAGGTGAAGATTTGAACCCAGGTTTGCTAGCCATTTGGCCTTGCAAGGAAGACTCCTTCGATGCGCTATATCTAGCATAAGGATTAACGACAAGGAACTAGATTCTTTTGTCACCAATAGAGGTCTTAGGATAGGAAACCATCTTTCTCCCTTTCTTTTCAATTTTGGTTGAGCAGGGCATGACAAAAGGATCAATGCAAAATTTCACTCCACGAGTTGTCATCAACTTGCAATATGTTGATCTATTTTTCGACAGTAACTTAGCCAATGTTAGGAATGTGAAATGCATATTGTCCTTTTATGAGCAGTGATTCCCATTGATTTGAATTCTGAAGATATTTCAAATAGTGGTCAAGTTGTTAGGTGTAGAATTGGTAAATTTCTTTAGAATTTGAATGTTCCTCTTCACCATTCCAAGTTGAGAAAAATGACATTCGATCAACTGGTAGTGGATAACTTTTTAGTCTTCTATCCTGTGATGCATATTAGTGTGTATTAATTCTTGTCTGGCTAGTATTCTAGTGCACTTACTTTCCATCTTTAGTTTTCTCGTTAGGCTAATTCTCAAACGGTACGTTCATCTCTTTTGGGGCATATACCAGGGCACTAGATCTAATTGGGGAAATCTATGCCAAAATAGATCTATTTCTTGTGAAATTAGCCTTGCAATGGTAACCAATGACACTACATCATTGACGGGTAGTGAGGACGCCCGTCAATGTTGACATTGTCATCAGTGACAGGCGGCTAACGTAACTCATCCTTGATGACATGTCATCAGTGACGGTTGCCTACCATGACCCATCAACGATGACATGTCATCAGTGACGGGTGTGTACTACAACTCGTCAGTGATTATTGCTTACCCTGGGTAGGGTTTTTTTTGTTTTTTGGCTAGCCTCAGGATTTATTAGCCATGCGCTCTGAAACATCAGAACACATCAGGTTTAGAATTATTTGCAATTAGCTAGATCTACAAAATATTCAAAAATTCACACAAAAATCCCATCATGGCATAATATCTATACATCAGTATACAAACAGAAATAAAAAAATAAACAATGTTCACATGTGTTGTTTGCAAATAGGAAGATGGATGGGCACATGCGTTAGGGTCAGGGTTTATATCATGGTCGGGATCAAAGGACATGTAGCGACAAGGTGATGGCGGCAACGGCGGGGGTAGTGATGGCAGCAGTGGTAGTGACAACGGCGGAGCGTGACAGGGCAACGAGGTCGTGCTTGAGCTCTCGCCGCCGATGCATTAGAGCTTCCAATCCAACCGGATGACTTCCGCCACCACGCTCGAGCCCGAGCTCCCGTCGCCGACACGCTTGGGCTCCAGATCCAGTGCAGTAGCCACCTGACAACGGATGTAGGGGAATGAGGAGAGATGTGGCAACAGATGTAGGTGGCGGTGATGGGGTTAGGAGGAGAGATGAGGGGGTGGTGATGGGCGGGAGGAGGAGGGAGAGGAAAAAGGACAGTGAGGAAAGGGAGAGGAAAGGAGGAGGAGAGATGAGGTTTAGGGTTTGACGAGGGTTTTATAAATAGCGGTGCAAGGGGTGCTGGGGGTGCCACAGGGGTTCATGGTGGGGGGTGCTCTCATCATGGAGGTTAGCCGCACGAAGTCCATCACTGATGACAACACTAAAGGGCCTGAAGGTGGCCCATCACTATATATATCCCCTAATATGCTCCTGAGCGCAGAATAGCTCCGACAGTAATTTTGTGTATAACAAGTAGCAATTTTGACTAATGATTTTTACTATCATTTTTCTATCTTAGACAGTAAAAGTTTATACTAAATTACTTCCTTCCGGGAGTGTTTTTACCATCACTTCTTGTAGTATGGGAGACTATTTAAACATATCTGAAAATTACTATCTTTTGTACGTGTCTTTACTATCTCGCGGGAATAGATTTATCGCACGTCTAACAACGGCATACTATAAAGGAAATAACTTATGTAGTTTTTCACAACCACTTGCATAGCCCAGTTGGATAGATTATCATAGTTACATGCATGAGGTCCACGTTTGAATCCCACCTCCTGCTTTAAACAACAAATTAAAGCGGTGACGTGATAGTAAAAGGGTGACCAAAGGGTAGTAAAATCGCGTTGTGAATTTACCATCGATATGCTCCTAAGCACAGACACTGGTAGTAAAAGCATGTATAGGTTGTAGTAAAAGACTTCACATTCGACAGAAATTTAGCAGCGACATGCAGGGTCAATAGTAATTTGGCAGCGAACAAACAGTAAAGGAATTATCATTGACACGTAGTTTAAGCTAAAATGCTCTAACACGTATATATATAATTTATGTAGATGTGAATTACATTTCATAATAAAAAGCTAGAATTAAAAAATAGTTCATAATTAATAAAAAAGAAATATTCATCTTGATCAAAATTTCTCCAGCTCAACATCTTGATCAAGAGGGTCTGGCACAAGCAGAGCGATCGAATTCACTCTTCAGAATCTAACTCTTTCATGGAGTTGCTAGATGTAGTGATTTGATTGCAACAGACGAGGAACTTCTCCATGTCCTGGTGATGAACCACCTGGTAGCGCACGTGGAATGGAAACAACTTATGTAGGACATTCCCGACAATGAAGCCCTCAGAGTGTTTGCCGACCAAGTTCACTAGGGCTAGGAGCAGGGTGCCATTGGTCGGCCCATAGCTCAAGTCCAAGGAATCAATGGTGACCCGTCCGAGCTTTAGTCTCAGGTTGTAGGAGCTTCCGGTGAGTGCCATCTTCACACGCACATAGTCGAGGTTGATTGATTCGAGTATAGGAAGAGGGAGAAGAGGCTGGGCGCAGGAGTACTTCCTTTATACAGGGAAATAGGGAATTGGTCTCATGTTTACGGATTCGCAACTCCTCGTATTTTTGTGCTAATAACTTTGACTCCTGGGTACTACTCATTGACTACTCGTAAAATCAACCGTCGCAGATGGGCTTAAAGATGCAATGCCAGTGATGACCCTTTCAGATGGGCTTAGAAACAACCCGTCAGTGACGACTCATCATTGACTGGCCTGAAGGTGGACCGTCACTGATGAGTGCCGGCCCCACATCACTGACGAGCGGCATAGCGACCTGTTAGTGAGACTCATCACTGATGGGTCAGTCTGTAACCTGTCACTAATGATTTCTTGGGATCGAACCTTGACAATCTGGTGAAGTCATTGCTGACGGGTAGTCGGACGATCCATCAGTGGCGACTTACATCAGTGACAGGCTGGCCTGCTAGTTAGTGTTTCCAATCTTGGATATGGTATTTCTGTAGTAGTGATAAGATCAATAAAGTAAACATGCGAGAAAAATATAAACACTAATGTTTGTTTACGAGGTTCAACCGAAGCCTACATCCCAAGAGCCCTTCTGCAGGCACTCCTCTCCTTGCATTAAGCAACACCAACGACACCGACTTCCTCGAGACCGACCAGTTTGACCACAGTCTCTGTACTGGTTCGGATTGGTCCGAGTGTCTTCTCAGGTACATATAGCTGCGCTGCCATTATTATAGGAGTCCAGGTTATAACGTATTCGACTCAAACATTACCTAACCCTATCCGCTAGTTACACTATAATTTCAGCTGTAACCTATTTGTCCATATATTCCACACAATTTTAACAATATGGGTTTATGGTCTAATACTTTCACTTATTGTGTCAGGTATAATACTTGGAAACCCAACATTTTCAAATAACTCCTAGAAGAATAACAACTATGTATAACCCCAACATTTCAGCTTTGGAGCTGCCCTGTACTCAATGCTTGTCTTTTTCGATGGGTATCTTGTGGGCTTGTACTGCTGCTAATTAAGGTTAGTTATCAGAGCATGTATGTGATGGTAGGGAAAAAAAACCGTTTTTGTGACTATCATTGGTTTGGGCACCCAAGCTTGGCAAATCAGTATTGATCAACGCGAAGGAAGCTACCGTTACCGAAGAGCTTGGGCTGGTCTCAACCTTAGATTCACCTTTAGAACTGAAGGTCAGTTAGGACAGAATCATGAACCCATGGGACGAAGTTGTTGATACTTGATATTGCTCAATCCATTCGCCTGTCTGCTAAAGAGAATTCCTTGTTCTTTTTTCTTTTTAAAAAGTTACCTGCTTTATATTAAACCATGGTAGATTACATCCCACGATTACAAAAGAAAATATAAACTACAATAGTGCGTCTCCAACCAAAGCTGGGCAGAGACCACGCGTCCAAGACTCTCGTGCAGCACGTCCTGTGTCCTAGGCATGTCGCCATCGCTGACTAGTGGGTTGATCGTCGCCGACGAGCTACTACCACCGGCCACCACCAGCGAGGAGGGAAAGCACTAGGGCCTAAAGCCTCCGCAACGTCCCAAACCATGTGAACCCAGCGATGCCGGTGCCGGAGATGTTAAAGGCGCCTATGCGTCGGCTGGACTAAAGCTAACCGCTGGAGGGCTGGATCTACAGGATGTTGAAGAATCACCAGTTGCCCGCACTATTGATATGCCGGCACTGAAGATGACCGCACTCCAGTCTGATAAGCAAGATGTTGACGAATCCAAAGCATGCAATTCCTCTCGGCCGTGATGATGAGTTGGTACCTTGCCTACCGGAAGAGGGGAAGAAGGCTCTAAGTCTGCTAGATGTAGGTTTGATCCCTGGTCTGGGCATCATGTGCTCCTTTGGAGCATCATTTGTAAAAGATAGTATGAACATCATTTGCTTCGTTCAGAAAAGAAAACACGCCATTTGTGGTGCCTTTGGAAACTCAGAAAATTTTTGTGCTTTCCAAACGATCATTGGTCTGCATGACGTGTTGTGGAGGAAAATTGTGAAAACACTAAGGAGATAGAGGCTTCTCTTCCAGGGTCTGCTACTGCGAAGTATGGATCATTTTATTGGAATGTTGGGAGTTAAAGGCTGTACTGGAGCCATCAACCAGTAATGTTGAGTTGATTTCGAGATGGAGATTGATGGTGCAAAAACAGGAAGAACCCGCTGAGAAGAACACTTCACTTGGAGTTTACGTTTTAGCTGCTAGCTAGAACTGTTGTTAGTGCCATTATCCTGTCCGTTGTGAGTTCTGGAAGCTTGGTGTGGCCGTGTTATCCAATGGCCAACAAACTCTGTATGGTGATGTTTTCCTCTTACTTCTGGATGAGCAAAAACACGTGGTCCAAACTGATGTTTGTGGTTTCCTTTCAATTGAAATAGAACACGAATTTTCTCTTCTGACTTGGAACATTGGCGTATAGGGGGAGATAAGGGGGGAAGAAGGGAAACGCCGGCAATGGTGGCCGGATCCGAAGATGGTGAGATCATACAAGGTAACATCACCAGTCTCCTACAGGGTCACTGGGAAGAGGAAACACTTCACTAGGAGCGATTCTATAGGAATTTTCATAGAATTCCTACGACGTCATTTCTGTGATCCAAAGAGTATCTATAGGAAAAATTCCCTGAAGGCGACTCAGGGGTGAAACCCTAGCACACCTTCAAAAGCGCGTCGCCGGGCATGTCATCGCCTCGACGCTGCTGGTTGTGGCCGTCGGCAGCGACAAGGCTTCTATTCATCCCATGTCATTTTTGTCACACCTCTTCCTCGCCCTCCTCACTCGGTTCGTTCCGAACCTGGGTTTTGGGGGATGTTTGGGCGGCACGGCGGCCACAACAGGCCCGGGTGGAGGGCTTGGCGGTAATGCCTGGTGGCCCCATGCGGCGTGGCGGTGGCTTTGGTGGCCGTGCAACATGGCGGAGGCTGTGTGGTCTGGGTCGTCGGCCTTGGTGCGCAGGGCTGGTAGCCTTGGTGGGCGTGCTGGCATCACCACCATGGGTGTGCACACGTCGTGGCTTCCGGCCGGCGGTGACCAGGCGGATCAGCTACAATTTGACTGCCGTTGGTCTTCTCTACTTGTAGCTGCATTGGCTCTAAATCAGATGTGGAGGAGGTTGCATGCTGGTCAGCATGTGGATTTTCTAAGATCTGGCGATGGCGGGCGTAGGCTGCATCCGGCTTAGTCGAAGCCGACAAGATCCTATGAATCTGCAGAGGAAGGCGTGGAGGCCGACATTCCCCCTCTATGTTGGTAATGCTCATAGCAACATGTTTCAGGACATCAAGGAGAGCACGGTGGATGAGAGCTAGAAGACGGTATTCATTGTTTCCCTGTACGTAGCTCGTGGATGAAAACTCAAATATGGCTACGCGCGTACTAGAGTTTTTATCTCTTTTAGACTTTTTTGTCAGATTTATTTCGGCTATTGATTATCTTTGGTAAGTAGTTGTAGTAAAATTATAGCCATGTGTAACCTAGTTGATTTAAGGGGGTATTTGGTTAGGCTTCTGGGGGGCTTTCTATTGAAAAAAGCCCTAACCCAACCAAAGACCCGACTTTGGATCAGCTGTTAGCAACAGCCGCTTCGGCTTGTGTATGGAAATTGGGCTGTTGCGGGAAGCTGGCCGAGAGTAACTTCCCGCAATGGTCACTTACCGGGTTAATTGTTTGCCCTTCGGTTTCATGTGAAATTACACCGAAATGCCATAGCTCCTCCCGATCCTCTTCTATCTCGTACACAGGCGGCCTCACCCCTCCCTCCACCGCAGCGCACCTCCAGCGTCCTCCACCGCCGCGCTCCACCGCCGGTCATCTCCAGTACCGGGCGCGGCCCTAGACCGAGGCCTCCTCGACCGCTGACCGGATCTAGCCGGTTCCCCGTGTCGTCGACCAGATCTAGGCCGACCCGCCTCCATCCGCGCCCAGCGCCGACCAAGGCGTCCACCGCGGCCCTCCACCGACGGCTGTTCCTCCTCCCACGGGATGACGCATCCCAGCCGCCTTCACGTAGAGTCCCCATCCGCCGAGCGTCGACGTCGTCGGCCTCCGCCTCCGCCTCCACGGCCGACGGCTCCACGTCGACCGCTGATGGCTTCAGCACCAACACCAAGCGGATCCAACGGCGCAAGGCTCCAACGCCTTCCCCGCCTTCGTCTGCATCGAGCAACGACGCCTCCAGCACCGGATCAGAACCTTCCCCGCCTTCGCCGCCGTCCCCGACCGGATCCCACCTCCCACGCACGCACGCACGCGCGCGCCCCAAATCAAAACCCCAATTTCCTTGCCCAAAATTTCCTCTCTCGCGCCTAGCACGGTTCTGCCCCTCTTCGCCCTCGGCCAGATCCAGTTGTTCGCTCGTAGGTTTCCTTCTCTCGTTGGGTTCTCGTCGATCGTCCTCCAAATAAAGGGGAATCCTCTTTTGACTCGTCGCACCTTCGTTTAATCGTCTGCAGGTTTGCAGGCCCTGCGCTTGATTTTGGATCCATGGCAGCGGCGGCTACTCTCGCGGTGTTGGATGAGATGGCGTTGCCGCTCCGCGCGGTGGGGGATCTGGCGGCCGCGGCGTCTCGCGGGAGGAGGTGGTGGTCATCACGCAGTGCGCGTCGCTCGGTGAGCTTTGCATCTTTGCCCCTTCTTCCTGTTACGCGATGTGACCTTTGAGTTCACGCATATGGCCGCAGAGATGGATCGATTGCTACCAATTCGTTTGGAATAGTGAACCGTCTGGTAGGATTAGGTTCGTGGTGCACGGGATGCATGCTAGGATCAAATTTGGGATTGACCCTTGCTTATTAGCGTATTGCCCGCTGATGGTTCTAATTTAGATTTGTGTTGCAACTTCACAACAGTTCAACTTCAATCTATCTATGGGCACCCCCTGAGAAACTTGATTGGAGTTTACCTTTAGTCTATAGTTTTTTACTCAATGGTTATATGCCTCATTGGCTAATTGCTAAATTCATAGGCTCGGAACTGTTGCTCTACCTATCCATCCATCACATATAAGAAGGAAAACAGGGCGATATTCTCACAGTAATCACAAGAAAAAAAGACGAGATGATATCTGAATTCATGTAGTGGTCATACACGCCGTGTAATTTTAGCCGATGTCTATGGTATGGACGGACAATCCAATGGCTTGTGTATTTCAAAATTTTGGACCCTTACGGCTTGTTTTTTTTTCCTGTTATGCTTCAACGTGCCATATACATCCTCGTGTAAACTTTGGTTTTGTCATATACCTGTTTTAAACCTTTATTGTTGACATGGGTCAGGTGGGAAGTTGCCCTTTGATGATGCATTAGTTGGTGCTGTTCTAGAGTCATGAGAAGAGGTCTAGAGTATGGGTTGATCTAGTTTTGATGCATTATTCTGACTGCTCTTTCCTGATTGCCAGGTTTCCTTGTCTGACAACTCCCTTTCAGCCGACATATGATGGTAGAGAACAGCCCAGATAGGAAATGCCTTCGTTGATTTGTTCGTTAGAAAGCTACGATGTTGGTGATGAAGTATGAGTGATGTTTACAGCAAAACAATTGCACCTGAATTAGTTCATGTTATCTTGTCATGCCCTAGCAGTTTCCAGTATCTACCCAGTATGACTTGTCTGTTCGTCTCTATTTGGAAATACATGTAATTTGATGGAGAAAATATGCTGCAATGACAAAGATGTGTCCAGTATGTTATTTTTCCTATCTTATCGTTGCTTGTCTGTACTCTGCTGTCTGTAGACATCATGAGACGCGGATAAAAAATAGTAGGAGATAAGACTATCAGAAGTTATGATTCGTATTAATTTAGGTTGAAAACACATCGAATATGTTATGTACGTACAAATAAACTCATTTCAAAGTGATTATAAGCATCTATTATGGTAACAACACTCAAATCAGCTTACATACATACTCTCGGCACTCTAGGGAGCACTTCAGATATTTCTTTCATACACAGCCAACAGTCTATTTTTATGTTTGGTTAATCAGGTTAAAGTTAGAAAATTCTATTTTTATGTTTGGTTAATCAAGTTAAAGTTAGAAAATTCATGTTGTGCAATGATTGTCCTCTCACATTCATTCTATATGTTTTGGTATGCAGTAATGTATTCGTTTGCAACTTAAGAAATAAGTGTCTTGGCAAACAAAAAAATGTTTAAAAACATTTCAACTAAACAAGATCGTCATAGTCCAATTCAATGCCAATCGGAGCCTAAAGCTTGACATGTGTTTTGATTAAAAAAAATTGAGAAAAAAAGATTTAATCAATTAAATTTGAAAGGCTGCGGACATTTTTCGGGCTTTTCATGTATAATCCTATATAAATTGACATGCTTTATTCCTTTTGTTACTAGAAGCCAAGCAGCAATGTTTCAACAACTTCTGTAAGCTGTGCTTCTTTTTTTGAAATTTTTTATTTTTTAATTTTCTGAATTTTTCTTTTTTTGATTTTTTTAATTTTTCTGAAATTTAATTAATTTTTCTGATTTTTATGAATTTTTCTTTTTTATGACTTTTTTGAATTTTTGAATTTTTATGATTTTTTGAATTTTTCTATTTTTATATATTTTTTTTCAGATTTTTTGAGGTTTTTCATGATTTTTTATTCATGAAATTATAAAATATACACTCTCACAACTCTAGGGGCATTTCAGACATTTTCTCATACAACAGCCTACAGCCACAGCCCAACCAAACACGCACGTTCACAAACTCACGTGCCAACAGCCACAGCCACTTCTCCAAACAGCCAGCTAACAGCCACTTTTCCAACAGCCACAGCCCAACCAAACACGGTCTTAGGCCATGTACAATGCAGGGTGCTTTATAGCCCGATGCTTAAAGAGAGAGAGTAGCGTGGCGTCTCAAAAAAATATGTGACTTACAATGCAGAGTGCTTCATATGGGTGCTTAAGTTGCTTTAATATTCGTGTAGCACCTACTCTAGCACCTATTGTCTCCAATGCAGCGCTGCATTGTGTGGAGTACTATTTGTGCTTCTTGGAGTACTATTTGCTAGGCACCGGTTGAAGCACCTGTCACTTATGTCACCCTAAGCACCAGCCTAGCACCGGGTGCTTAACTTTGCTTCTGTCGCCCTTTCTAAGCACCTGTCTAAGCACCTCTCACAAAAAAAATCAAATTTTTTTCCTGAGGCACCTGTCTAAGCACCTGCATTGTACAAGGTCTTAGAAGCCCGAAGTAAAGCTTCCATTATCTAAAAAAACCAGACCTAGAGCAATGATGTGAAGTTCGGAACTATCTTGACCAAACTAGAAACGTGGAACTGCGCACAATGACGGGAAGTTGAGAACTATCTTGATCAAACCAGAAAAGTTGGATCGAGCTAAGCTGGTATTGGAACTGCGCACAAACCAAAACAGCCGTTTGTTCTCTTCTAATTGATGTGTTGCTGCTGCTTCTTCGTGCTCCCTTTGTTTCGTGAGCAAGCGCTGCAGCTAATAGTGTTCTTCACGTAAAGTCAGCCTTGATAGCTTGATTGCGCCTACAACCACAAGCACGATAATCTGAACAATTTTGTAGATGCTAGCTGATCATCTTAAATGAAGAACGAAGCTGAAAATGCTAGCCTAAAGGCTAAGCTGAAATCGCTTCTACAGCAAGGGTGCGGCAGCACGCTACAGTTCTCGCACCCCAGCGTTGTTATGGTTACACAGACAAAAGACCTGAAGATACTTGATACACCACTTGATATACAAGGTGAAAGAAGCAGTAGAATTAAAAATGAAAATGTGTGCTTCAAAAAAAATTAAAACGAGATTACAGCATTTCCATCTAGCACTAAGGCAGTAACTAGTCCTTCTGTATTTGTACAGGAGATGACAGATATATACGCTATCTGCTAAACACAACAGTTGCGCGCATTAACATTTCAAGTTCCAGAATAACGGCGACTCAAAACTAAACAAAGGAGTCGATCAGAAGCCCCCGTGCTACAGTCCAGAGCGGCGAAAAAACAAAAGCCCCAGATCCAGCTCTCCCTCCGGCAAGACCGTTGTTTCCCCTCTCCTCCGATCGCCTGCGGGCGCCATGAGGCGGGAGTAAACGCGGCCTTAGCCTGGCATGTAGATAGGGCTCGTTTTGTTTTAGGTCTAGGTCGGAATCTCCGTTCCGCCGCCGTTTATGCGAGGTCTGTGGTGGTGATGTTCGGAGTTTTGTCTCCCCAGCTCCAACCTTGCCTCAGTGCTGCTGTTCTTGGTGGTGTCGACGAGTTGGTGGAAGGTTTTCATCCCCACGTTGCTTGGTTCACGGCGGGTGAGGTGGCCTCCGGCGATCTCCCTCTCAGCGGATCTGGCAGCGTCGGTGGATCTTTCGCTCTGGTGACGGTCTCCTTGGTTGTGCTGATGTGGGCCACGCCATGGATCTCAATCCGAGCCGTGGGCTCGAGAACCTGCTCGGATCGGGACGTCGCCCCCGCCGATATGGTATCCACGAATGTGAAGCTCCGCCGTCCGCGGCGGACAACTACTGCGGCGACTCAACAAGGCTTAGTCCTCTACAGTTTTGGTGCAGGTCATCCAGCAGCTGGAGCTCCGGCCTCTGTCCTTCGTCTCCGGCGATGTGGCGGCAGAGTGAAGTCCGGTTGCGGAGCGAGTGTAGGGATTTGTCCCAGGGACCTGAATGTAATTTCAGTTTCTTTGGAGTCTTTCTGTAATGTCTGGGGCAGCTGTCCCCCTTCTGTTGCCTTTGTGCTAAATCAGTAATGATGAGAATGGACCTAGGAGTCACACAAGTCCATCCTCATCAATTGACATTCCAATACCCCAGGGTCAACAAGGACCCATGACAAGGGCAAGAACTCGACAAATCGCTCAACAGGTGAATCTTTTCCTTAATGAATGCCCACTAGATTTGAGCTTGAATGATGTGCTACCTAATGTCTTGATCATTTGCACACTTAGGTTTGAGGAAAAGGACTTGGAGGAAGTTTCAGAAGACAATCCCGGTGCTACCGATTTCCAAACCGGAGCTTCCGACTTCCCTGCTCAACCGTAAAGTCTTCAGCTGTAAAGTCTTCAACCTCCCTGAAGAACTTGAAGACTCAAGACAGAAGGCAATCCCGGAACTACCGACTTCCTAAACCGGACGCACCGAGTCTTCAAACAAAAACAAAGAACTCCAGAAGACCATTCCGGTGCCACCGACTTTTAAACCGGATGTACCGAGTTCCCAAGTCGAAGCAGCTTCCGAGTACAGAAGCTAATCCCGGTGCTACCGATTTCCAAATCCAGCATCACCAATTTGTCTTTCTGAACTCAAATATTTAAGATTTCTTTGTACTGTTTTGAACTGTCCTACTGTAGCTATGTGTACTGTAGCACACGCACTGTGTACTGTAGCACGCGCATGTACTGTAGCGGCCGTCTTACTGTAGCATAACTTAGTTATTAAGTCATATAATCCTCTATAAATATGAGGACCTCTCCCATGTAAAGACTAGTGAAGAATTTCAGAATTGAAGAGAACTCTTGTTCCTCTAGAGTGTGAGCTATTTCCACCTCAACCAGGGATTGGGAGTGTATCTGAGATTGTTTCTCCGTTATTCTTGTGATTTCTTCGTGGATTGCTTGAACACGTTGCTCCACGTTAGTGAGTAACAAAGGGCTGAAGTGTGTGGTTGGGTGAATCGAGTGCTGCAGGCTTCCATAATCAAGACGGTGGTTGGCCGTGTCATTCATCAGGCTTCACAGGCTAGTTATCCAGGATCCTACGTCGTGAAAATCGGGCAAACTTCGGATTTGATCATCCTCCTTCAGGGTGGTTCACATCATCTGGTATCAGAGCTCGAGGTTGACACGGTAGGATTTGTATCTTTACTTTGTGTTGTTTCTTCCTATCTAGAAAAAGCCACACAAAAATATTGTTCTTCAAACCCGTAGTTTCAATTGAAAACTTCAGTGAGTTTTGCTAGGTTTTAATCCATTAGAATCTTGCTTACTTGCTGATCACAAAAATATATTCTTCACTCCAATCTTTTGAATCTTCGAGTAATCACATCATCTATCCATTACTCAATACTTTGCATACCTATAAGGTCTAGCTTACGAAGATTGCTTGGGCTTTGCACATTTGATATCACTTCCATAACTCAAATTAAGAGTTACTTCTTCTTGTTAAAGCCCTTGTTACAAGATTGACCTTGGTACAAAAAAAGAAAAGAAAAGAAGAATCAGCAACAATCGAAGAAAGAAGAAAAAGCCTTGGTCAATATCTTTTGGGCATCATTTCCAATTCAAGAACTAGGCATAACTAGTGATCTCATTGCAAATCTGTAGCCCAATAAAAAGAGCAACCAAGCTTTAGTCTTTCCCACTTGTGCAACACGAGTTGTTTCATTCTTCACTCAAATTTTTGTGATCACAACTGAGTATTGAATTTCTAGTGTGGATTACTACTTATCATTACAATACCTAGAATTTCAATTGCATAGGTAATACACTAACTTTTCAAGCTCCAGCAAGATAGCCATTGTCTTATTACAGCACTTGGGCCTTGATTCACTCGATTAATCACATTCACCATTTTACTACTACTGGAGTACCCGTTGTTCTTCAATCAAAGAAGTCTTCATAAGAACTTCGGTAAGCAAAGGGAAGGGACTGAGTGAACCCACATCCAAACAGTTAATTTGTGTTATTTCTTTGCTTCGAGCTAACCATGGCAGGAACTGAAGAAAGCCCCGCTTTTGTTACTCGAACTGACCTCGAGAAGCTCATCAATGACTTCAATGAGCAATTGAATGAAAATATGAGCATTCTTCGAAAGGAGATCCTCACCGAGGTAGGTTCAGAGCTACGCAAGCAATTGGCGGGAGAAGCTAGTGTCCATGGTGAGGAAGAAGAACTAGATGAAACCGACGAAGAAGCTGCGGCACGAATAGCACGCGAAGCTCAGTCCCGAAGACGACGAGCTGCTGCTTCTTCAGCACCACCTCCTCCACCCGGTCAAGGAAACAACCCTGCTGCCCCTTTCCGCATCTACCGCAATGATGCCTACCAACAAAGACGCCATGGTGATCAGCATCAAGAAGAGAAATTCGGCAGACTCAAATTTACCATTCCCAGGTTTGAAGGTAATTTCGATCCCGATGCTTATTTAACATGGGAATTGAAGGTAGATAAGATCTTCCGGATGCACAACTATTCGGAGGAGAAGAAGCTTGCAATGGCCGCTTTGGAATTTGATGGCTATGCTCTTATTTGGTGGGAGCAAGTCCAAAACCAAAGAGAAGAATATGGCGAGCCACCAATTTCCACATGGGTCGAAATGAAGAAAGAAATGAAAACAAGATTTGTGCCTTTACATTATAAACATAATTTATTTGACAAACTACAAGCTTTGACACAGGGTCCTAGTACCGTGGAGGAATACTATAAAGGCATGGAACAAGCCATGATTCGGGCAAGTGTTCGAGAAGACGAAGAGCAAACTCTGTCTCGCTTCTTGCATGGTCTTCGCCATGATATAAAACGCATTGTGGTTTACCAACCCTACCAAACCGTGGTTGAGTTGGTGCATCAAGCAGAAAAGGCCGACCGACAACTACAAGAAGATGCTAAATATGCCAAGTCAAGATCGACACCATCATTTAGCTTGAAGGCTCCTTCGTATGCACCCAAAGCTCGTTTTGGTTTGGGTAGAGGTACATCTTTAACTAGTAATTTATTTGCTTCTAACACTTGTCCCTCTTCTGTGGCAAAGTCAGCCCCTTATCCAGGCAAGGAGAAGCCTACCACCTCCACAACTTCATCGATTGGATCTACTACTCGATCAAGGGAGATTGTATGCTTCAAATGTCAAGGACGAGGACACATCTCAAGAGAGTGCCCCAATAACAGAGTCATGTTAATCAATGAAGATGGAGAATACATCTCAGGAGATGAAGAAGAGGCAGAACCCACTGCAGATGAAGAAAGAGTTGGAGATGCTCAAGAAGAAAGGTAAGACTACGCCGGTTGTACTTTTGAGACTGGAAGTGCGCTTATTGTCACTAAGGTCCTCAGTGTGCAACACCAAGAAGACGAGCACCCACAAAGATCCAATTTCTTTCAAACACAAGCTAAGGTAAATGACAAGGTAGTCAAGTTAATTATCGATGGAGGTAGTTGTCATAACCTTGCTAGTAAAGAGATGTGTGATAAACTTGGATTGAAATTGATCAAGCATCCCCACCCATACAATGTTCAATGGCTTAGTGATTTTGGCAGTGTTAAAATACAACACATGGTTAATGTCACATTTAAAATCAAAGATTATGTTGAAACCATTACTTGTGATGTTGTGCCTATGACTGTATGCCATATACTTTTGGGAAGGCCTTGGTTTTATGATAGATATGTCACACATGATGGAAGAACCAATACCTACATGTTCAAGATAGGAGAAAGAAATATGAAACTGTTTCCCATGACTCCTAATCAAATTCTTGCTCAACACATGCAAAAGAAAGTGGAAGCAAAATTGAGAGATGACAAAATTAATTTGAAAGGAAGAATAGATAAGGAAGACAAGAAATTAGTCATGATCACTAATAAACTGAATATCAAGGAGATGAGAAATAGTTCTGAAACTATGTATATTGTTCTCATCTACAAGGATACTTTGACTACGATTAACGATCTCACCAATCTTCCTAGTGTTGTTTCAAAAGTTTTGCAGAATTATCAAGATGTGTTTCCTGAAGAAATACCTGCAGGACTTCCTCCCATGAGAGACATTGAGCATCAAATTGATCTCATTCCAGGAGCTTCACTTCCAAACCATCCTCCATACCGCGTCAATCCGGAGGAAACAAAGGAAATCCAGAATCAAGCCCAAGGACTACTTGAGAAAGGGTATGTTCAAGAAAGCTTAAGTCCTTATGCTGTTCCCGTAATTTTAGTACCTAAAAAGGATGGAACATGGAGAATGTGCATCGATTGTCGTGCCATTAATAACATAACTGTTAGGTATCGTCATCCCATCCCTAGGCTTGATGATATGCTAGATGAACTTAGTGGTTCTAATATATTCTCCAAAATTGATTTAAAAAGTGGCTACCACCAAATTAGAGTTAAACTTGGAGATGAATGGAAAACAGCTTTTAAGACTAAATTTGGTTTGTATGAATGGTTGGTTATGCCATTTGGCTTGACTAATGCCCCTAGTACATTCATGAGATTAATGAATCATGTTTTAAGAGTTTTCATTGGTAGATTTGTGGTAGTATACTTTGATGACATATTAATCTATAGCAAATCCATGGATGAACATGTTAAACATATGACACAAGTACTAGAAGTGCTAAGGAAAGAACATTTGTATGCAAATTTTGAAAAGTGCACTTTTTGTACAAATAAAGTTGTCTTCTTAAGCTTTGTTGGTTCAAGTCAAGGAGTTGAGGTTGATGAATCTAAGATAGAGGCTATTAAGAATTGGCCTACTCCTTTGAATGTTAGCCAAATAAGAAGCTTTCATGGATTAGCTGGGTTTTATCGCCGCTTTGTAAAAGACTTTAGCACTATTGCCGCTCCATTAAATGAATTAACTAAAAAGGGAGTTCATTTCCAATGGGGTAATTCTCAAGAAAAAGCTTTTCAAGTATTGAAGAAGCGGTTGACTGAAGCACCTTTACTTGCTTTGCCTGTTTTCACTAAAACTTTTGAAATAGAATGTGATGCTAGTGGAATTGGCATTGGAGGTGTTCTTATGCAAGAAGGTAAACCAATTGCATACTTTAGCGAAAAACTAAGTGGTGCACAATTGAATTATCCTGTGTATGATAAAGAGTTATATGCATTGGTTCGTGTACTTGAAATATGGCAACATTATCTATGGCCTAAAGAATTTGTGATACATTCTGATCATGAAGCATTGAAATATTTGAAAGGCCAAGCTAAACTTAACCGAAGACATGCCAAATGGGTAGAATTTATTGAAAATTTCCCATATGTTGTCAAGTACAAGAAAGGAAAGGATAACATCGTAGCTGATGCTCTATCAAGAAAACATGCACTTTTGACTCAACTAGAGGTGAATGTCCCAGGATTAGAAAGTTTGAAAGATTTATATACCAATGATAAAGAATTTTCAGAACCTTTCTCTCATTGCCACAATGGAAAAGGATGGGACAAATACCATGTGCATGATGGATTCTTATTTTACACTAACAAGCTTTGTGTTCCCGAGTCGTCCGTTCGCTTGCTTCTATTGCAGGAATCTCATGCGGGAGGACTCATGGGACACTTTGGGATGGCCAAGACGTATGCAATGCTAGCTGATCATTTCTATTGGCCAAAGATACGAAGAGACGTCGAACGGTTTGTGCGAAGATGTGTCACATGCCACAAAGCTAAGTCTAAGCTTAACCCTTATGGATTATATACTCCTCTTCCAACTTCTAATGCACCTTGGGAAGATATTAGTATGGATTTTATTTTAGGATTACCAAGGACTAAGAGGGGGAGGGATTCTGTATTTGTGGTCGTTGATAGATTTTTTAAAATGGCACATTTCATACCATGTCATAAAAGCGACGATGCTTCCCACATAGCTGATTTGTTTTTCAGAGAAATCGTGAGGCTTCATGGAGTGCCAATGGCAATTGTCTCCGATCGTGATGTCAAATTTATGAGTTATTTTTGGAAGACATTATGGGCTAAGCTTGGGACAAGGTTATTATTTTCTACAACTTGTCACCCACAAACCGATGGCCAAACCGAAGTGGTGAATAGAACTCTAGGAACTCTATTGAGGACAATGATCAAGAAGAATCTCAAAGAATGGGAAGAATGTCTACCACATGTAGAGTTTGCGTACAACAGGGCAGTACATTCTTCAACTCAACTTTGTCCTTTTGAAGTCGTATATGGGTTCAAACCTATTACACCATTAGATTTGCTGCCTTTACCATTTGAAGAACGCGCCAATATGCAAGCATCAAAGCATGCTGAGCATGTCAAGAAAATTCACCTCAAGACCAAGGAGACTATTGAGAAAAAGGCGCAATACTATGTAGCAAATGCCAACAAACACAAGAAGAAGGTGCTCTTTCAACCCGGAGACTTAGTATGGGTGCACCTTCGGAAAGAACGTTTCCCCGAGAAAAGAAACTCAAAACTGATGCCAAGAGGAGATGGACCATTTCGAGTACTTACCAAAGTCAATGACAATGCTTACAAGATCGAACTCCCAGGAGATGATTATGCGGTAAGTACTACTTTTAATGTTTCAGACTTATCTCCTTTCTTTGGTCCTGAAGAAACAGAGTCGAGGACGACTCCTTTTCAAGAGGGGGAGGATGATGAGAATGGACCTAGGAGTCACACAAGTCCATCCTCATCAATTGACATTCCAATACCCCAGGGTCAACAAGGACTCATGACAAGGGCAAGAACTCGACAAATCGCTCAACAGGTGAATCTTTTCCTTAATGAATGTCCACTAGATTTGAGCTTGAATGGTGTGCTACCTAATGTCTTGATCATTTGCACACTTAGGTTTGAGGAAAAGGACTTGGAGGAAGTTTCAGAAGACAATCCCGGTGCTACCGATTTCCAAACCGGAGCTTCCGACTTCCCTGCTCAACCGTAAAGTCTTCAGCTGTAAAGTCTTCAACCTCCCTGAAGAACTTGAAGACTCAAGACAGAAGGCAATCCCGGAACTACCGACTTCCTAAACCGGACGCACCGAGTCTTCAAACAAAAACAAAGAACTCCAGAAGAACATTCCGGTGCCACCGACTTTTAAACCGGATGTACCGAGTTCCCAAGTCGAAGCAGCTTCCGAGTACAGAAGCCAATCCCGGTGCTACCGATTTCCAAATCCGGCATCACCGATTTGTCTTTCTGAACTCAGATATTTAAGATTTCTTTGTACTGTTTTGAACCGTCCTACTGTAGCTATGTGTACTGTAGCACGCGCACTGTGTACTGTAGCACGCGCATGTACTGTAGCGGCCGTCTTACTGTAACATAACTTAGTCATTAAGTCATATAATCCTCTATAAATATGAGGACCTCTCCCCATGTAAAGACTAGTGAAGAATTTCAGAATTGAAGAGAACTCTTGTTCCTCTAGAGTGTGAGCTATTTCCACCTCAACCAGGAATTGAGAGTTTATCTAAGATTGTTTCTCCGTTGTTCTTGTGATTTCTTCGTGGATTGCTTGAACACGTTGCTCCACGTTAGTGAGTAACAAAGGGCCGAAGTGTGTGGTTGGGTGAATCGAGTGCTGCAGGCTTCCGTAATCAAGACGGTGATTGGCCATGTCATTCATCAGGCTTCACAGGCTAGTTATCCAGGATCCTACGTCGTGAAAATCGGGCAAACTTCGGATTTGATCATCCTCCTTCAGGGTGGTTCACATCAAGTAATTTGCCGTTCAAAAAAAAACTAAACAAAGGAAACCCTTCGCTCGTGGGCGTACTGCTGTGTATAATAGAAAAGGCGTACGCACAGCAAAACAATTACATTATTCCCTCTTTGCTGCTGGCTATAATTGGCCTGAGAATTGTGTTGCCATTGATGACCTTCGTTGTTGCGACCAGGAAGTCATAGCCCATTCCTTCCTGCAGTAGACAAGAAACAGGATATGGTAAGGAAGAAACCCGGTCTTAGGACAGGATTTCCATGACCTGAGCTGTACAGTCAAAACTCAAATATTGAACAGCAATTTGGAAAATAACCTCACGAAAGGGGAGCTAAACTTGAAAAATGTGAAACCTAATTCCAGTCTGATGGTCAGTGCTAGCTCCAGATTTTGTTTCTTCTTTCCAAAAGGGAGCTTCAGATTATTATTTTAAATGAGAGGGTGATTACCCCGATTTCATTAGTGAAACCATAAATCCATTACAAACGAATGAAAAGTGCTATGGCAGACTACCATTCGACAAGGATTGATACTATAGATTACATATAGCACCATGACACATGCAAAACGGAATTGAAACACACCATGCTGCACTTAACTGCAAAAGTTTTGTTACTTATTGACTCAAATGGCTAGCCGAGGCATTCGCATACTCTCGAACCCTCTCGTTGCTACAGGAGAGAGCGGAGAAAGGGCGTCGAGGTTTCCGCCTCCTCCCTCCGGCGAGTTCGCCGGTCCGCCTCGTCTCCGGTGACCAGTTTGGTCCCGTGAGGCGGGCCGGACCCTCGGCTCGCGCGCGTGTTTTTGTTTTTGTCTTTCCTTGTGCAGGTTAGGTTTCCGTTCGGCGGCGGCGAGGCGATGGCGGCGCCGCCGGTCAGGAATAACGTCTCCCCGCCTCTTCCTCGCTCCGGCGGTGCTCCGTTCCGTCGAGAGGCGTGTGGAGTTTTTGGTCAGTTGTTAGGGTTCCTCGTCCGGCGTCTTCGCCAGCGAGCTTTCGTGCTTGGATCTGCGCTGGAGTTCGGCGGTCGTCGGCGGCGGCTTCATCTCCAGGGCGCCGGTTCTTCGGAGCACGTGACCGGGGACTTCCCGGAGGTCTGCATCCGCAAAAAAGGTTTGGACGGCTCCGGTAGGGGAGCGGCAGCTCCGGCGTTTCGCCCTCGGCTCGCTCTGGCAGCGGTGGTCGCCGGGGAGTCCAAGGGCCTCGTTGTAATTTTCTTTTCTTTTGGGGTCCTTGTACTTCTGATGATTTGCTGAATGAATCCAGGTCCTTTCCGCAAAAAAAAATGGCTAGCCGAGGCACAGCCACAGCCCAGCCTCTCTCTCTAGTGAAAGCTCCTGTTGCCACCAAAGGAGCTTCAGATAAGCTGAATGATGACTACCATAGTAAAATGGAGATATCCTAATTTGAATTATAAAATCATGAACCAGTAAATAAGTAGATATCAGTCAGAGCCAAAACTCAGCACATATCTATTTCGAAGTGAATTTCCAAACTCCAAAAATTTCCAACTTTATAATACCTTGCAACCCATTTGTTCTAATCATCTGAAAAATGGAAATAGGTTGGCAAATATGTACCTGTGCACTAAGGAAACGAAGGGCAGCAATCTCAGCAGATGTTACACCACCAATAAATACAACCAGAACCAGGGAGCCATGATCAACCCTAGAACAAGCAAACATTTAGAACAAAAACAGATGAAGAGAAACATTATGTGACTGCTATCAGTTAAAAAGAAGTCATCAAGTTAAATAAGTGTTTACTGTTCTGAAGAAAACTTTCACAACTAACTACATAATCCATTCCTGGCTTGTCCAGGGGGACACTAGTGGTACGTGATGTGATGTCAAACGACAAAATAAAGACTAATCTTGTTTGCCGTTTTTCCTTTGTTTTCATCTCTTAACACATTTCCCTTTTATATGTTATCTCATTCTCCAAGATCTGTACATATGGTCATACACCTCCAATAAAACCTCATGAGGTTTACTGGTTCAACAAGTTGAAGTAAGCTCAGGCATTTTAGGCATATCTTATGGCTTGAGGGCAAACCATGGGGAGAACAACAAAAATTTAACCTGTACATCAGGTCCTCAACATGACAAATACATGCTCTGTATATACTATCACTACTATAGCTTAAAATATTATCATTACTAAACCATAAAAATAGGATCATGAATTAGCATGGAATTCGGATATTAAAATCACAAATTCAAATGTCTCTACCAGCCGTTCCTCAATTTTGTAAATAAAACCAACACAATTGTGGTAACCTCCCTCCATCTCTCCACTTGTATCATTCATAAAAATTAAAATGTGGGAGCAACAGTTAACATCTAGGAAAACTTACCTGTCAATATTCTGCTGTGCCCCCAAACCTGGCAGTACTTCCAGTGAAGAATTAATGGTTGAAATACCCTATATAAGTGAATTAGATAAATCATTAAGAAAAATAAGTCAAATGTAAACTTCAACATAGACTATCGACTCACTCTTTTCAAATCCAAATGAGGGCCTGGCAATAGTTTCAACAACTCTTCAATAGATCGCCTGCAAGATGGCAAATAAATTTTAATATCAGAAAGCACCTTCTGACCCTTTTATTTAGGTCACTCAAGCAAAACACTTGCTCAACATAACAGTTACAACATTTATACATAAGAAAGTCAACAGGACTTGCTATGAGGGAGAAGTCCTAAACAGATAAATCAGTTGACACAATAACATCTTTTGCTCTCATATATATTAGTAAACGAATAACTCATGAGTTCTCCAGAACTATAGTCTATGTGGAGGGGACTGAGGGAGAACGTATGATAGTAAAATGGAAACTGGATGTGACATTCCTATTGTACGGAATCTCATTCAAGAATAATGGAGGGGTGCAAAGAAGAAAGGGACACAATTCCCACCGTATATTAGATTTTGTTATGACCAAAAGTGCAGAAGAAGGGAAAATGAATAAAACGCATATGTAACTAACGACAACTTTCCCTAAGTAACCAAGCTAGAGAGTTTTTTCCTTTGGTTCTATGTTTGGTATTATCTTATTTCCAATAAAAGATAATTCCCTTTCTAGGGAAATTAAACATATTTTCCCCTGTCGATTACATTCTAATGAACATGAATTAAGTATAGAAAATAAACTGATTGGATAAACTTACCATCCAGATCTCACTGCATGCTGAATAAGGCGAATACTGAGAGGCGCGTATCCAGAAAAGATATATGATATATCATTACGGCTGAGATTGAAAATATGAACATGTAAGTAGTAGTTGTTATCATGACCAAGACAAGTAGGGATCACAGATACGCATGGATAATAAATGCCCAACAAGCAGAAGTATGAATGTTCCTAGTACCGTATTCAATAGTATCCATATCATGATGAGGGAAAATGAAAAACTTTTTGAATATAGCCAAACGGAAAAACAATACATTGAACAAGTTTCAATAAAATAGATTGGCATGAGCGTTCATTGGAAGTATGGAAACTAGCATTTTCTCCATTTATACCAAAGTCATTTGCAGATTAATACCAGCATTTTTAAACACAAATTAACTAGTATGGAAAGTAAGCACGCATTAAACCATAGTTACATCACTAAACTTGCACTTCAGAAAGATGACAAATTTGTGGAGATTAATTGAGCATAAAGTTTTGTACGTGAAACATGAAAAGAATTCAAAGTAAATGTAAGGTTTTAGCAGTTAATACTTTGCGGTGTCATTTACATCAACTATAAGCTGCAGAGCTCTTGTAATACCAACCCAATTACTCCTTGATTCCTGCACAGCATGATAGTATATTATAGAAAATTGAGATAAAAAGAACAAGCACCATAGAACACCATTAAAGAGCTGTTGAAGAGTCTGAAAAAAACAAGTTCATTGGGGAGATATTCTGACTAACCTGTCTCTTAACAAGGCCAGCTTTTTCCAGATTGTATAACAAGGGCATGTGCTCAAACCCATAACTATGCAGTATTTCCCGCCTAGCAAATTGCAGAAAAATGGATAGAAGAAGAGGATAAAGATTAGGCGAACAATCGATAGCATGTTGGAACAGGGCAAAAATATATTGGAAAAAATGCACAATACAAAGTCCTAAAACACATATATTCAAGTAACATCCATATGGTGCTGGAAATACTCAGTTCAAACAAGCATAAAATGCTGAAAAGTATGTCTGAACCTGTCTACTGGGTACCACAAAATAGAAACCCTTCTCGTTCTGCATGCATTACCTTTGTGCGCTACAGATAAATTGACCTAATGGCACTAGACATGTTACATAGTTACTACTGTAAAGAATACCGTTATTTGCGGATCCTTTTGGCATCCATGTCAAATCATATTTTCAAATAGTATTCAATATTATATAAATGTGTTCATCGGCATTTTAAAGATTGGCTGTGCTAGCAAAATGCTTCCGGATGCTAAATCCTCATAGAACATTTATGTCCAAAAAGGGTATGCATTACACTATACTAGCTCAAACAATAGCCTCCGAGTCTTTTCTGCATTATGTTATTCAAATGTAATTAAAACATGTTATAAACCAGAAGAATATATTCAAAATAATCTCTCCATGTCCTCAAGTCTTCAAGTATTACTTATAAGGCTATAACATATCTTGTAAATTGCAAAAAGATGAATTGAAAATGAACATTAAATTTAACAAAAAGGAAAACCTCAGAAGCGCGCTAGTTTTCTAAAGCAGCATAAGCATACCTCAAGTAATCAAAATTCTTCTTCGGCAACCCAGCATTTGTAAGTGAAAATAACACTAGAAGGCGAAGCACAGTCTCAATAGGTTCTTGCTTGTGTATCATCCCCTCAATATACTCGAAACATCTGGGGATGCGGTTAGATTTGTTAATATCAGCACGAATTCAGAGGGAACTAAACGGCAACTTGATTCATAATTGTGATATCCTAAAAAGCCAAAAACATGGACTCGGAATGAACTTCACAAATATTTTGGTGAACTTTTGTATATGCCACTATAGCATATTTCAGAACTGCCATTCAATCTATCTTATCTTATTTTGTATTCGGCATGAATAACATTATTGCTTCATGCCACTATGACAGGTTAAACCAGTAGCCGCATTTGCATTTTTCCTTTTTGTCCCCTTCTTCCCATGTTCGAGAATCAGAAAATGACTAACATACAACCATGTACTTTGCTAGACCAACAAAGATACATGGGACCAGAGCAAAGCAATCAAGCTAAAGTCGAGCCCAACAACGCACAAGAAACCCATAACACCCCTCTCCACCGCCGTGTGGCTGAAGTGTACTTCTTCGGGGTCGGTCTGCCTCTCCGACTACATATGCAGCCAGCCCACCATAGCTCATCCAACCTAAAGCATACTGCTAGAGCCCAGCAGAATTAACGAGAATACATGAGCTATTTATATTTTCAAACTATAAAAAGAATATGATAACAATCTGGTAGGCCATAGAGATAAAATCTGTGCTACTCCTAAGAACTAGATATACAAGTATAAAGTACCAACTGCGTCCTCTGCCACCACAAGGAGCAGCTTCTCATGGCAGGCAGCACGTGCGCGTGGCCACCAGCAACTTGAGCACAGAGGCCACAGTACGACTCAAGAAGCCAACCACCCCCCCCCCGGGTGCTTGGTTTGTTGATCCATCCAAATGTGGCGTCCCTGCAGGAAGTGGCCAGCTGCAATCCATCCAAATGTTGCAGCCTGCAGGTTGGGTAATTCTTTGATTGCTTCCATCCATAGCGTGATTTCTTGTTGTATCTGCTGGGCACTCAATGCCGCCGTAGATACCATGACCACCTAGGTGATGAGGCACACCCGGCTCACCAAGGACAGGGATCACTAGGTACATCCTCATACTAAGAGGGAGAAAGAGATGGGAGGGAGGGAGAGAGAGAGAGAGAGAGAGTGGAATTTTCTAAGAGAAAATCATCTGTATAGCACTGAATAAACTACATGGTTACTCATTATGAGGCTGACATGTGAGACATTACTGGAATATTGTTAGAGACGTGGGCCTTGGGCCCTATCGCCGGTAGGACTAACCTGGCTCTGATACCATGTGAGGAAATATGCAACTTGAATCTATTACACAGCCCAATAAGCGTATATATAGTACAAGATGGCTTGGAATACAAGGCAAGTATAGAGTCCAATGCCAATACGAATACAACAGGTAAGTACTATATCTCTAACAGCGCTATGGGGCCAACAGCAACTAAGAGATAGAGTTGCTATTTACTTCCAAGATTGTTATCGCCAGCCAGCTATATATATAAAGCTAGGCATTGTATTTTAATTATTCAAGCAATGTGAATTATCCAGTCTTCTCCCCCAGAGTTATGTCTCTTATCTATAATCTTCTCCTCATCCCCAACCTAGCCGAGCTGTCACGGCCATGTTCCCAGGGTTATACCCCTTTATGAAGGATCATAACACATATAGGGAACACAACAAAGTTACTAAGTGGCTGTTTGGTTTAGCTTTTGGGGGAGCTTTTCCCTCCCAAAAGCTAAGCCAAACCAAAGGGCCAGCTTCCGGGACCAGAGGTTGGCAACAGCCGGCAGCGCCCCAGTGAAAAATGAACTGCGCGCAAAAGCTCCTCCCCCCCCAGCTTCCCGCAGTATCCCTGTACTGTACACTTAAAGCACCACATAACTGCTCTCCGAGTTGCACACAAATTACACGGAAATGCCCTTACGCCTTGCTCCTCTGTACCGAGCTCCTCTCCCTCACGCGCGTCTCCTCCCCAACCCCGCCGCCGCCGAGCTCCTCTCCCTCGGGCTCACCGACGCGCCGTCCCCGTCACCCCCGCACGCCGTCCCCACCGCTCCCTCCCCGCTGCACCCTCTCCGCTCTCTCCGCTGCCCCGACCAGATCCGCTCCTTGAGCTCCTCCTCTGGCGGACAGTTTCCTTGAGCTCCAGATCTGGCGCAGCAGGGAGGAGGCCCGTGGAGGAGTGCCGAGCAGAGGTGGCGACCGGAGGTGGCGGCGGAGCCCAGGGGAGACGCGGCGGCGCGCCCTGGAGGCGGGACCGAGGCAGCAGGAGGGGGAGGCGGGGCCGGAGGCACGCGGTGAGGGAAGCGGCACGGTGGGAGGCCGGTGGGGGCGACGGCCGGCGCTGGCGGTGGAGGTGATCACCGGAGGCGATGGGTAGCCGAGGGGAGCAGCCGGTGGGTCGGAGGGCGGCGGCGCACCCCGGGGAGGCGAGGGCGGCGGCGCACCCCGGGGAGGCGAGGGCGGCGGCGCACCCCGGGGAGGTGATGGGTAGCCGAGGGGAGCAGCCGGTGGGTCGGAGGGCGGTGGGGAGCGGCAGCTCCGGTCGGGGCCGAGCGACGGAGCGAGGTCGGGGCCGAGCGACGGAGCGAGGTCGGGGCCGAGCGACGGAGCGAGGTCGGGGCCGAGCGACGGAGCGAGGTCGGGGCCGAGCGACGGAGACCTGGCACGCCGGTCTTGAGGGAGGCGCCGGCGTGCTCGGGCCTGGCGCTGCGATGGGGAGCGGCGAGGAGCGGTGGCGTGCGGCGGTTGGCTGGCTCGCCGGCCAACGGAGAGGAGGGGCGGAGGGCCGACGGGAAGGCGGCGGGGAGCGGCAGCTCCGGTCGGCCGGCTTGGGAGAAATCGGCAAGGGGGAGAGAAAATGAGGAGGAGCGGTGGAGTGGTGGTGAGCTGGCTGGATACGTGTTGATTTTAGGGGTATTTTTGACATTTACTCGTACAACCGCCAACAGCAGCAGCCCAACCAAACACGCATATTTTTTATACAACAGCTAACAGCCGCTTTTCCAGCCAGCCAGCCAACAGCCACAGCCGCTTTTCCAGCCAGCCAGCCAACAGCTGTTTTTCCAACAGCCACAGCCCAACCAAACACGCCCTAAGTGGCATGAAAGGAATTGCTCCTTTCTAATTATACAATTTGCCTAAAAACCTCCATGTCAAGCCACATGGCAAAATCACCTTAGAAGCTGAAAATAGAGGGTTGTTTGATCTGGTATCAAAAGTTTAGGTGGTAGAATACCTGGTTTAGTAGCTAAGGGGGCCAAAGTGACTACGGCACCAAACTTCAGGGGTGTAAATTGAACAATGCAAATAGAGGCAAACATACAGAAAATAAAGCTTCAAACATTTGAGAGAACTTAAGGATAATTAAATTAAGAGTGAGAAATAAACTATAACGAATGCACGCTAAAGTAACTCAAAGAAAATTAAGGAGAAGTTTTAAAAATAAACTCACATGTCATAGTCCTGAGCCTCCAATATTGTTTGTTCAATGTCTACTCGGGCATGAAATGAGGGTTTTGCCGTAAATGATTGCAAATGTTGTGCCAAATGAATATGCCTCTGAATCATTGAATGTGTAATTAATTTAGTGGAAACAAATATAGAACAATGATGGTATATAAATAACTCACAGCTATCTCCGGTAGCGAGTGTAACCTCTTCACGAAATCCTTCAGCTCAGAAACCGACTGTGTCTGTTTATGAAAATATTTAAATAACTTCCATATTATCCAAAAAGGTAGCTAACTTTGGTCAAAATGAACATCACATAATTATAAATATCTGGGATACACATGCAGATACTTAAAATGTTACACAACAAATTCTTTGTTGAGTGATCCAAAATATGATTTTAGAAAAGGGCAAAGGTAATAGTTTGATCCTAACATTTTTGTGTCCATCACTCCATCTTACCCCCAAACATAACATCAACACCACTAGCATCTTCACACCTAGCAATTCAAATTTTGACTAAAACATTATGTCAAGTATATGTCAGACATGCCCCCTGAATATCCGAATCAAACAATTATATTTTGATTCAAGATCAAGGCACTGCTAAACTCCACCGTGGCCAGTCCCAATCCCAGGTAAAGGGGAAGAGTTGTGATAGGCTTGGCAAGCCAACATAAAACCTAGCCATTCTTATAGATATGAAACCCAATAGAAATTCGTTAGGGTGTAACCCTCTTAACGACGCGCCATATCGGAACCCGGGTGTGGTGTTAATTGAACAAGGGCCGGGCCATCACTCCCTTAGTGGCGCGCTACATCAACGCCTAGGTGTAGTGATAAGTGTGCGAGGGTCTTCGCATTTTACTCAACGTATGCAAAAGGTAAGAAAGCTAGCCGATGTAAATAGAATTTATGTGGGTAGTTGAAATGTAGGGTCATTAACGGGGAAGCTACGAGAGTTAGTGGATGCTGCACTTAGGAAATATGTCAATATCCTTTGTATCTAGGAGACTAAATGGAGGGCCAGAAGGCGAGAGAGGTGGAGAATACCGGTTTCAAGCTATGGTATTCAAGGTTAGTTAGGAATAGGAACGGAGTTGGCATACTAATTGATAAGAGCCTCAAGAATGGGGTAGGACGTTCGGAGATACGGGAATAGGATTATCCTAATTAAGCTAGTCATTGGGAATTTGGTCCTGAATGTTATTAGTGCTTATGCCCCAAAAGGAGGTCTCAATGTGAGCATCAAGAGGCAATTCTAGAATGCCTTAGATAACATGGTTAGAAGTGTACCTACTAATGAAAAACTCTTCATAAGAGAAAATTTCAATGGCCATGTGGGTACATCAAATATGGGGTTTGAGGCGGTGCATGGGGGCTTTGGGTACGGCGATAGGAACCAAGAGGGAAAGAACATCTTAGAGTTCGCTCTAGCTTACGACCTGATGGTAGCTAACACCTTTAGAAAAAGGCAATCCCATATAGTAACCCAGCAGTCTTGCTGATTAATTAAACCACTTAGAGAGACTAAATTCATAGGAAATACAGGAACATGTAAGACAGAGGACAGCTCAATTGTAGATGTACAGTTTACTATCATAACCCCTTTAATAGGCTGTGCAGTGCCATCAGCTGTACAAATAGTTTCCTGATGTGTAAGAGGATATTGGGTATATGATTTAAACTCCCTCATATTTCTAGCAACATGCTTCGAAACTCCTGAATCTAGTACCCATTCTGAATCTATCCTTTGTGTTGCAGCAGATATGGCTGCAAGATTACCTTTATCAGTGTAGACAAAGTGAGCTAGATGCCCAAAATTCTCAGCCCCCTGTTTAGTAGAACTTGCTGCTGCACTTGTACCTACTCTGCCATCACTCCAGCAGCCAAGTGAGCTTGATGAGGGGGCCCACTGCTGCTTGCCTGGTACGATGGTTCACTGACACGGTTCCTACCTCCACTGTAGCTACCACCACTGTAACCTCTGCCTCCCCCTTTTCTAGGAGCTGTGCAATGGCACTTGAGATGCCTTGGTTTGCCACAATTAAAACATTCTCTAGTTTTCCTCCACACTCTCTGCTCACCCACTTGTAAGCTAATTCATTACTACCACCCTTTGAGAACTGCAGACGTACTTCTTCCTGAGACATGGCAGCGATTGCCTCATCAAGAGAGCAGAGCACAGGTTGGTGCAGTAACGTGGCTCTCCTGCTCTCAAAAGATGGGTTTAAGCCCTTCAGGTACTGCATCACACGCCGACGTCCAATCCATGCTTCTGCAATTGCCAAGGATTCAGTGTGTGTCAGCTGAAGTGGATCACGTCGATCTAAATCGGCCCAAAGTTGCTTCAGCTCAGCAACATATGCTAGCACACTCCTATCACCCTGACGGACATCGTGCACCTTGCTCTCAATTTGAGCCATCAACATCACATTTCCCTTCCCAGAGTACCGTTTTGACAGCAAGTCCCATACCGCAGCAACATTGGGAAGTGTCTCAACTGATGTTGCAATATTTGGAGCCAAGGAGCTTAGCATCCATGCAAAGATCAGTGAATCAGTGGCACTCCACTTCTGCCAATCTACACCCTTCGTGTCAGCTGGTTCCACAACCTCTCCCAGCACATGTCCTGTCAGTCCCTTTGTCTTCAGAATGAGCAAAACTCGCCTGGACCAGCTCAGATAGTTGCTCACCCCCTCCAGCTTGACAAGGACAGGCATGAGTTCCAATTTGTGGGTTGCTCACCCCCTCCAGCTTGACAAAGACAGGCATGAGTTCCAATTTGTGGACTGCCTCTGATTGTGGAACAATGGCACCAGAAGAGGATGAATTTTCCACATTCTTGGCGGTGAGAAGCTGGGCAAGCTTCTCCAAGGTTGTGGCCAACTCAGTCCCCATCTCAGCAGGTTCTTCTGCTTGATCTGCTCACGCAATGTTTCTTCTGTCAACCCTGCCCGATTCAATGCCTACTCCTTCTGCTTATTGTTCCTTGCAGCAGCTCTCTGCTCAGCTCCGCACGACCTGCGCACCTCCACCGTCTTCTTCACCGTCAGCTCGCCACCGACCGCTCCATCTCTGCCACAAGGTCCTCCCGGTGGCAAAGCGCACGAGCAGATCCCTAACCACCTCGTGCAGCAGCTCGTCGACCACCAAGCCTGCCAGCACCACGCCAACCCCGTGCTCCTCCGCCTTGCCGACGACGCACCCCGACCACCTCCTCCCGCGCCGAGCCTGCTCTGCTCCCCGCGCCCCGTGAGTCCCGCCGCCGTCGGTCAGCACCGCCTCCCCGCGCCCTCGCGAGCTCTGCCGCCGCCGGTCAGCACCGCCTCCCTGAGTCCTTGCTCTGATACCATGTAGGGTTGGAGGCTAACCTGCTGTGGCGGCTCACCGAGCTCAGCAGTGCCCCCCCTCAGGATGTAGGGTTTCGTCTGGGCCGACCTGGGCCTAATGGGCCTCTACTATCCAACACACATAGATGCGTATGCTACGATGGATCCGCGGTTATACAAGAAATGATCAATTTCGAATGAAGATATACGTGATAGGGTAGGGGTGGCACCGATTGAAGAGAAGCTTGTCCAACACTGAGTAAGATGGTTTGGACATATCCAACGTGAATCTCCAGAAGCACTGGTGCATAGCAGTATTCTAAGGTGTATCGACAATACTAGGAGGAGCAGGGAGTGGCCAAAGTTGACATGGGAGGAGGTAGTAAAAAGAGACTTAAATGATTGGAATGTAACAAAGGATTTGGCTCTGAATAGGACCGGGTGAAAATTAGCGATCCACGTGCCTGAACCATAATATACTTTTCAAGCCTTTTTTTTCCTTCATCTTTTGGCACGTGCAGCTTTTATTGGGTTTTATCTCTAACCTACCCTAACTTACTTGGGACAACAGGCTTTGTTAGTGTTGTTGTTGTTGATCAAGGCGTTGCTAAACAGACAACACATGATATGCCAGTATTATGTGCCAGGCTATGATAATTACGTTAACAAATTAAATTGCCCGAAAATGGATACCGACTCTTGTTCTAAATATGATAATTGATACGATCATTAACCCTCTTTCAAAAGAACTGTAGTGACAACACCGACAAAAACAATGGTGTCTAACTACTAAACTATGATACTACAACAAAAAACTATTCCATATGAACCCAAGTGTTCAAAAACAATTCAATCATAAATCGAAATCTTCAAAAAGTATTTACACAAACAGGGACCCATTCTAATTATAACAGCAAATTGGCTGAAAAAGGTAATTATAACAGCCAATTGGCTGAAAAAGGTGTTCCTTAAGTCCATATTTGCACCCTTTTAAGAAGAGACCAACGGGGAAAGGAAGCGCGCCCCCTCAGAAATAACAGCCGTTATTGAGCCTCTAGACTAGAGATAACCTGTGTCTTTCGTTGCTTTCTTAACACGAATAATACCTGTTAGCGTGCAGCTGCAATAACGGCCGTTATGGCTCAAAACTGTTGATTTACACATGGATGGCTAGATTTTAACCTATTGATATGTTCTGTACACTAAAGGCCTCCCGCTGCTCCAAAATAACAGCACAACCACAACGCTGGCTCCTCTGTTGTTTGTGCACCCATATGGACTGCAGTTGAATGATAAATATGTTTCCTGCAGTTGTTGTGTTATTTTACACAATACTAAAAATTAGAAAATTAAATTTTATGTATGATCGCAATTGAGGATAGCTTCCATGAAATGCGATAGCTCTTTTGCCCGCAACATCACAATGCTGTGATAATCGCGATTTTAAACACTGGATGGAATACATGCTGAAGGTCAACGGTCGACTGCTGATAATGAGACCGCGCGAAGGATGCATCCACCAATGTGCTTTGTTACATCATGCTTGATTGGATCAGTTGCAGCATCATATCACTAGTCACAACCGATGAGTAGGAGCATCAGATGAGACACCAAGATCAGCCAACAGCCAATGAACCAGACAATTAAAAAAGCAATAGTAGCGAGAATCTCAGCCTCATCACTAGAGAGTGACGCTGCAGTCTACTTCTTTGGCTTCCATGCAATAAGCGCAGTACCAAAAAAGATACAATAACAAGTAATAGAGTGACAAGCGACAAGATCATTCGCCCAAGTTGAGTCAGAGTAAGTGTGAACCTACAGCTGGCTTGAACGAGCATAGAAAATACGATAAGGTGTAGTCCAACTCAAATAAGTAAGCATGAAGTAAATGCCCATAGTGAAGCAAGGTGGGATCTGATCGTGGATGAGCACATCCGGTCACGGGGCACACAAGGAGGTCGCAGAGGATCACCGGAGAAGACTCTACAGGAGGTGACAGGGTGGCATGGTGGATGGGCTAGGATTATCTACTTGTCTTGCTCTTGATACCATGCTAGCTTTTGGGGAAGAGAAAGTTATTCAAAATTATGTGTCATATTCTATTAGCAGAGTTATATTTATACAAGTCATGGGCCTAACCTACTGCTAGATTTGGCCTAGCGGGCCTAGTCCACATATGCTTTTAGGATCTAACAAAGGACAAGGCGTACTAAAGAATACAGAACATAGAGCAAAACTGTTTAATTCTTACATTGGTGGATTTTACTTCTGCATAATCTTGCTGAATAGATGTTGCCTTTTGACGTAAGACCTGCAGTCAAAACAATTTGCAATAATCATAGCTTGATATAAATTATGACAGCTTGTAGATAACAACACAAACAAGATCAGAAGATCAAAAAAAACAAAAACAAAAAACAAGATCAGTGCAAAACTCCTTCACATAAGATAAACAAAAGCCAAGTCTTGTGGCGTTAACCTTAACTACAACTTCCAAGTCGAGGTCTCGAATCTCCTTGTACAACTTATCACTGAAAAGAGAAGAACAGTGACATAAATGTATAGCTCTATATCCAGCATATATTCCACAAAAGTAGCATGCTTATGTGCATAGGAGAATTGCATGTTAGATTGTATTGTATTAGGACTAGGTCCTCTCGTATTGGAAATATATCCCCTTGGTCTTGAGCAATACTAGTTGCCTTCATCATAAGATGGAATCAAGAGCAGGTTTTTAGGGTTAACTTCTGATCAATTTTTTTGGTCGATCTTTTCTTGATCGATCAATCTCTTTGCTTCCCTTCTCTCAATCCTTGGCAACACACGTTCCGCTCTCTTCTTCTCCCCGGTCGATCTCCACCAAACCCACCTCTTGATCTGCTTCCGCTGCTCTGCCCTTTGTGCCCGCTGCTCATTGTCGGACATTCCCGCTGGCCGCCACCGCTCACTTGCTGTCAGTCATCACCACCTTCTTCCTGGTGGCCCCAGCTGCAATCCTCCGTTGCCATCTTCATCCTGGTGGCTGTCAGTAGCTGGGCGGGTCATCCCATCCTCCATGGGCTTGTAGTCGTCGCCTCCCCACGAATTGATCCGCCTGTAGTTGCCCTGTGGTCGGGTGCTGGCCTTTTTTTGATTGCTCTATTTTGTTCGTGAGAACATAGATAAGAGTTGTAGCTTAGTTTTGTAAAAAAAAAGGTACAATGTCGATGTCTTATGTTTCTTCCTCGGGCACCGTCTCTGTTCCTCACTCCTTGATGATCTTCGACGGCCTCAATTATCAGGACTGGGTCTCCACCGTCTTCACCTCTGGCACCTTGTCCTGTGGCGTCTCCACTATCGATGTCTCTTTCACTAGTGCCTCCTTCTAAGGCCACTCGTGGCTATGTTCCTTCTTTTCCTCTCTACTATACTCCTCGTTCACGAGTTGAGGATTCTTCGGCTTGTCCTGATGAGCCATCTTCTCCTAGTGTGCCATCTTCTTCGGATGTACCATCTTCTGCTGGTGAGCCACCTTCTCCTCGCTATGCCCTTTGTGCTCGTCTGCGTCTGCCTATTGAGCGTCTTGGTTTTGCTAGCGCCGCTCTTACTAAGCCGACTTTTTATCATGATGTTGTTCATCAGGAATGGCACCATGTGATGGCAGAGTACATTGCTGCCCTTGAGCGCACCGGCACGTGGGATCTTGTCCCTCTTCCTCCATATGTCTGTTTCATCACTTGCAAGTGGGTCTACAAAGTTCAGACTCACTCCGATGGTTCTCTTGAGCGCTAGCTCATCTTGTGGCACGTGGCTTTCAACAGAAGCATGGCCGAGACTATGATGAGACTTTTGTTCACATTGCTCACATGACCATTGTTCACACTCTTCTAACCGTTGCCTTTATTCGTGCATGGTCCATCTCTCAACTTGATGTCAAGAATGCCTTTTTTAATGGTAAGCTATGCAAGGTGTACATGCAGCCACCACCTGGGTACTATGTTCTTGAGGGCTTGTTTGTCGTCTTCGTTGCTCTCTTTATGGGCTTATAAGCAAGCCCCCCGTGCCTTGTTCGAGCGGTTCTCTTCAGTGGTTACCGTAGCTGATTTTTCTCCCGGTACTCACAACCCTGCGTTCTTTGTCCACACTTGGCCTCATGGTCAGACTCTTTTTTCTCCTTTATGTTGATGACACGATCATTACTAGAGACGATTCTCAGTATATCGCCTTTGTTAAGGCACGTCTCAATGAGCAATGAGCAGTGAGCAGTTCTTTATTTCTAATATGGGTCCTCTTTGTTACTTGGGATCGTGGTTTCTTCTACGCCTGATGGCTTTTTTCTCTCACTGACCAGCACACTGTTGAGACTCCAGTGGAGCTAAATGTTCATCTTTTGCCTATTGATGGTGACCCACTTGAGGATCCTACTTGCTACCGTTATCTTATTGGGAGTCTTGCTTACCTCGGTGTCACTCGTCCTAACATTTTATACCCAGTGCATATCCTGAGTCAGTTCGTCTCTACTCCCACTCAGCTCCACTAGTCACCTTCTTCGTGTCTTGAGATATCTTTTGGGACTATCACTCGTCGTCTTTTCTTTCCGCACTCTAGCACTTTTTAGCTTCAGGCCTATTCTGATGCGACCTAGGCTAATGATCACTCTAACCATCGGTCTTTTTCTGCCTACTATGTTTTCTTGGTGGTTCTCTCATTGTTTGGAAGACTAAGAAACATATAAAAGTTTCTCGTTCAAGTGCAGAGACTGAGTTGCAAGCTATGGCTCTTTTAACAGTAGAGGTTACTTGGTTAGAATGGTTACTTGATTTTGATCTTTCTGTTTCTACACCCACTCCTCTTTTGTCACAGTACAGGTGCTATCAGCATTGCTCGAGACCCAAAGAAGCATGAACTTACCAAGCGTATCGGTGTTGATGCTTTTCTTACATGAGGTCAAAGGTGCATGATCGGGTTATTGCACTTCGGTATGTGCCATCCAAGCTTCAGAAAGACACAGATTAGAGCATAGCACAACTTCTATCTCTCCAAACTCAATATTGTTGATCCACCATGAGTTTGAAGAGGGGTCTTAGAGTTATATTGTATTAGGGCTAGATCTTCTCATATTAGGAATATATCCCATGTACATGTACTATATATGTTGGCCCCTTGGCCCTGAGGAATACAAGTTGCCTTCATCGTAACATTGCGCACATATATCTGCACTCTAACAAGGTTCAAATGCAGATTAGAGAAGTTTCACTCTTAAGCAAGAAAAAAAATGTATTTGCGGCTATACAAAATCTGGGTCTTCATAAATGCACTAAATCTTTTAGGGAAACCAATAATTAAGGGGCAACGATACCAATGATAATGCTAGTATAGCAGTAAGCTTCAAAAATCAAAAAGCAACATTTCTTGCGGAGACAAACAAGTATCCATAGGCACACACCATATTGATAGAAAATTTATTTCGAAAAATATAAAATGCAGATCTATTGTTGCTTTCCCAGATAGCATATACTGTGAGGATTGTTACCTCGAATTGAGTGGAACCTTAACCTTTTTTCCATCTTGTTGAGCTCCCATAATGCTGGCATCAACTTCCACAGATCCGTTATGAATTTGCAGCATCTGTCGAATAAAATATGATCACATGATTCATTTAAATATACTTTAGATTTTAGGATCAAACTGGAAATGCAGTGTTAGAATGGTAGATAATCTGTTCATTTTGATTGCATTGATTTAGGCAATGAGAATCGCACAACTATCATCCATGCAGTGACGATATAACACCTGGGTTAATGTTGCTTCCAGAATCAAATGAATAAAACAGACAAAAGGGAGAGCAAACAAGCCACTGAGCTAAAATCTGAGGCAACACTACCCTGCTGCAAAGAATATGCTGCAAAGAACATGCAGCTGCATATGTATATTTCCAATTGACCTAAGATTAAACAGTTCAACAATCGTCGAAATATCATTGCATCCTGCTCCCTAGTAATACATTTAATCAAGAAAGAGCATTGCTACCCTCGCAACGCATGTAATCTAGCAATAGGAGGGTAGGAGAATGAATAGGGGAAGTATCTACTTGCATTTCACATCTCCTACTCAAACGGAAAGCAAATTGACCATTACTAACGGCTAAATACTATCATAGTTCATTCAGACAGCATGAAACATTCTGTTAGCTCAACTCCAGTATGCATCTGTGCAGACCAACATTGAATCATAAATCAGTCATTCGACTAGAACAATAATAATGTGTAGTACCACCTCCATTTCCGGGTAGATGTTGTTTCGGGCGTAGACAGAGTCTCCAATATAACCCTTTGACTGTTACTTCTTATAGTAATATGTAGAACAAACTTATATAAAGAACACATTATTCCAAAGTACATTTGATGAAAATCTACCAATGTTATTTTCATAAGGCCAATCTAAACACTTTTGAGTATATCAGTGGTTAAATTTTCAATAGTTTGACAGCATGCATTCTAAAATGGCATCTATTTTCGAACTGAGGTAGTAAACATGCAGGTTGAAGGAGCCAGCACCATCAATATAACAATCAGAGTTTTAGGTGGTCTTTGGTGGCTTCCTGTGTTTGCCCATCTCCAACTCTATGGTTGTTCAAATTTAATTCATCATGCTGAATTCATTACGAGCCTGCACTACTACACATATGGAGGAACTAGGAGTAGTCACAACAAAGATGGAGGTAGCATTGAACAATGTCTTGTTTTGAGCATGCTAACTGGAAAGAGAAAGCGAGCTATGTGAGTTTCGCATTGGCCCCAACTTTAGATAAAGCAATATTAGAATGTCGCACACATGCTAGCTCATAGAGTCGTATCATCTGACATGTTATTGGTCAAGATTCAACAGAGAAAGCTAACAGATTAAACACTAATGAGTAATGCCAGAATTGCGATCTTCATACTCTACCTCATCTAATAGACCTTCATATGTCAACTGAGAGCACATTGGTGTCACCATATCCACCTGAATGAATAAAAGAAGATACATTACAAAAAAGCTGGAGACCAAAAGAGAAGTAAAATATTTGATTACTTACAACAAACATAAGTGAAATAGTTCATACATGCCGAGAAAAAGAAAAAAATGATGCCGGAGTGCAACATGTTTGTTTTGACAACTGAAAATGCCAATATAAGTACAACAAAAAATTACCTCTCTATCTAGCAAAATAAGGGTGTCTATCTCCGGGATCCCCATCTAAAGCACCAGAAAGGAAAAAAACTGATCAGAAAAATTTAGAGATCTGAGTCACAAAAGCTTGAACTCAAGTTGTGTTACATTATCCATGTTGACAGGATCTTCTAGTTGCATGTTGTTCAGCAACTCTGCAGCTTTGGTTGATGCTACACCCTTGGCCCTAACATTGGGAATAACTCCGAAGGCAAACTGGAAGAAGAAACAGTAATATGCATACGTGCAACACTCCAAGAATTTTATGGAAGTCAGTATACCAAATCACAATGGGGTGTCAGGCCTTGTAGTTAATGAATGATGCAGCAAAAAACTTATGAGATTGAAGATTTGTAAAGTTAGTAAGTAATATGCAAACTTAAAGTAGAGTTAGATAACAACTAAGTCTATCCATAAAATGCATCTTGAATGGGTTAACTCTTATTTCGGGTACAAAACATTCCAAATACATGCAGGGGAGACACACATACCTCTAACTTATGAATAGCTTTTGCAACGTGCCAAATAGAACTTGTGTCCCCTTCAATAAGGCATTCCTGAAAATCATAAATGCTCCAATGAGACCCATAATATGAAGAAAAAAATAACATATGCTACACCAATATGCAGCAGTACCTGCAAAGAATAGTCAAGCTCAAAAGAAAGGACATCCTCATCCAATGGAACTAGATACAAGGGATATTCTCCAAGAGTCAATTTTTGATGAACTTTCTCTTCCTCCAAGATCTGCCGGAGCGAAACAAAATACTGATTATAAATTAAAGACGCCTTGGTGCCATTCGTCTTCATACACAATATAGAGGAATTCATTGAGGGGATTTCCTGGATTGATGTGTCCTAGCTCACAAAATTCTGACTGCAATAACTAAACATGAATTGGAACATCTGCACTGGTAAAGGGTAACAAAACTCACTACAATCGGATTACTAATATAACAAAAAAAAGATCTAAGTTTTCAAAAATAACAAGACAGCTGAAGTTGAAACATAATTCATCCCAATACTTTGAATATAGCTTCCAAACAATAGCACTAATTTTGGCACCGGAACGTATAAACATGGTGTAATAATTGCATATGGGCTATGAATACCTAATATCACAACTCAAGAAATAATATTTTTCTCTAAATGATGGCATTTCTGGAGTTTTCACATACGATAAGTTTAATTTTATCTATGTCATAAGGATATGCAGGCATGAGCATCCCGGGATCCTCTTTCAGCTTTGTCAAATCAGATATTATCCTTTATTAATATAAGCATCAATAACTGTGACAAAGTCCAGGTGAAACCCATTAAAAAAACAGGTTATCTCTAGTCTAGAGGCTCGGACCCAGCTTTAGGAGCTCCTGTAAAGGGGTCCCTCAAGCTTCTTGATTCTAATTGTTGAATTAGCAAAGCCAATGGACATGAATTACTGTAAAAGGGCCTCATCTTTAAACAGCACTGAAGTAGCTGGAATCAGTGCGAGCTTACATTCTAGAAAAGCTCGTTCAGAAAGCAATCATGCAAAGATTTATTGTGCTTGAATTTGAAAAAACATTTCAGACCTGACAAGCATCATCAGCAACGAAAGGAACATAGGTACGATTGATATGTTCAGAACATGTCAACATTTCAGTAAATAAGACACCGTCATTAACATCGAGTCGAAAACTAGCCTATGGGTTAAGAACTAAGGAAAAAACTGAAGGACTGATTCCAGCTTGTCAAACCTCTAGAAGATAGTTAATCCAAACTTAACTTCACTCTGTCATATTTACTCTCATCCAGATTTCATCCATGCAAGATGAACTTTCATTCTTTCTCTACAGTAAAATATGAGGATCAATAAGTTCAAGAGTACACATAGCCAATTAGCCATACAGGTCATTGCTGATTGCGTGAGCTGTCAATCTTATTACACTGGGACCTACAATAACCAAATTACGCTGTCTTGCAAACTATTCTAACATACTAGAATTCCAAGCCTGAATAAATAATAAGCATACAAGTACGTTAGTCAAAACTCAAAACATACAAAAACCAAGACATACCTTTTCACAAGCCACTGTACGGCGTGGCACAAAGTACAGGAAGTATTCCCTCTGGAGCCCTTTAGGTTCGTCATTCTTAATTTGACTTGCGACAAATTTCATGAAGTTCAGTTGAGAACGTACAAGATATATGATCTTTTGGCATTCTGTCTGCAGAGGGTCAGCAGAGAGAAGCCGTAACTCCGCACCATACTCCTGATCAGCGTAGCAAACCATGTGTAAGCTATGCAAGTCTGAGAATCAAATAAATTAACAGCGATAATGGCTAGCCATTAATGTATGAAAGGTATTAGAAGAAATATTTCCATGATGCATCAAAGTTCATAGTATCTATTAAAATATTAATTAGACACAAGAATAGTTTCGCGTATTGGCAGGTCCACACTCTACCACTGCACCTTTAGAACTGAGGTCTGCAGGATCAGCGACAGGGTACCCACAAGCTTCGGGTCAATGACCAGACACTTCTTCCCCCTAATCTGATACAAAAATAATAATTCAAACTCTTCAATATCAACAAGAGTACATATGATTGCAACGGGGAGTGCAGGAGGAGAAACGCACACTCTTGAGGATGTTGAGGAGGTCCTTCTGCGACTGCTCCCTGCAAGCCGGGGTTGAAACAAATCAAAAACACAAGTCAAAATTCGATGAACAGATAGGAGCTGAGTGGGTGTGTGGGAACAGGATGAGGGACCTGAGGGCGGTGAGATTGAGCGGGGAGTTATCGAGGTTGGGGATCTGCGCCATATGCCTCGCTCACCTCCTCTATATTTTTGCTAATACATAAAATAAAAAACTTCAATTCCTCTGAACACAAAAAAGCATATACACGCGATTAATTAGAGGGCACACCTGAAAGACAACAATGAGAGCAAAATATGAAGGAAACTTGTTAATTAGAAGGAACTGAAGCATTCACTTGATCTTCACAACGTGAAAATTGCTCACATATCAGTCAATTTGTTCAATCATTTTGCTAACAAGGTGGAAAAGGTTCGTCGTGACAACGCTACCTCAACCATATCGCCGCACACATGGAAGAAACATATAGTTTTTTTTTGGAGAAGACGGAAGAAATATCTAAAAGGCTGCACAGATGATAGCTCTGAACATTGTCTCGTACCTCGGATGAGGCGTGGAGAGGGGCGGTGCGGCAAGTCGGACGGGGGAGACGCCGGGGTCGCAAGGGCAACGGGTGCGGGGACGTCGGGCCAGGAAGACGGTGGAGAGCAATCTGGGGGCGGCAGCCGGGGTGAAGAGGACGACGGGCGCGGCGGAGTGTTGATCCGGCGAGAACCCCGAAGCCGTCGTCGGGGGTAGTAGATTCCGGCGTGGTGTACGGATGCGGTCAGATCCCGTGGAATTGGGGTCTAATTCTTTTTTTTGGTGTAATTTGAGTCCGAAAATGAATTGGAACCGGATTTGTGTGATGAAACCTGAAACTGAGATGGGAACGAAAGGGGATGCTAATTTACGGTTTTTCTAATTCCGACAGCTAAGGCCCAAACGCGCCCATAACGCTAATCGTGTCCGCATTGACACTACGGCGGTCCAGTTAGCGCTTCTTCCCCCATCAACTTCACCTTTCGTCTTTGGCCGTCGCCAGCGGCAGCGACCGACGGCGTCGACCGAACTGGAGAAGAAAATCGGAAATAAAAAAAGTATAGGTTTCAAACCACGCTCTACGGTTTTCGACCAAGAAATAATTTTCAATCAAAAGTTAGACTTTCAACTGAAATTGAACCAACTTTTAACCCCTCTTCGCTTTTCAACTGAAAACAGTACAAGGTTTTTAGGCCATGTACAATGCAAGGTGCTTATAGCCCAGTGTTTAAAGAGAGAGAGTAGCATCGCGTCTCAAAAAAATTATGTAACTTACAATGCAGAGTGCTTCATATGGGTGCTTAAGTTGCTTTAATATTCGTGTAGCACCTACTCTAGCACCTGTTGTCTCCAATGCAGCGCTGCATTGTGTGGAATACTATTTGTGCTTCTTGGAGTACTATTTGCTAGGCACCGGTTGAAACACCTGTCACCTGTGTCACCCTAAGCACCAGCCTAGCACCGGGTGCTTAACTTTGCTTCCGTCGCCCTTCCTAAGCACCTCTCACAAAAAAAACCAGATTTTTTTCCTGAGGCACTTGTCTAAGCATCTGCATTGTACAGGGTCTTAGGATCCAAACTTTCAACTGCGTGGATACTTCCAATCCATCCAAGCAAAAGCAAGCTTCTAGTCACAGGAGCATCAGAGATCTAAAGTCCAGTCTTCAAGTAAAGAATCTGCCTCCTCATCAATGAACTTCTCTTTGGGACGGGTACTTCATCTTTGTGAAGATAATGTGTTGAGCACCGACTTCCAACTCAAAAACAAGAGCTCAAAGAAAAGAAAAAGGCTAGATATCTAGGACCTCCCCTACCTTTCATGGCGATGGTGGTAGGGCAGGACATCAACAGCGACAAGTCTTGCTCCCCCTCCTCCTCTCCTCACATCCAACGAGTCTAACACATGCACCACCGCTCATCTTGTCCTCTTACAACTGATGCGACAATGGTGTATCAATCTTTCGGTGAGATGGTAGCTATCGATTTGTGGAGGTGACTCTTACGATCTGGCTACAACCGTACGATGATTGCTGAACCAACTCTGAATTTGTTATCGACCTGCTCAAAGTATGATCGACCTGTTCACGAAGATAAATTCCTTTAAGCAATTGTAGAATAAGTAAGAATGAGATAAATAGCAATCTAAAATTGCAAATTAGATTAAAGTACTATAAGGTTGGGGTTTGATAGTGGTAACGCTGGTGCTCTCGGTGAACAAGAGATTGCACAAAGTTATAGCAATGACAACCTCAAACTAAACAAACCCCAATCTACACTTTTAAAATACAAATATTTTCAGCACTAATAAATTCAACAACCATGAAATTTTCTTCTTCATGATCTCATGAACCCACCTCGATCGGTGTTGGAAACCTACAAAATGTCTTTGTTCTGTCGTGCACCGTAAAGTGATGCAGCGAGTGATTGAACGACGAGTCTTTATAAGCACTGGAGCGACGTCCCTTTCGTCGAGCGAACGCGTCGCTATGAACGAACGTGTTGCTCCGAGCCGACGCGTCCACTTTGCGGAGGCGCCGTCGATCCATCAGATCAACCGCACGCATACATACCGTTGTATATCCGTCCATCGCGTGCTCACGTGTTATGGTAAGTGCACAAATACCAAGGCTAATTCACAAAAGCGGTGCCTGCTAACTGCTAATGCCAAACTACATGCATGTTGCATGCATCAAGCTGGCTCATTAATGGCACATGTCTTTCATAAACCTATACATTAATCTTGATCTTTGAGAACTAATAGAAGAGAATTAAAACCCTGATTCCAATTTGTTGGTGTATGAATACCATAATTAGGCAACTCCTTAGGGACTAAAATGTAAATGGTACAAACAAATATAGATGAATACAGAGAGAGGGGACCAGAAGGCACGAGAGAAAAAATTCCCCAAAATTCCTGTCCATAGCTCCCTCCAATCCCTAACACTAATCTCAAAATCTGAGTTGCTTTTCAGCACAATTCATTATATTTAGCAACCATCATGCGAAATCTTTTAATTACATCAATATATAATTTACATTGGCCATAAACCATATATTCCTACACGGGTACTTTTCCCTTTATTAGATAGAGCATTTCACAGATTTGCTCTACAACATAATATAACTGCTCCCCAATTCACGGTGGAGAAAGCAAGAACAATTTTCAGTACAAACCATTAGTAAAAGTTCTACCATTCACAAGAGAGTGCAACTAGGGGCCTAGGACATATATAGGAGGATACAAAGTACAGACCTCATCATCCTGATCATGCGTCATTAATCTGCCCATGGCTTTGCAACCACTGACATCTACATATTTTAAGTTCCTCCACAACTTCAGTCATGGTTGGTCTGTCATTCACGTCGTCTTCGAGACATTTAACCGCAATCAGGCCAACCTCCTCAAGGCAATTTCTGTCCCCCAGAGTGGAGGCAATCTCCGTATCATACATCTGCTCTGTAGCTCCCTCCCTAGAAGCCTTGACATAGTTTATCGGAAGGCTGTTGTTCCCATCATACCTTGCCTTCTTTCCGGTGATGAGCTCTAGAAGGACAATCCCAAAACTGTAAACATCGCTCTTCTCCGTGAGAAGCCCGGTCTTCATGTACACGGGATCAATGTAGCTACTATCCCCAATCACCCAATTGGTGTGTTCTTTGTCTATAGACAGGAGCCTAGATGTCCCGAAGTCTGAGACCTTTGGCACAAAGTTGTCATCAAGTAGAATGTTTCCAGATTTCACATCTCCATGAAGGATCTTCTGGCTAGCCTGTGAATGCATGTAAGCAAGAGCATCTGCAGAGTTGATGGCAATATCCAAACGTGCTCCAAGTGAGAGAGGGTGTCTTCTTCTATTGCCGTTTTGCCCATGAAGCACATCGTAGAGGCTCCCTTTTGGGACGAACTCATAAACCAGCATAGGCACTTCCGTCTCCATGCAACAGCCTAATAGTTGGACTAGATACCTGTGGCTTATTTTTGACTGGATCGTGATCTCGTTGGCGAAGTCCTTTTGGCGGTCCTCGTTGATCGCAATGGAGCGCTTGATGGCGACGTGCGTGTCATCGCTGGTTGTTCCCTTGTAGACCTCACCGAAGGCACCTCTTCCGATGATAGAACGATAGTTTTGTGTGATTTTGTCTAGCTTCTCCTTTGTGAAGATCTCGATCTTGATGCTTTTCAGTAACTGTCCACCATTCTTGTTGAAACGATCTCTAAGCTTCCTTTTCTCATGCTCCATGTGTATGAATATAAATAGCACCGCTAATAATGAGATGGCACCGATTGAACCTGTGAACAAATATCATGTGAATTATTGCCATTTTGTGTCAATTTACAGTTTTGGAGCTACAGCACTAATAGAAGAGTTCACATGACATGTACTTTGCTTACTCCAAACAAAATGTCATGCATGTGAAGAGAAGATTAATTTCACCATGTTCGAGAGAACTTATAATCATAATGTTCAAATTTTCACATGGTGATATGTATATAGGTGTTAAATTCAGTGAAATGCATGGGAATATGATTTAGGTGGTGAAAATAGTACTGTCTACTGCATATAAAATAGGTGGCGAGAATTCGATTTTAGACACCGGCGGTGCATACTATATATGGAATGGTAATTGATGCATTAGAGCATTAAGAAAGAAAGGCATATATATAAAACGTCTCACCTATCACTGCTATTGCAGCCGTGGACAATACGGCTTCACAACCCTTGACACTTTTACCGTCACCTTTTCGTCCGAACTTGCATTTACATGTATAATCACCTACTTCGTCATGGCATATCCCCCCATTACAAGGATATTGATCCGGCGTGTCACACTCATTAATATCTGAAAAATGTATGAAAACAGTGCATAATATAAGAATAGTGAATGCAAGCAAAGACAAAAGTTACTACTATTTTTTCTTAATACTTCTATTCTTGCAAATGGTGAGTGAGCAATAGAACTTCTAGGTATCTCAAATCTTTCCCGATAAACTATCTGCCCTCATATCAGGGGTGTGGTGTAGCGATCTAATACATGTGAATATATCCATAATTAATGTCCACTATTACAGTTCTAAAATTTTAAAACTAGAAATTACTTTGTTGTGAGAGGAATATACAATAGTAATGGTGATATATGGAAAATTAATATTCGTTCCAAAATAATATAGAAAGTGAAGTGAAGTACAAACTTTCGCATCCGTTTTCGATGTAGGGATTGCCAGCGTAACCCTTGGAGCACTTGCAGAAATAGCCCGGGGTGCCATTACTGGCATTAACGCAATAGCTGTGGGTGCTAACACACGCGCCGTAGGGAACACTTGCCTTGTCACCATCCTCCTGCGTCGGCGGGCATGCCCCATCCCTAATTGCCCAGTCAAGAACAAGTGGGGCGACAGTACTATTTTTGGCTAATGTCATACCAAGGAGGTGTTCTTTCCTGAAACTGTACCTGTTTGAGCAATTCACCGTTAGCATGGGTCAAGATTGTTATAAGAGATCTTTTAGCTACCACCAAAAAATATGTACCGTCCATCCCAGTGGATCGAGGGGACAAGATCCACCAATACAACTAGACGAGGTGAATAACATTTTTCACTTCAGGGGCAAAACAAGATCATACACACCATACAAATCCAGCAGCTCTAGGGGCAAAAATGAAAGGAAAATATTTTTCGAGGAGCCAACTTGGTGTCTGAACTGATCATGTTGGGCAATTACAACAGGACATGTGAGACCAGGCACATGTATAATAGTACGAGAATGTACACGAGTTCCTGCAATTCTGTTCACACAAAAAAGAACGAAGTTACAAATTGTCGTGCCCGGTGACTTGTGCCGCCCTCCACTCCTCACCGGGTTTAAAGCACCATCATGGTACAAGTCTTGTAGATGACGGTGGTTTTCTTATATTTTCTCTAGTGGTTTGCCAATGATGAAAAAGATCCATTTATAGATTGTGCATGATGGTTTACAAGGGTTCAGGGTTCAAGATAAAGTTACAATTGCTTTAACCCCAACCTAATTGTTGAACCACTGAACCCTTGTTGACCGAACTGTAATTATTTAGACGGGAAATTTTGAAGCATACTTTCTCAACTGAACCTTATGATATGTATGAATATATCTATTTCAATACATATGAATGTTTAATTTTGTCAGGTGCTTAATTTCAATATAGTATTCTCTAATTGAGCTACATACAAAATTTATAATCTATTGTCTCAGTCCATCACTGTGCTATGCCTTTTCTTGTGAAATTTGTATGGCTAGTTGCACCATCAAAATTTTGCATGGAAGGAGCACACCATAGTTGATTAATTACATGGTAGATTATAAGTTTTTGTAGATAGTGCAATTGGAGAATAAAGAATTGAAATTATGGATGAAATTTGAATAAATTTGCCTTATTGTTTGCAATATATGGATGTGTGAATGAGGGCTGCTTTTGAAGTTATATATTTGCATATATGTACTGTTTCTGCTTGTTTTAGAGGGCACGGCTAGTATTTTTCTGAGGCTAGACAATAAATAGAAAAATAATATATGTATACAAAAGCTTATCACAGATGGGTTTGAAGACTTTAGAATCATCTGTGAAAATCTTGTATCATAGAAAATTCTTTTCTAGAAATGTCTGTAATATAATCTTGACCTCTCTTGAGAATAGACTATTTAGAGAACCGTCTATGATGAGCTTTTCAAATCATATATAATAAAACAATCAGTGGTAGCGGAAACCCATTGGGAACATGTGGGCTATCAGAAAAAATAGACATTTCACTTCAGCGACAGAAGGCATGGACCGGGCTCCCTGTAACAAAAAAACAATGCACTAGTTTTCCCTAGCACCCAAATAAGGTTCTAGGCCAATTTGCATTCATGACGTGATGACAACCAGTATTTCCTGATAGTGATGGTATATATTAGTAGAAAATCGTTAGGAATTGGTCAGTATCACGGTTTGACCGGTTCCAACATAGTCCATCAGCAAATGCCTCCCAATAGCTTCCCATCAGGAAACATGGACTTTTCCAGACAGTGACGGATGATTCCTGACAATCAACATCAGGAAAGAGCTTTTCTGGCGGATTTTAGGATTGTGGCTTTTCCTGACGCTTTAAAGCCGTCGTCAGAAGTTAATATTTTTTCTGGGAGCGTGAGTTGACGGATGCAGATGTTCTGACATGCAAGAAACAAGTAACGACGTGAGTTTGCCCCTCACATCGACCACTTGTACAACCCGACGGTCCTTGCCATCTCCCCTTCTCTCGCCTAACCTTACCAAGCATCGCCTTGGTCCGTTGCTATTGGGCTACAGGCTTGACCGGTCCTCAACATCGGACACACCGAACGTTGCTGATAGTCTTCCATGAGTAGCGCTGAACCTAGAGTCCCCCAGCTACTCGATGCCCTAAAGAATAGAGATTCCTATAGAACTGGAGAGCAAAGAGAAGCCACAACATACGCCGATGCCTTTGCCACCTCCCCAACCACCGACGCCACAAGGGGTGGGTGCCCGGACGAGGATTAACAACCCTTTTCTTTTAGTATATAAAGTCTGGTAGCTCCCAATATTCGCTAATTCCCAAAATACCAGAGGCGTGCCATTGGTGGTTCACTGGAGGCACAGGCACCCTAAGAAGGTTAACAATTTTGCTTTTCTTTTCAAATTATTGGTAGGTCTCCGATATTTGCTAATTCCCGAACGACCGCATTATCAGGGGCGCCACCTCGGTCTAAGCTTTGTCAGAGGCGCAGGGGATTGGAGTCGAACATGAGACCTCAATGTATTGCCGCTATACACTACATCATCATGAGTTGATTATGGTCTGAAATTTTTGGCTGAAAGTCAATTTTGGGGGACCGATATCCAGGAATTTTGCTGAAATTTCGTGTATATTGTAACCTTGACGTAGAAATCACAGGACCTGATAATCTTGGGCGCAGCTGCAGGAACAATGATGATTCGTGTTGGGAAAATATAACCGGTGATACTCTGACATTTGCGAGACCGATATCCTCATCAGTGCCGCCTTCATCGACTGGGACATCAAGGGTCTCAACTTCCATGTGGCAGCGGCCATGTCTGTGGAACTCGTCATGTTTCTCTTCTCCATCGTTTCTGTCACTAGTCTCAGTGCCAATAGGTAAGGTCGACTCCTAAGCCCCAAACCCTTAAACTATCACCACTGAACTGCAATTCAGTGAAGATCTGGTGCAGGATCAAAAAATTCCTCGCAACACTGAGCTGCGCCTAATTAGTTTTGTGGGAATCCGTAAGATAATTTTTGTAGTTGTGTCCTTTAGCTGTTGGTTTGAGATATGAACGATGGAGTCTGGAGAGGAGAGGATCTACTTTGTAAATGTGACTACGATAAATATCTAGTTACTAGCGAGTAGACGTACGCTATAAGTGGACATCTTTTTTTTTGTGTGAGAAGGATTGTGGGCTCAAATCAAATCTGCCTATGAAAGGATATTGATACGTCTAAAATGTATTTATTTTATTTACTTATTCCTTGTATATTATCATCATAAAATACCATTATTAATATTTATTTCTTTACTATTGCACAATTGCCTCTTTATCGCTTACATTGCATAATTTCATATTTTTCTTATTTTATTTTTGTATTTAATTTCTTGTAGATGGATGATGCCTTGGAACCGGTGTTGTCATAAAAATTTGAGCTAATTCTGAAGTGATCCACATGAGTTCAGGAAGTAAAATATGGTTTCTGGACATATTTCACCATCAAGGTGACCTCAAATTAGAAAAGTTGCAACAAGAAAGTTATTCCTCTGGTCGAGTTACCCTGAAAATGGGCATAGGAATGATCTGATTGGGAGTTCAGATGAACAAATTATGAAAACTACTAAATACAGGGGCGCGCATGGGAAGCCAACGGGAGCCACGGGATTAGCCATAACTTTCTCATTTTAACTCCAAATCGAGTGTGGCTTTTTTGCATTGGGCTCATGAGGGAATAAGGAAGGCACTGAAATACTCTAGAGATGTCTAAAGGCCCTTGGATTAAAGGAGTTTTGATCATATGGCTTAGATAAGAGTTGGAAGGCTATAAAACGAGGAGAAACCCTAGCTGTCAATAATACCAATCTACTCCATCTCAAGGCCACAAAATTTGCACCTCTACACAGCTATCATCCACCCAAGAACTCATCTACTACAGCAAGGGGAAGCCAAGGAATAAGGATGAGGAGGGTCCACGTCGCTACGTGCATGGTGTAAAAAAACTGCCGCAATCGCCTGTCCTTCCTCTCTCTTTTCTCCCTTTTATACGTACTGTTATATGCATGTTGAACATCATTTGATTCAATAAATTATGTCCTATGATTTATTGTATCGTCTCCTCTATGTGCGAATAGTGTGTTGTTCCATTGTGTCGTTAATATTGTATGAGATGGTTTGTACCTATTAACTGTTGGTATTGATCAAGTCCTTGTTCTAGTGTGTGAGGTGCACACGTGTACATTAGGTGAACATGCACATGAGTTTGCACCGTTAGATGAAAATTGGTCAGGAATGGATGGAGGAGAGCAGCATCTTTCTAATCATACTCGTTGATACAGGGGGATCTAGGGGACTTGCATGCTCTATGTTATGGCTAGGAAAACCTTAATTATTGTTTGGAGGGTATAGTCATAGGTGTGAATTAGCTACTGATTTTATTAACAATTAAGCCTCCTTCTCTTTACCAGCAAAAATCTTCACTTCGACTCAAATCATTGAATTGCTTGAAATCGATCACTTAGGAACACTTGTTTGCATTGAGTCTAGTATTTTTATTTACTCATTGCATATTTATTTGAGATATTATTTACTTTATTTTACTTTATTATTGTATTAATTGCTCTCTTTACTTTACCAAATATTTATCCTATCATTTGCAATAGTAAAGCTATTTCAGTCTTTCTGGTGCAAAACAATTATATTTGACACATATAATTATGGGGTGAGGTGCTCACCTTCTTACTCCTTCGATTCAATACTCAATACTCCCACATCGAAAATTACTACAACTGATTCTATGCACTTAGGCCATCAAGCGTATTTTCTAGTGCCGTTTCCGGGGAGCATAGCACTTAATATCTCATTCCTATTTGCACTTAGCTTATTTTTATTACTTTGTAGCTTGCTGTTTTTCATTTTTATTTCTATTTATCTTGATTTTTTATTTTCTGTTTTTAGCCATCTAAAAAATATCAAGAACATATTGCTACTATCAACTTGTGTTTTAAGATGTCTAGTACAGATTGGAAGAAGAGAAGCTACGTTGCTGCCGTTGGCAAACCAAAATATAGATTGGAGATATTCTTGATTGTGGTGACTAGGTTCTTATTCATGAAGTATGTTGCAGTTATTGTAAATATAATCACTATGGGTTCCTATGTGATTATCATCTTGCCATAGTGTATCCTGGTAGAGATGATCTAAGTGGATCCTAATTTGAACAAGTAGATAAACTCGTTATTTATGAAGGGACACTTGAGTTACTTGATGCAATTCATATGACCTTAGAGAATTATATTAGCGAATTTAAATCCAAATGTGAATTAAGGTGTCTTGAAAAGAAGATGTTTCGTATTTATTGCTCAAGTAGAGAATTGTTTTGCGACAATGCTTTGATTAATTTTTTTAATGTGAAGCATGGTTTGGTTTGGGAAGGAACTAATCTTTGGCAGGAATCGCAATACACAATTGAAGAAAAGGAGCCCAAAGCGTGTATGGAGAATGAAGAACAAAAACAAAAAGAGAAGGATGAGTGGCTTGATCACCTGTCCAAGCTTTCTACCAATAATAATAACTCTCCAAACACAATTGATATGTTTGATGACACTTTATATTGCTCTAGTGATGAATCTTTTGATGCTCCTATGTTAGAAGGTTCTTAATTATTAGATGATCGTCATGCTGAAACTTTGGAACCACTAGTTGAGAACACAAGTAGAGACGAGCTAGAGGGTAATAATGTTCCCCTTATTTATATTTATGATATTTTTGAGCTTCCACTCTATGATACTAATGCTCCAATGTTGCATATTAATAATTTTTAAGACATGTCCGTTGAACACCATGCATTGGTACCATCCACTAATGTGAGAGAATTTATTTTCGCACAAAATGCAAATGCATAGGAAGAGGATATGCCTTCATACTTGCTAATTATTTCTTGTAGGTGTTCTCTACTATTGTTGAAGATAATAATTTATAATATTAGAGTTGACATCCCCTGAGATCTGGGTGGATGATCTAATGAGCACCTAAGCTTGGCTATATGGCTTTAAAGAAAGTGCCTCCTGGAAGGCAACCTGGAAGTGGAGTCAATTTTTCTTAGTGTCTTTATTTTATTTTCTAGAATCATTTGCATTAGTGTTTGCATTGGCCCAATATTTTGCATAGAAGGTTGCATAATTTAGTTTTTAGAGAATTTTATTTCGGGCGCTGCTAATTTGCGGTCAATCGCCGGGAGCCCTCTGTGCACTAAAAGGAATTTTCAACGGATGGCTTAGGGAAGAGTTGGGAGGTGATGAGAAACCCTACCCTTCATGAATACCAATCTACTCCACCTCAAGGAAACAAATTTTCCACCTCTCCACAGCCATCATCCACCTAGGAAATCATCTACTACAACAAGGGGAAGCCAATGAAGGAGGAGGACGGAGCGCCGCCCCTCCACGCTGCCTCCATCGCCACCGCCATTGCCTCTCCTTCCTTTCTCTTTTATCTCTTGTATATCTACTGTTATATGTATATTCAATAACATTTTTGATTTGATAAATTATGTCCCCATGAATTATTATTTCATCTCCTCTATGTTCGAGTAGTATCTTGTTTCATGGTGTCGGTGATATAGTATGAGATGGTTTGCAACTATTAATTGTTGGTATTGATCCAGTCCTTCTGCTAGTGTGTGACACACGCGTACATTAGGTGAACACATGGATTTGCACCGTTAGATGAGAATTGGTTAGGGATGCATGGAAAGTACAACCTCTTTCTAATTAGTAATTGTTGATAAGGGGGATTTATGGGGATTTGTATGTTCTATGTTATTGTTAGGAAACCTTAATTATTCTTTGAAGAATATAGTCACATGTGTGAATTAGCTACTAATTTTATTTACATTTGAGCATCGCCCTCTTTACCAGCAAAAATCTTCATTTTTAGTCAAACCGTTGAATTGCTAAAAATCGATTGCCTAGGAACACTTGTTTGCATTGAGTCCAGTCTTTTTATTTATGCATTGTATATTTATTTTTTGTAGCTATTAGTTATTAATTGCACTTTATTATATGATTAATTGCTCTCTTTAATCTAGTTATCATATCGTTTGCAATAGTAAAGTAAGCTATTTTGATCTTTTCGATGCGAAACAATTATATTTGACGCATATAATTGTGGGGTGAGGGGACAACTTTCTTGCTCCTTAAGTTCAATACTCAATATTCTCATACAAAAAATTGCTACCATTAATCCTATGTACTTTTAGACCATCGGACATCCTTCGCATGGTCCTAGTAAATTGTGTTAAGTTGACTTTAGAAAAGTATTCTAGATATAGTCATTTGTTCTAGCTCGAAGCGGGTTTGCGTGTCATTTCTGTAGGGAAAAAATCAATAATTGGCACAATGAGCAAAATTTCAGTTACGAGCGATTTTAGCACCTCTTAGTTTCTTATTTCCGAGTAACATAAAATAGAAACAAACTTACTAAATCATTTTACCATATATCACAATCAAATTTACCAATTCTGCTTCTTCATTTATGTCCTATGATTTAAATTTTTGTTGTGATTGGCATTATTGAACGCCTATCCAGTACGTTTCATCATAGATGGTTTGGTAAAACTGTTTGTAATGAGGCTAATCATGGACAAGTTTTTAAAATGCATAAAATCGTGTGTGATAAATAGAGCATCACAGACGATTTTTTCCATTAGGCCCATCAAGCAAGCCCCCCTACCCCGAGCACCACCACCCTAAATTTCTCTAGGTCACCAATCGCCTGTAACCTCTCCTCTCCCCTCATCCTAGATCAGTCGGGTTCGGTAGTGGCACCACATGGTAGGAGATGCGATGGCCACGGCCTCCTCATCCCCGTTGTCGACCGCGACGGCCCCTCTCCTCCCTGTTGACCACCAACCTCTTCCTCCCTGCCATTGACCGCGACAACCCTGGTCTCTATCTCCCCGCCGGTCACCCAGACTCCTCCCAACTGTCGACGACCCCCTCTTCCTGGCCGGCTACGCAGCCTCCTCCTCCCCAAAGTTGATTGTGACGGCCTCAGACACCTCCTCCCCGCTGGCCTCTTAGAATCCTCCTTGCTATCCACCATGATGGCCCCCTCCTCCCCGCTATCTGTCGTGACAACCCAAATCATCCTAGCCGCGCATGCACCATCGACCTTGAGCCTTAGCCAGCTCCTTTGTCCCCTCTCCCGGTAAGGTAACCAGTCGTGGATTCTAGGGTTAGGGTTTAGGGCTTGAGATTGATTAGCTTCAGTTGAATGATAGATGCTTGTGATGGAATTATTTTGGTAATATAATATACTTTGAACTGTATGATAAAAAATTGATGAAATAATGATGAATTAGTGAAATGTTGATGAAATTGATGAAATAGTGATGTATTCATATGTAAAGTTAATTAATTAGCATGTATTCATGTTTGATTGTAAATTTTGGTGAAATGTACGTTATTTCTGTCGTGATTATGCATGTTAGGATTGCAATATGCTCTAATTTTGTACATGTTCTTTATTGTGAGTTAAATATTGCTCCTGTTAGTTCAACTTGAGATAAATTATTAGCTATTGTTGTTGCAGTCAGTCCATGCCTTTAAAACCTCTCCTACGTAGGACATGTAGGGATAACTGAAAGTGCATCCAGGCCCTCTAAATGGGTTTGATGAGTAATGATAAAATGATTAAGGGACTAATGAATTTAGTGTTGATTAGGTTTTAGTCCCACAAGCATGGCATTGACGATCCCTAAAGATATTGAATAAGATATGGCTTAAATAGCTAGAAGATTAAGGAATTTTTTCTAGTCATTTAGTGGTTCAAAGAATGACATTGAGAATAGGCAAGCCTCTAGTGTGAGTCGACAGCTAGAGTAGATTTCTCTAGTGTGATGCTCAAAAGGATCCAATTTCTTAATCTCTAGAATCCTCTAAGTTGTCTCCACACAAATTCTAAGTGTGTCTGGAGGATCCAGACTGATTGTTGAAAGTCTTTGGTCTGTGTGTGTGTTGAGTTCTTTGCTAGTTCGGAGCCACCGAGTGGTGTTGGCTCGGACCCTGCGGTGCTTTCCTTGGCTTCTATCTAGAAGTATATCCTTTGCTCAGAGCCATCGAGTGATGCTCATTCGAACCCTCCGAGAGATCAATTATCTTCTGCCCAGAGAACTTTTCTTTTGCCCAGTGCCTCCGAGAGTCTTTCTCGGAACCCCCGGACAAAGTCCAAAGAGTTTTCTTTTTAGTCTGGACACTTCGAGTTGTCTCTGTTTGGATGCTTGAAGGAAAACTAAGCCTCTCTGTCTGGAGTGCTGAACTCATCTGGACCCTACGAGTGATGTGTGTCTAGATCCTCCAAGGAAGCTAGCTGGTTATCTACTTTGCTAAGTGTTGAGCATCCAGATACTTCGAGCGAGTCTAGACCGGAGCATCCAAACCAAGTTTTCCTTCTCTAGACAGAAGGTTGTTTTTTATTCGGATCCTTTGAATACATCTTATTTAGATCCTTCGGGTGTCGGAAGCCTTGGGCAGTGCAAAATTTTCTTGATGACTAATTTTTAGGCCTGCCTATATATAGCCTTACCCACTTTGGTTGGTATTCTATCTTTCTCACCCATTTTTTTACTTCTACATTTGAGAACTTCTCCCCCTCACTTCTAAGTGATATTCTTTGAAAGGGAAGAAAAGAGGATCTAGCAAGTGGTCTTCTCCAAGATCTGGTTTCTCTTGTTACTCTTGGAGGTTGGTGCCTCCTAAATGGTTAGATGTTATTGCAGAGCATTTAAGGGAGTTGTCAATCGCTTCGAGCGTTTGTGAAGGTTGGAACTTGCTTACTGCAAGGTGAAGAGTCATCAAGAAGAGAGGGAGCCTTCGCATGGGCAAGCTTCTTGAGGAAAGAGCACACTTCGGTGCCGGCTTCTATCCTTGGACCAAGCTTCCTCAATAGAGACGTAGGACTTCGCCAAAAGTGTGAACTTCGACAACAAATTGTTGTGTCTCCACTTGCTTGGTTTTTTAAATACACCTCACTTTACTATTTTGATACTTCCTTGTTCACATGCAATAGGTTGCTAGTTTACTTAGTTGTGAACTCCTTTTGACACTAGTATACATAGGTTCTTTATTGTTGTTAGGAGTAATATTTAAAAGAGTCTATTCACCATCCTCTAGAAGTTATTCTCGATCCTTCAACAATCCGTCGGTTTACCCCCACCTCTCTTACGATTCCTAGTCTTGCTAAAGCTTTCCGACTTTGATTAAAAAAAATCTGACTAATGTGCTTCAAGTTTTGTGGATGACCATACTTTGCTTAATTGAGATGCTTTGGCAAACTACCATTATTGATTGGCAAAAATTCTACCATTTCTATGGTTGAGTTAATCAATCCTTTTAATGTGTCCATCTCATGTGAGAACAATTGATCGATCTTACATGACATTGAGCTATAGTTTATGTGATTAGGCCAATGATGGTAAGACCCTAATATCTAATGTGTGTGCTCTTTGCTTTTTCTAGTATGTGTTAAGGAGTCACTAAAAATTCTTAACTCACTATGGAAAAGTAGGCACACATTAATCAAGAACAAGATTTAGTTCGAGGCCTATGATTACTTCTTCCTTTATGTATGCTTAATCTTTGTTGTACTTATTTGTCGATGATGAAAATGACCAGTTCTTAATTTGTTCATGATGGTTTACGAGAATTCAGTATATAAGGTTCAAATTGCATCAATTCCAATCCTAAATCTTGCACCATTGAACCCTTCTCGATCAACTTATAATTATTTAAGATGGGAAATTCTGAGGCATCATCTCGATCATTACTTTCTAAACTGTGTACGAGTGATCTGTAATTAAAACTAAATTCTTGTTCTCTTACATGTTTGTTGTGAATGGATATGTGAATTAATTTGGATACTTATTTGCTGTGAATGGATGCGTGAATGAGAATTGTTTTCTAAAGATACATTTATGTACGTATGTATGTTATATTGCTGCTTGTTTCGGATGCCATGGTTATCATTTTCCTAGGGCCAGCCAATAAACAGAAATTACTCTTAAGTAAGCCACATCATTTATGGTTATGTATAAATGAAATGTCTGTAATGACCAATTATCACAGACAACAGTTCACCGATCATAAGCCGTTGTGATGTCCAGACATCACACAAATATCATAGACGGTTGGTTAATAGGCAACCGGTTATGATGTGGTTTATCACAGATGGTTAATAAACCTTTTGTGATAAAGTCATCACATACAATTTTTTTTTGACGGTTCGTGGAACCATTTATAATAAGGGTTTTGAACCGTCTCTAATGGATATGTATGTGGTAAGGGGAATTATAGATAACCTAGTTTATCAATTATAATCAGAAATTTGACTATGACCAAAAGAAATATAGTCACTCGGTGAATAGATACTTCAAATAGTTGACTATTTTATGGTACGTTAGAGTCAAAAAAATTCTTAGCAATTTTACGTCTTCTTTGTTGAATAAGAGAGATCCAAAAAACCTCACATTATATTGATCTGTTATATAAAAACACATACAAAAAGCACATAGGTGCACTAAAACAAGCCAAACTAACGCTATAACCAAAAGATCGTGGCATGACTCTTTTGCCCCACTGCTTCTTCCTCTTCAATTCGTGTCCAACGAGGACTCTGATCCATTTCTTTCCTTTACCCTTTTTTCTTGTTGTAACTTTAGGTAGTTTTTAGTGTAACTATATCGTCCAAATAATTTTGGCTATATCTGTCCCTTTGGATTGCCGCTTGTCCTTTTCCAAGTTCTTTTATGAAAATAGTGCTTAGCTGATTTTTCCATTTCCATGTCTGCTTCGAGTATGGTCCTTGTCTTTTATTTCTCGTACTTCCGTTTCCTTGATCAGTTCAGGAAATGCTCTTGCCATTCATTTCCTCTGATAAAAAGTTTATATTCCTATTTCCATGTCGATTTCTGGTACTTATAGTTGCCATTTAATTCCCATCATTCAATTTTGTTGCACTAGGATTATAGATAGCCTAGTTTGTTGTCTATGTTGGAAAATTTGACTATGATCTAAAGAAACATAGTCACTTGTTGAATAGACACTCCCCTACCTTGCTCACTACAAGTATCCTAGCACTTGGAAAGTCTTCGATGCACCTTTTGCAATTTTTCGTTGCCTAATGGTGTGTTGATCAGTGCTTTGCTTTATAAAAGTTAAATTGCATAAATCCTAAAGCAGTTTATTAGTAGTGATGTAGTGAGTGGATGTAAATCAGATCCGTACAAAGTTTGAGCTTTTCGCTATGTTTAGAGCAGTGTTCTAGTTACTGGCCCGAACCGGACTAACCAGTACCTCGAGAAACCTTGCTACTTGCCCAAAAAATCTCAGTTTTGTCAAATTTCATGCAAATATTGATAAAAGTTGGTAAATTTTTGAATTTCATTTTTTTGGACACTAAAATCCTGTTTACATGGCGGTAACCATGGTTACCGGTTCTACCGGCCACTCCGGTATTTTTTGCAAATCAATAGCCATAACCTTGGTTGCTAGGATTTCCTCGTTATTGGCCGGTAACTGGACTTCTTGGTATCCTTGGAGAAACCTTGCTACCGACAACAAAATCCCTGTTTTGTTAAATTTTCATGCAAAGAATTTTGGTAAATTTTAAATTTTCCCGTTTGAATTTGGTGTTTTTTGCGGCAAAATCTAGGTTATTGCAAGGTAACCGTGGTTCTACCAGCCTCCTCTTGTGTTTTTTGCATACCACTAGCCATAACCTTTGTTTGGAGAACTACCAGCACATCTTCCTTATGTTATTTTCACGTAAACCATCTAAATATGCCTGTGTATATTAGTAGTGAAGTATTGAAACTTTGATTACATGTACTTATATTGAGAAAAGAAAGATATAAAATACGATTTTTGCTAATTCTCATTGTTTGAAATTTTTATAAATCTCAGTCACCTAAAATTGCACATTACTTAACCTAAAATTAAAGTTATAAAAAATATAATTTTAATAAAAATTACTATAGTTTTTGGTAAAAAATACAATTTTAATAAAAATTACTATAGTTTTTGGTCTGTAGGTTATATTAGAGTTAGGTATGGACGATGATGGTTGGATGTTTATCCAAAGACTTAGGAAAATAACAAACTAAAAAAATCATGTCAACCGAGAAATATATGCTCCCCATAAAATGTGATGATTTGAAAAGAATAAAGATCCCTATAAAATATGATGATTTAGAAAGAACAAAGATCTTCACGTCGTAAAGGAGCACGTACCATTCTTTCTTGGCAACAAACGCGTACTGGCACTGGTTGTCTGGCACTGGGTGGTTGCTGTCGTTGTCCTCCTTCCATTTGACGCTGATCATGTTGAGATTGGGCGTTATCGACGCCTCGCAGCAGCCCTGGCCGCTGCACGGCGTGCCGTCATCCCCGGTATCGCTCACTTTATCGCACGTCGTGATACAGCCTGTGAGGTACGAGGCGTCGTCGCTGCGGCCGAAGAGCTTCGCCACCAAGCTGCACCCGACGGCCGTGAACATGTTGGCCGTCGGCGAGAGCAGGAACGGGCTGCCGGTGGCGTTGAAGGTCATGCTCCTCGTGCTGTACCCCGTGTTGTTCCTGCAGCCGTAGGTCAAGTACTCGTAGTGGACGACCATCTGCGCCGTCTCCAGCATGATGCTGTCGATTGTGACGTTGCCCATGTATAGCGTCGGAGGGGTCGTCGTCACGTTGCACTTCACGCGGAACGACTTGCGCAGAGAACACCCGCGGCCGATGCCGAATGGGTAGGGGATATGCAGGTCTCCGCACTTATCGGGGCAGTTCTTCCGCTCCGGCGCCGATGCCGGTGGCGGTGGCGCAGACGACACGCCGGTAGCGAGGAGTGCGGCATGGAAGATAACTAGGAGGCGCATGACGTATGGCATGGCTAATTTGCCTAGGACTAGCTAGCTAGTTGTTAACGACCTGCTCTCTCCATATATATAGTAATAGAGAGGAATAAGGAGGCGGTCCTTAGAGCATCTCTAATTGGTTCTCTGTCTAATCTCTTATAACTAAAATTTGGCAAAAAATCAAAAAATTCCTCTCCAACAGAACCCCTATCTTCCCTCCATCTCGTCGGCCTCTCCATATAAGTCTCATCGCTTGCCAAATATAGCGAGCCTCTCTTACTCGCCATCCGCCAACTATTCCTCTTCTCCCCTTTCCTCCTGCCATTCCCAACCCGCCCCTCTACAACCTCCCTCCCGCCTCCTCTCTCTCCTGGCCTCCCTCCAGATTTGGCGAGGAGGAGCGCCTGGAGGACTGGGAAGCGGTGATCTCCCTAACCCTAATCCCCATTTGAGAAGATGGAGCGGCCGGGGCAGGACTCACCACCGCACAACCACCACCATCGAGGGGCTTAGGAAGAACTGAGATAGGCACCACACTGTAACTCACCGAGGCCGAGTGGCGCGGTGCCATGCGGTTGCCAGGGAGCTCCTCACCTCGTGTCGAGCTCAACCACGGCCATGGTGACCTTCGACGATGAAGGGTTGGCCGCAGCCACGAAGAGCATGGCGAAGGCTACGACACCCACGAGCGGCGGCTAATCAGTGGTAAGGGTGGTGGTGTTTGGAGGTGTCCATGGGGAGGGAGAGGAGGAGAGGAGAGGGTGGAGGGAGAATAGGAGGAGCATTTGGGCGAGGTGGGTTGAGGAGCCGAATGAGAAGACGGGCAGTAGCGGCGGCCAGGAGGTGGGTGCTCGAGTGAGGACGGGGGATGGGTAAGGGGGCAGTAGCTATGAGGAATAGTGTGGCACATTAAATTCAGTTGAATATGGAAATATGAGGAATAGAAAATCACTACTACATAACAGGGTTTCCTGGACTCTAGATCTCAGCTGGTGCAAGCAAAACCGACAGTAAGAACTCAAGTCTTAGTCGGTTGGCGTGAAAGAACCGATTGAAAAGAATGAACCGGCTGAGATAATATCTAACCTCAGCTGGTTCAGAGTGGAAAACCGACTGTGATAGTATTACAGTCGGTTGGATCAGTAAAACCGGCTGAGGTAAGTGAACTTTTACAGCCGGTTGAACCGGCTAAGATAATTTTGAGACGGTTGTTTCGTTAGAATCGACTCAGATGATGCTGTTCAGCATCCATAAATACTGTCCGAAGTTACCAGCTGAGCCTTCAATGTAGGTGTCCATTGTTTGGTACACTTGATATAGGTTGGTTGGGGTGTTGGCAAATTTTATGGTAATTTTCATAGAATTTCGTGGCACATAATATTTTTACAGTTCTTGCTCAATTTAATAAAATTTGCATATTGTTATAGATGGATCCACGGTGGATGTACGCTGAGAATCGTGCTAGCAATGAGTACATCGAAGGCGTCTCGGCATTCTTACGTGTAGCCGAACAGTATAGTTTAAACACAGGGGAGACGTGGATCAGCAGCTGTTCATACTATCATTGTGAAAATTTGAAGAGCTTCACAAACCTTGCATAGATCCAAGCACATTTGATCAGGACAGGATTCATGAAGGGGTATGCATGTTGGACCAGCCACGGTGAAGATCAGATTGTAGAGAAAGGTCCAGCAAACATGGATGAAGGCAACGACGTGAATGATACAGTCAATAGCACACCTCTTGAGCAAACGTGTGATGATGTATGTGCGTCACAAGAGGACGCGTTGCAAGATGACACATCGTCACATGAAGACAACGAGTTAGATCAGATGATCCGAGATATTGAAGAAAACTGTGAGAATGATCGGGAGTACAGGAAATTTGTCTGCTTATTGGAAGACTTGGAGAAACTAATGTACTCTGGCTGCAAATTCACAAAGTTGTCGGGCGTTCTGGAACTGCTAAAACTGAAGGCTAGCAGCGGATGGACCGATAAAAGCTTCTCGTCGCTCCTAACATTGTTAGGGGATATGCTTCTAAAGGGAAACCAGATGCCGAAAACTACATACAGAGCTAAGAAGGTTCTTTGCCCTTTGGGAATAGAGGTAGAGAAAATACATGCTTGTAGGAATGACTGTATCCTGTACCGTAAAGAGTACGTGAATTTGCGGGCATGTCCAGTGTGCAAAGCTTCTCGATATAAGCGTAAAATCGACGGTGATGATGTCGAGGAAAGCATAGAGGTGAGGAAGGGGACTCCTGTTAAGATTGCCTGGTACTTGCCCATAATTTCCCATTTGAAGTGCTTATTTGCGAACCTGAAGGAGGCCAAACTAATGCGTTGGTACGCAGATAAGCGTACAGATGATGGAATGTTGAGACACCCAGCAGATTCTTTACAGTGGAGAAATATTGACAGGAGGTATGCTATGTTCGGCGAAGAGAGGCGAGGAATGTAAGGTTTGGGCTGAGCACTGATGGAATGAACCCATTCCGCAACATGGGTAGCCGACACAGCACTTGGCCCGTGAATCTTTGCATGTATAACCTTCCACCTCGGTTGTGTATGAAGAGAAAGTACATCATGATGGCAATACTTATCTAAGGTCTGAAACAGCCCCGGTAACGACATTGATGTGTACTTTGCCCCATTAGTGGATGATTTCAAACTTCTTTAGGATGAATGCGTAAAGGTATGGGACGCACACGTAAAGGAAAACTTCACGTTACGTTGCATGTTGTTTATTACCGTTAATGATTATCCATCCAATGGTAACTGTTCGGTGCAAACTATTAAAGGGAGCAATGCATGTGTTCAATGCCTTGTTGATACAGCAAGCAGGTGGCTAAAACACTCTAAGAAAATAGTATACATGCGTCATCGTAGGTTCCTTACAAGGGATCACCGTTACCGCATGATGAGACACGAATTCGATGGAATCGTTGAGAAAGGCTCAGCTTCACATATTTTTAGCGGCATCGAGATCCACAATCAGGTTAAAGACCTGAAAGTCGTGCTTAGAAAGGGGATGTTTAAAAAGCAAGGTACAACGAAGAAAATGAAGCTCTTTGAGAAGCTCATCTGGAAGAAGAGGTCAATAATCTAGATCCTCCCTTACTAGAAGCATCTAGAGAAGCTCATCTGGAAGAAGAGGTCAATAATCTAGATCCTCCCTTACTAGAAGCATCTAGAATGGTTCAAAGAGTGATTCCGTGAACTTTCATCAAGTGGTGCATTGTCATATTTAGCTAGATGCCCAGCATGGTTGGTCATCACATGAAAATGGTACGAAATCAATGGATACACCTTTTACACAAAAGAACAAGACATGAAAAGCATGGTGCATAATAGTGGTGTCTGTGTAAAAGCTCTCGAAGCAGATGGCAAGAAACAACTGTACTACGGGTACATAGATAAGATTTGGGAGTTTGACTACGGCAAAATTTTTAAAATCTCGTTATTTCGTTACCGCTGGGTCAAGAAGAAACAAGTGATACCTGACGACAAATGCTATACCACCATGAACCTTGAACGTGTCGCGTACAAAAATAAACCTTTCATCTCAACTAGTTCATCAAGTCTTCTACATTATCGATCCATCCAACAGAAGCGGCATGTAGTAATGCCCTAAAAAAGGAGTATTGTCGGTGTTGAACATATGGTGGATGAGGAAGATTACAACAAAATCGATGACTTTCCAACCCCCAATGATGGAACAAGGGTCGAAGATGAATTGTAGCATGATTCTGCTCCCTATAAACGAAGTGATCATCAAGAAGGAATTATTTTATAACATAACTTCTAATATTAATGATATATGGTACTATTTTCTATGATTTAGAATAATCGTATATGTTCTATGACGTTAATACAAATAAGATAACTTTTGTACACAGAAAACAACTTGAATACGATAAAAATATCTTAAATACAAAGAAAATGACTTATCTACAAAGAAAATAACTTATGTACAAATAAAATAACTTAATTCCAAATAAAATAACTTAACTCCAAATCAAATAACTTAACTACAAATAAAATAACTTAACTATAAATAAAATAACTTATCTACAAAGAAAATAACTTAACTAAAAAGCCTACAACTAGAATTCTAAAAAAATAACTTTAGGGTTTAGTGCAGACAGCATGTATTGTTATCTAAGTCGGTTCCTCTTGAGAGCCGACTGCGTAAACCGACTGCGTAAACCGACTGCGTAAACATATTATCTCAGTCGGTTGCCTTCCCGAACCGGCTGAGATAGTATATTATCTCAGTCGGTTGCCTTGCCTGAACCGACTGAGATAGTATATTATCCCAGTTGGTTCGACAAACCGACTGAGATAGTATATTATCCTAGTCGGTTCTGTGGACCGAACCGACTGAGGTAGAATATTATCTTAGTCGGTTTTGTTGACCGAACCGACTGTAGTATATTATCTCAGTCGGTTTTCTCTGAGTTAACCGGCTGCGATGACTTGGGATAATAAAAACCGATTCGTCTTCCTCCTCTGGAACTTCACAAAGTTTTCAACTCCCGCCTTTCTTGCAGGACTCGCCGCTGCCTCGAACCGCCGCTGCTCCAGCCACCTCAACCGCAGCCCCTCCTACGAGATGGCCTCCCCGACGCGCCGGACGAAGTCCCCAAGCCGCCGAGCCGCCGCCACCTCCGTCGCCTGGGCTGCCGCTGATGTGGCCCTAGCCAGTGCCTCCGTTGCCCGAGCCGTCGCCACCTCCTCCCCGGTCCAGGACACCAGGTAAGGTTTCAGCCACTTCTTGTGGAGACACTTGGTCAGTGCACTGTTCTGTGGAAATTGCTCACCCCACATGATAAACTGAGGTGCTGTAGCCAAAGCCGGAGTAGAGACCGTGAGAGGGAAAGGGGGAGGGACAGGGGCAGAGACCATGGCAGTGATAGAAAGGCGGGAGCATGGCACTGAGTGTGACGATGATCGCTACAGATGAAGAAAGATGACAGGATTTTTCACACGTTTGCATGTGTTGCATTTGACAGTTTTCGTTTTTCTGAATCTTTTGTCATACTGTTGGAGAACTGTGGTGCTTCACACTTTGTTACTAAGTTGGGACAACCATTATTATTACTTGTGGTGCTTTGCATCAGTGGATCAGGCTGGTATGTTTGTGGGTTTGGGTCTAGATTTTTCAAAACAGACTATTAATGGTAGCGGATTTAGATGTAGCGTTGATCAAGATGGTTGAGGGCAATCAGTGTCCGGATTGGATGGTAAGGGGTTAGGAAATGTGGCACAACCTTAGCAACGATGTTATATTTCTGTGTTTATTCATCAAGAAATCTCTTGCAGGTCTCTATAATTTATGTTTACATGGATATTTTGAATATCGTCAGCATCAATGGTGATATAACTTAAGCAAGTTTATATTTGAAAAAAAAATTCGAGATAGAGGATTAATGCGAGACTCAGTTTTGCAGAAGCAAGTTCTTGAAAACAAAATTCGAGAGATTTATGTGAGATCCAATTTTGCGGATGGAGATATCTTTGAAGCAAGTTTCTACTTGAAAACAAAATTTGAGATAAAGGATTTCAGTGAGACACAATTTTGCCTTGGACTATAGATCGAACGTCTTAAATGTAGGTATCATATTGTTGTAAAGTTTTAGATTTTTAATTTAGTATTTGCCATATTTCATGTCAAAAAGTATATAAGCACCTCTAAGAAAATAATTTTGTTATTTCACTTTCTTCTAGGAAAAATATGTATGAATGAATCTAAACGAACAATGTAAATTTGTTTGCACAAGGTTTTGCTGGTAACCGGAAGTCAAAGTTTATATATCATTTGTTATAAACGGTAATAATTTTGTAGTTGTAACTTGCTCTCGACCTTAAAGCTAATAATATATGAACAGCAATATAATCATTGGAAACAACTAGCTTCCGAAATAGATTAAACTTTTAAAAGCTGTACTCCTAAATCAAGCGTCCACTGATTCCACTGAACAACGAGATCTTAACTCTAAATCAAGCCAATGGGACATTCATCTAGTGGCCCAAGAAGGACATCTCTCTCGATACATCGCGGCCGACTAAGAAGGTTACGCTGCGACCGTCAGATGAACCAGTGGAGCCTTTGATGTTCTCACCTCTTGTGGTACCGGCGCTGTCACCGAGACAGCTTGAGCTGACAACACAAGAATCGCCGAAGAGGTCTCCTAAGGTGGCATCGCCAAAGCATGGCAAGGAAAAGGACTTGATGAAGGTAGTTGCTAGCCGAGAAATGACCATCCAAGAAATAGCCACGATATATGAATCTGGAGGGAGTCTCCCTAGTGCTCCGACTGTCCCGACATACAAGTCTAGGAAGCTGATGATCAAGAATCACAAAAAGATGATGTCTGAACTTGGCTGGGCTTGCACTACGTTGTACAACCGTTACTTGGCCAATTTTAAGAAACCCAAAAATCAGCGGAGCGATAGCATCATTGGCAGGTTCGGATATGAGCACTTCCTCCATGATAAGGGTCGACTGTTCGTCGTGATTTGGGAGGACTTGTTCTTTATATACAACCTAAGCGCCTTGGACACGAGCCTCGTGAGATGCTTCACACTGTAAGTGCTTACAATCAAGCTCCATTTAATTTATTGTAATAGCTATGTCACAAATACAGAACTCTTCCCTTGTGTAAGCAAATAAACCGATAGGATTCGTCGACCCGCACCTTGCCTTCGAGCAATCCATGGATGCTGTTGAAAGGGTTGTCGAGGATTACATCGTCGATATCATGGAGGCCAGCCAGCATAAGAAATTTATCCTCTATCTCTTCAACAAAAGGTAAGCGCTATAAACTTGTTAATGTCTCGAACTAGTTCATTTCGCACCTTTGACGCATCATCAACTACCTTGGGATTAATGACCATTTAGCTCCCATTGGATCCTTATTGTTATCATACTCCCTATCAAGAAGGTGTATTATATGGATTCATACCTTGAAAACATGATCAACTTCGAGAGGGTCAGCAAAGTGATCGATAGGTAAACAAATTACCTCATGAAATTCCATGGTTATAGGTCATTGGTATAATTATGGCTTTTCTTCCACGATTCAGAACTTACCAAATATTTTGTAATCGCGTGGGGAAAAAAGATAATGCGGGGGCCCCTCATAAGTTATACCACCACTTCTCCTTTCCGGTATGTATCCAATCGAACACTTTTAGACTCCATAGAATCAATTCTATAGAACTACATACCGAGGGAATGTATATCTTTGCAGTGCCACCAGCAACCCAATTTTAGCAATTTGTGTGGCTTCTATGTTGGCCACCACATGAACCTTTTCATGTCTCGAGCTTCCACGAACAAATTCTCAGTTACCGAGATATGCTAATTATCATTACGATTTTATTTTATTCATCTTCTATCTAGCATCAGTATGATCTTCGTATCGACAGGTTGGTACTATTGCACGGACGGAATTGCCAAAGACGGATCTAGCCAGGATTCGAGGAGACTTGGCGCATTTCCTTCTTGATAGTGTCATTGATCCAAAAGGCGAGTTCTACTATGACGGATCCGACGACTAAGACAATTGTTTTCAATGAAATGATCAATGTTTAGTTGTCAATCTGTTGCAAATTCTTTAAGACATGTGATGGATGTTGTGGTGTAAATATTGAATTTCTATATACTTTCATTTGTATTTAGTTGTCAATTGGGATATGATGTCAATATGAATCTCTATTATGAATTCAAGTTGGATGTGAAATGTGTTCTAGGGATTATGGGAATCTGGGTATATAAATTACATTTTCTGTTTTAGGGTAGACAGAAATTCAGATTCTGCCTGCCCTGTACCAACGAATATCCTAGCCAGTTGTTTCCCTGGAACTGGCTGAGATGAGCCTTCATCGGTGCCTGTTGAACAGGGGAAACCGACTAAGATATGCTATTATCTCAGTCGGTTCCCGTGTAAAAACCAACTAACAAAGTTTACTCTTCAGTCGGTTCGGCTGGAAAACCAACGGAGATATGATATTATCTCAGTCGGTTTTTCATTGGGAACTAGCTGGGATAGTATAATATCTTAGTCGGTTTTGAGAATGAACTGATAGAGAAGTTGTTATCTCAGTCGGTTTTATAACCGGCTGAGATAATTCATATTATTAGCACCCTTTTTCTACAGCCGCAAGGTAAACCGGCTGAGAAAACAATTTTGGGCCGACTATAATTGTGTGTTCTGTAGTAGTGAATGGAGTTGATTAGAGCGTGAAGAAATATAGAGATAATTATTTTAGAGAAACTCTGTATACAATAATATGAGAAGTAAAATTTAGGGGTTGAATCGAAAGAGCTCGTTACCTGCGAGACATGAGATTTGGATTACACTACTCCCTCCTTTTCAGTTTGTTAGGCCCATCTTCAAAAACGTCGTAACCAAGGCAGATGTACAACGGGAGTCTGAATTTTTTGAGTTGAAATCTGACTAATTAGCACGCTCTTTTCTCTCCCTCGTTATGTGGTGGATTAATGATGAAGTCGTTCGGCCTCTCGAGAAAAACAACGCCCGCGCCCATCTTGCAGTCCCGCACTCTCGCTCGCCTCCACGCGCATCCTCTCCCCCGTTAGTTCTCACGCGCATGGCCCATGCATGCATCATGCACTGTTTATTTTAGCGACATGCACTGGTTAATTAGCTTAACTTTGGTTTAAAACACCGTAGTGGCAAAGATTAGAAGCCAAAACATTCGGTTTTTCATTTGAAACGTGAGCGCCATGTTTCGTTTCAACACAGCGACAAACCTTGGTGCCATGTTCTTAAAATTTGTACTGCACTCCTCTCTCTTTATAATTGGTGGCAGTGGTGTGTTGTGCTCAGCCTTCATCCCGCTCTTCGTCTTCCTTTCTCTCAAACACTATGGTGCCTTTTGATCTGAACCAACCAGTGAGTACGGATGACACAGAGGAGTTTGCTACCGGCAACGTCGTCCAGCTAGGAGGAGGTTCTGCTGGGCGCGGGCGTGCACGATTGGTTCTCACTGGCCGGGTGCTGTTCGGACGCGTCGGTGGCGAGCAAGGCTGGCAAGATGACGCGGCGGTGTGAGTAGGCGGCCGCGGGCACGGTGACTCGCCACGCGGAGGCGGCGGATGTGGACAAGGGAGCTCGCCGCGCGGAGGCGGCAGACATGGCCACGGTGGCTCGCGGACTGCCCGTCATGCAGACGAGCCGGTCGGACGCGGTGGCAGCGGGCACGCCCGTCTCGGTCTGGCGGGGCGCACACGGCCCATGCCCTTTGTCGCCGGACGAGGAAATAGGGGCGGCCATGGACATGGCACGCTCGGCCTCACCAAGCGTGGCTTCGGCGGTGTTCTTGGCTTGTGCTCAAGAGCCAGCCTAGTAGGCGACGACGAAAGCTCCAGAGCTGCCGCGCACGACGGAGGTGTCGGAGGAGGTGGCTTGGGCGATTATGCAGACGAGGGAGGCTCTGCCAACAATGATGGAAGCGGTGGCAACGATGCAACCGGCGGCATCGATGACTCAGACACAGAAGGCAAAGGAGGAGCAAGCAACTTGGATTTAAGTAAGCCGTGATCTTTTATTCCCTGACTTTCATTTTTACGTAAAGTTTAGATGTGCATGGATATACATTGAATTAACATGTTCCATACTCGTATTGTTTTGCAGATCATATGGCCAACATTAGAAGGAGAACTCAATACACCGATGATGAGAAGCGTGTCATATACAACTTGGTGTTACAGAGAAATGGTCGTGGCCTGTTGAAGCATGGAGTCAGCCCTGCAGTGTCACTTCAGACCGGCGTGCTGCGGAGGTGTGTGAAGCGCATATGGAATAATGGCATGCGAGGTGGAGTCAATGCTGTGATTAACAAAAGGCCCAAGAATTGTGGCCGAAAACGGATTGTGCTAGACACCGACGCGATGCGCGAGTTGCCGATGGATGAATGGACGATCCTCGCTGATCTCTCCGTGGCAATGCACTTGTCTGTGACCACTCTTCACCGATGTTTGAAGGAGGGTAAATTTCAGTGCCACACAAACGACATCAAGCCTACCACCACTGAAGAGAACAAGAAAGCTTGGGTTCGTTACTGCATTTCTATGTTAGAGCTGCATTTCTATGTTAGAGCCTGCGAGCATGCCGGAGAATCCTATCTTCAAGTCAGCATTCAATATGGTTCACATAGATGAAAAGTGATTCTATTGCACCCGCAAGAACCAGAAATTTTATTTGGCAAATGATGAGCCCAACCCAGAAAGGCACACCAAGAACAAGGGCTGGTTCGAGAAAGTGATGTTTCTCGTGGCTATAGCTAGACCGAGATTCGATAGCGACGAGAATTGTATTTTTGACGGCAAGATTGGAGTATGGCTGTTTGTGGACTACAAGCCTGCCGAGAGGAGTAGTGTGAACCGGCCGCGGGGAACTATTGAGACCAAGCCAAGTACATCTGTCACTATGGAGAAGAGCTGAGAGTATCTCATCACTAGAGTATTGCCGGCGATCAAGGAGAAGTGGCCAGAACGTGGTACTCGAATTTACATCCAGCAGGACAATGCGAAGACCCACATTCTAGTTGATGATTTGGCGGTCGTTCAGGCAGCTCAGGAAGGCGGTTGGGACATTAGATTAATGTCCCAACCACCAAACTCTCCAGATACAAACATTCTAGATCTTGGTTATTTTGCGGGCATTCAAGCGTTGTTTCAAAAGAAGATGCCGAAGAAAATCGATGACATTATTGTCAAAGTGCACGAAGCGTATGTGGAGTATCCTATTAAGTAGTCTAACAGGATTTTCTTGTCTCATATGGCATGCATGAGAGAAATAATCTGACAGAAAGGATCCATCCACTACAAGATTTCGCATTTAAAGAAAAATTCTCTCGAGAGGAGAGGTGTTCTCCCGATTCGGTTAACTTGCGAGCCAGAGTTTGTGGCCGTTGTGGAGGAGTTTGTGAACGCGGATGAGTAGTTCTTTTTTATGTCATTTTTAATTTGAGAAAGTGCTATGGAACCTTTTGAATTTTGTATGTCATTTCTGAATTTGACAAAATGTAAAGGAACCTTATGTCTTAAAGTTATCCGGATTTCACACATTTTGCCTTGCCAGAAAGAATTACACTGAATTTGATAGATTCTCCATTCCTGTTCCTTTCATCTAATTTCTCTCATCTAATCTATCTCAACATCACGGATCAAAGCGCTCCAAGTTTTTAGCATTGACCCGATGGACGGACGTCTAGCTGCGTGTTGCTCCTCTCCATGGATGACCTTCTCACTGTCTTCTTCAATGGCATCTCCAATTGAATCCGGCATAAAAGATTCACTCTCCATGGAATCAGGGGCGTATAGCAGGACGGCGTGGCAGTCCTGCGACTCTGACGCGTCCAAATCCGGCATATTGCTACGATCACGGCAACAGAGAAAATCGAGCGCGCGCTTGTACTGGACTTGAATGTCTTCTTCGGTGACTACACAGTCAAGCCAGATGTGCTAGTCGTTGTTGTCGTCGGCATCATCGTCGTGCTCGTCAACGCGCTCCTCCGCAACGCGGCGTTCTCGGCTGGCTGCTTCGACGAGGAGCCGCGCCACCGCAAACGGATCCTGCGTCTCCGCATCGGGATCAACCACAGGGTGGTTCATGATGAAGCCGCCATCCGCCGCTGCATGCATGTCCACGCCGTCATCCAGGAGGTCTAGCCAATCCCAGCGGCGCTGCTGGTTGAGCTCGGCGTCATCATCCGTTGTGGCAGCACGCACTTGTTTTATTAATCGATGGAGTACGTAACGATTCTCATGCAGGCTATGTTAACTCACGCGAAATTTGAAGCGCCGTTCCGAGTCACCTGAGGGGAAGTCAGCTTGCCAGACGTGCGTTTTTAATGCTAGGAGGAACCGATAAATCTATTTTTTGAAGATATTTCGCTATAGTCCTATCCTTATTCACTCTGTCAGTCTGTCCCCAAACCAGCAAAAAGCAATGCCAGCTAGCCACTCGTCAGTCACCCTGTCTCGATCGACAGAAGTGACAGTAACCTTTCAAAAGAAACAAACAGAAGTGACAGTAGACAGGGAGGGAGGGAGGCGAACTTCCTCGAAGACATTTCGCTTACGTCATGTTGAGTGAGGTCATATACCCACAAAGTCAGTTCCACTTTAGACAAACTAGCAACTGGACATCAAACATTAGTCAAATCGAGAGCCGCAAGTCAGCAACTAAGAGACAGAGTAATTAAGATAGGCTGATTGGCGGAGTAATTGTGCCACAAATTCATAATTACTACCTCTATTTCAACGTTCTACATAACGGACAGCCAAAGTTAGCTTCTCTAATTTTGACTATCCATATATAAAAAGATTATTGAGATTAATTAAATATAAATAATATCCTTAGTTTATCATCAAAAAAACATTTCATGATTATGTCATTGTTTTAAAACTCTTTTACTAACTATTCATATAAAAAGTATCTGACAAAGTTGCATCTTGAAGGCTATGTCCATATTTAAAACATTGTGTATTTTGGAACTACAAGAGTAGGAGATAATTTCAAAACTGTTGAGGGAGGGGTCTCGCGCACCCCGAACGCCAACGAGCAACGGTAAGGCACGCATACCTGCTACAAACTCACGACTAACTCCTTTGCAGCACGCAGGGCGCGACTGCGGGCGCGGGGTACGAGCGCGAGTGCAGACGCGGGGTACGAGCGCAAGTGCAGACGCGGGGTACGAGCGCAAGTGCGGACGCGGGGTACAAGCGCAAGTGCAGACGCGGGGTACGAAACACCCCGGGGGCAGGACCCCACCATGGGACGTACCGTACGGCATGTCGTACCGGACGTCACGTAGATGCTAGGGCATATGCTTCCGCGGGTGGCGTGTGAATGACCTGCGTGCCCTTGTCCGTACGGCGGACCGGGGGGTAAGACCGTAACCTGCCTAGGGGCAGAATTGTAATCCGGCCACGCGCTCCCCGAGGCCGATAAATAGGGGGAGCACCCCCCAGGTTGGGGGTACGGAATACAAGTTGCACCCACTTCTTGACTCGCCAAATTTTCTCTAAGTGTTTGCTTGTTGCTGCGCGCTCCGTTTCGCTATCCCTTGCGCACACCCCGGTGACCCAGCACTCGACCGGGGGTGCCTCAAGTTCACTGTCCGACCGCGTAGTCGACGACAGTTGGCACCGTCCGTGGGGATCGCAGACGAGAAGTCACGTGCAACGCAGCAGCGAGCGCGACGAGATCATGCCTCCAAAAGCGAAGAGAAGCACCAGGAGGAAGCCCGCGGGCGGCTCAGCGGTGAGAGCTGCGTCCGCGAGGACCCAAGCACGCGCGCCTGAGTTGGGCGAGACTTCGGCGCGCACGGAACCCGCCCCGCAGGTCGCCTCTGCGGAGGGCGTCGTCGGAGCTAGCACCGTGCAAGGGCTCCCCCGGGCAGCACCCCGGAGGATGGACACTCGCTCCGTGGACGAGCGCCGGGGATCCCCCGGGTGTCGTCGACGGTCGCCCAGACCCACCCGCCCCCACTCCCGCAGCGACGACGGCTCCTGAGGCATCGATTGATGACCTACGACGGCAGGCCGAAGAGGCGACTTAGCGTGCGGAGGAGCTTCGCGAACGTCTGCGCGCAACCGAGCGCGACGTCCTCCGTGCGACGGCCCAGACCATGCACGTCACCGACCTCTACCGTGCGCAGCTTGAAGCAACCCAAGCACTCGCCGCCCTGTTGCCAAACACAGCGACACCTACAGCGGACGACCTCCACCGTCAATAGAGCGACGCGCGTGCAGCCGCCCGCGCCAGCATTCGCCCCCCAGCTCCGTCGACCAAGATGCCGAGGCACTCCGAGCCACCATCCAGCAGAATCAAGAGGCGGCGTATGCAGCCCTCTATGGCCATACGGCTGGTACAGGCACGCAGGGGCTTGGCGACCCCGCGCAGCGCGCTGGCAAAGCGCTCTTCGCCCAGTCGCCCGCCCATGTGACGTACGCGCCCGTCCCGCAAGCATCTTGCGAAGTCCAACGCCAACCCGCTGAAGTTATCGACCTCACCAACAACTCTAGTCCGCTCAGCCCGGGGATACTGGCGGTTCCTTTTCCACCAAAGTTCCGCCCAGCGGACCTGCCAAAGTTCTCTGGTCACTCTGACCCAGTGCAATACACGTGTGTGTACGAAGCCACGGTGATGGCCGCCGGAGGAGGCGAAGTTGTGATGGCTCGGAGCTTGCTCCTCGCCCTCACGGGAACAGCACAAGCATGGTACCTTGGACTGCCGCCGCACACTGTATACTCATGGGAGCACCTCCGGATAAGCTACACAGCCATTTCTAAGGGTACCGCAACAAGGAGATGACCTCGACCGACTTGAACAACCTCCGGCAGCGCCCAGGAGAAACAATCATGGCATTCCAGCGGCGTTTCTCGGAAGTCCAGTACCAAGTTAGCGGGGTCACCGAGCAAACTATCTGCGAAGCGGCTCGGCGCGCGATAACAAATGAAGCTTTGGCGGACAAGTTGGAGAAAAAGCGCCCAAGCAGGGTGCAGGAGCTCTACGACATCATGCGCGTATACGCTCGCGTCGAAGAAGGGCAGATGCTGAGGAAGGCGGAGGTGCGCGCGGCAGCATCGCCGCGGGCGCAGGAGGTGGAGCGGCGCGACAAGCGTCGTCAGCGCCACGGGATGTCTATCATGTTTCTACCCGTGATCATCCCCCGGCCGGCGCCCCGGTTACGATGAAGACCAAGACCCCCCCACGAGGCCCAGCGCCGTCGGGCCCGCGACGCGGACCCGAACCCCAGGCATGGTGAGCGTCGGGGACCCCCGCGGACGGTCGTCCCCCGGCAAGGTTCCCCCCCGGGGTCAGGAAGGAAGGAAGTCCCGGTGCCGTCAACGGGCCGCGGGGCAATCCCCCACCGCGCAACCACCCACGCGCCGGTGCCCGCGACATCCCGCCAGAGCGTTACTGCCACCATTCACCGCGTCAACACCCATTGGACTGCCGAGTGTGACCTGGTCACTCAGCTGCGGCACAACATGCCTGACAGGCGTGAACACCGCAACCAAGCGCCGCGGGAAGCCACACGCCTCTACCTCCACCACCCCCGCGTCGACCGCCGGCCCAAAATGGCGGCGAGCCTCGTCGCGTCGTCCATGCTATCACCACGGGAAGCGTGCATACCTTCCCGTCCAAGCGGCAAAGGAAGGCCTATGCGCGGCGCGTCAAGCATATCGCGTCCTACCCGCCCACCGAGCTGCCGCCTTGGGCGCTCATCCCGGTGTCCTTCGGGCCAGAAGACGCCGCCGGCATGGTCCTTCCTCATCACGATGCTCTCGTCGTCTCGGCGGTTATCTCTGACATCGAGATACGCCGCGTCTTCATCGATGGGGGAAGTTCAGCGGACATCCTCTTTGCCTCGGCGCTGGAGGCCATGGGCATCCCGCGGGTAGTGTTGCAATCCCCTGGAATTCCCCTCCTCGGCTTTGGCAGAGAACCCATTGCCGCTCTCGGGAGGATCGAGTTGTCGGTCACATTCCGCAATGACCTATGCGAACGCAACGAGAACATACTCTTCGACGTGGTGGACATACCCTACCAGTACAAGGCCATCCTTGGCCGCGTCACCCTCAATAAGTTCGGAGCAATCCCTCATCACGCATTCTTATGCATGAAGATACCAACTCAAGCAGGCGTCATCACCGTTCACGGGGACCAAGGCCTGTCAAGAAGAATAGAAGAAACCACCACGGCGGCAATCAAGTACGTTCACGATGTCGCCGAGGCACACCCACCAGGGGCTGCCCCACGCATCTCGTCTACCTCTCGACGATCGTGCTACATCAGGAGGTCATAATGAATGAGGGGATGGGGGAGCCCATGCCGCCCATAATACCAGAGTCTGGGTGGTGGGTCCCTAAGCCAAAGCCTGATGGCGAAACCAGGCAGTCCCCCTGTCCCCCGATATGCCAATGAAGACCGTGCTCCTCGGGGCGAACCTTCCCCCCGTGGTCGAGGACGCCCTGTTGAGTACCCTCCGTGCGAACAAGGACATATTCGCATGGGAGCACGAAGACCTGCCAAGCGTCCCCGGTAGCATCATCGAGCACCGTCTCATGGTGCGCCCCGACGCACGCCCCGTCAAGCAACGTCTCCGCAAGATGTCTATGGACCGCCAAGCCGCAGACGGGAAGCAGGTGGACAAGCTCCTCGCTGCCGGGGTGATACGTGAGGTCATGCATCCAGAATGGCTCGCTAACCCTGTCCTCGTCAAGAAGCTAACGGCCAGTGGCGCATGTGCGTTGGACACACCAACCTTAACCGTGCATGTCCGAAAGATGATTTCCCCTACCACGCATTGACCAGCTGGTCGACGCCACGTCCGGCTGCGACCTCATGAGCTTCCTGGATGCTTACTCTGGCTATCACCAAGTGTGGATGGTTAGGAGGACAGAAGAAAAGATAAGCTTCATCACCCCAAAGTGGAACCTTCTGCTATGTACGCATGCAGTTCGGTCTCAAGAACGCAGGCGCAACATTTGCAAGGTTGGTGCACAAGACGCTGTCAGGTTCAGCTGGGAAGGAACGTTGAGGCGTACATCGACGACGGTGGTGGTGAAGAGCGTCATGGCGCAGATCATGCGAGCGACCTGGAAGAGACATTCCATAACCTCCGTCGCTCTGGCATGAAGCTCAACCCCGAGAAATGTGTCTTCGGTGTGCAGGCCGGGAAGCTCATTGGCTTCCTCGTTTTCAAAAGAGGTATGAAGCCAACCCCAAGAAGATAGATGCCATACTCCAAATGGAGCCCCCAACCACTGTGAAAGCCGTGCAGCGGCTGACGGGTCGTCTCGCTGCACTTGGGCGTTTCGTCTCGCGCTCAGCGGAGAAGGGCTCCCGTTCTTCAAGCACTCCGCGCGTCCGACAAGTTTTGAATGGACAGCAGAGAGCCAACATGCGTTCGACAGTCTGAAGGCATACATATCCTCCCCACCACTGTTGCAGAGCCCGCAGGCAGGCGACGTGTTGCTCCTTTACTTGGCAGCTACCTCGGTCGCGGTCAGCGCCGTTTTTGGTGAAGGAAGCGGATCAACGTCAACACCCAGTTTACTATGTGTCTGAGTCCCTGCAAGGCGCCTGCACGTGCTATACGGAGTTGGAAAAGCTCGCGTATGCACTCCTCATGGCATCGCGCAAGCTGCGTCACTACTTCCTTGCTCATTCCATCCGTGTCCCTTCATCATACACAATTGGAGAAATGCTGCGCAACAAGGAAGCGTCGGGCCGTGTCGGCAAATGGGCTGCGGAGCTGGCTCCTTTCTCCATTGAGTTCCCCCCAAGGACAGCAATCAAGTCTCAAGTCCTAGCGGACTTCGTGGCGGAATGGACGCCACCCAACGCGCCCGCGCGTCGTGCACAGGAGGTGCACCCTGTGGACGGTGTATGTGGATGGATCTTGGTGCGCGGATGGTGCTGGCGCAGGAGCAGTGCTCGAGTCCCCGGAAGGCGCCCGTACTAAGTACTCTGCTCGCTTGGACTTCAAAGCCACGAACAATGTGGCTGAGTATGAGGCACTGCTATTGGGGCTGCGCAAGGCACGCGCGGCGGCGCGCCCGTCGCATCGTCGTCAAAAGTGACTCGCAGCTCATCGCGGGACACGTGACAAGAGTTACCAAGCCAAAGACCCGGAGATGGTCAGGTACCTGGCGCTCGCGCGAGCCATGGAGAAACACTTCCTCGCATCACTGTGCGGAGCATCCCGCGACTGGAGAACACCGAAGTTGATGCCTTAGCCCGTGCTGCTAGTACCATGATGGATATGCCCGCCGCCGCATTCTTCGAGGTCCTACAAGCTCCCACCACCAAAGACTTACCCGAGATACACATCATTGGAGAGCAGGATTGGAGGACCCCTATCTTCAGTTATCTTCACGACGAAGTCAAGCCCGACGACCCCGTGGCGGCGCGTCGGCTCAAAGCGCGTGCCAGGGGCTTTGTCATACACAATGACGTGCTGTACAAGCGTGGCGTCTGCGCCCCGTTCCTCAAGTGCATCTCAAGGGAGGAAGGAGCAGCACTGCTCGCTGACATACACCAGGGGCTCTGCGGCTCTCACCTCGCTCCTAGGTCTTTGGTTGGCAAAGCCTATCGGCAAGGATTCTACTGGCCGGCTACGCTGCACGACGCGGAGGGCCTCGTGAGGACGTGTCCTGCATGTCAGTGGATGGGCAGGGGGACCAACAGGCCTACACACGAGTTGCAACCTATCCCCCCATCTTGGCCACTTGCACGGTGGGGCGTCGACCTGGTCGGGCCGTTCAAGACCGCGTGTCAGGGCGCCAAGTTCATCATAGTCGCTGTCGACTACTTCTCTAAGTGGGTCGAGGCTGAACCCTATCCAAGATAACCTCCACCTCTGTCCAGAAGTTTGTATGGAAGACACTCGTCTGCAGGTTCGGGGTACCGCGTGAGCTCACTGTGGACAATGGTACCCAGTTCGACGCCACTACCTTCAGGGCCTTCTGCACCGGCCTCGGCATCGCGTTATGCTTTCCATCCGTGGCCAACCCGAAGGCGAACGGGGCCGTGGGAAAAAGCTAATGGCATACTTCTTGCAGGTCTACGCACGCGTTTGTTCGGTTTGCCTGGCGGGACGTGGGCAAACGAGCTACCCACCGTGCTCTGGTCCACCCGCACAACGGCCAGCCGTGCCACTGGCTACACCCCGTTCAAGCTGTTGTTCGGTGACGAAGCCGTCACCCCAGAGGAAATCAAGCTTGCCTCACTCCGCATCTCCAGCCCAGTAGATGACGAAGTCCGCGAGGCCGCCGTGGAAGGAGTCGACGCCATTCGAGCGCAAGCAGCACTAAACATTAAACAATACCAGGCGTCCATGGCAAGGGCGTACAACAAGACGGTGCATCACCGCCCGATCGAAGCAGGCGATTGGGTACTCAAGCGCAAGGCGAATCCCGAAGGCGATGGCAAGCTCAGTTCCAAATGGGAAGGCCCCTACGAAGTCGTCAGTTCTACGCGCCCGTCTTCCTTCCGCCTCCGCAGCCTCGACGGTGTCCTTCTGAAGCACAGCTGGAACGCCGATAACCTCCGCAAATATTATGTCTAAGTCACATGACGAGTCGTTCTGAGTTCATTTATGTTATTCCCCCTTTTTTGATGTGCCTGTACTTTTAACGCCCTCCCAAGGGCTATTGTAATCGTCGTGCTACTCTGTTATGCTAATGCGTAGCCCTAATGAATCATATGACGTCTACCTCTTCGTATTCATTGCAGCGCTGCGCCGGCAGCCTCCAACGCCGCGTTCGCCTGCGTGGTAACATCCCGCCGCGGCGCGCGCCTTCGTTCCGGCATACCGCGAAGTAACATCCCGCCGCGGCGCGCGCCTTCGCTCCGGCATATCGCGAAGTAACATCCCGCGAGCCCGGCAGCCTCCAACGCCGCGTTCCGCCTGCGTGGTAACATCCCATCGTGGCGCGCGCCTTCGCTCCGGCAGACCGCGAAGTAACATCCCGCGAGCCCGGCAGCCTCCAACGCCACGTCCGCCTTCGCTCCGGCAGACCGCGAAGTAACATCCCGTGAGCCCGGCAGCCTCCAACGCCGCGTTCGCCTGCGTGGTAACATCCCGCCGCAGCGCGCGCCTTCGCTCCGGCACACCGCGAAGTAACATCCCGCGAGCCCGGCAGCCTTCAACACCGCGTCCGCCTGCGTGGTAACATCCCGCCGCGGTGCGCGCCTTCGCTACGGCATACCGCGACGTAACATCCTGCGAGCTCGGCAGCCTTCAACGCCGCGTCCGCCTGCGTGGGTAACATCCCGCCGCGGCGCGCGCCTTCGCTCCGGCATACCGCGACGTAACATCCCGCGAGCCCGGCAGCCTTCAACGCCGCGTCCGCCTGCGTGGTGACATCCCGCCGCGGCGCGCGCCTTCGCTCACGGCATACCGCGACGTAACATCCTGCGAGCCTGGCAGCCTCCAACACCGCGTCCGCCTGCGTGGTGACATCCCGCCGCGGCGCACGCCTTCGCTCCGGCATACCGCGAAGTAACATCCCGCGAGCCCTACCGCGAGGTTTCGTCCCACGTGCCCGCCTACGTACTAAAGTCCCCGCCGTGGCGCATGAACATTCCCCTGCGCCGCATGCTCTTAACCCTGGCGTACGTGTGGTCATATCCCGCCACGGCGCACATCCCTTACCCGCCATGGTAAAACTTCGTAGGCGCATGGCCAAAGGCTCGCCAAAACAGTCGCATTCATCGCGTAGCATCTCGAGACTTCATCGCATTATTTCAGATTATTACAAGCCGAGCAGCGACTAGTCAAATAGCTAGTCGCTAGGTTTTTTGTTGGGAGCATAGTGTATCACGCCGCTATACCTTATTACAAGAGATATCGCCCCGCTACACTATTACATACGTGATATAAAAGCTAGCGTAATGACATCTCAGGTGGCAGAGTCGTCCAAGCAGTCCGCGACCATTGCAAGAAGAGATAGTGCATCATTGGGGAAGTTCCCCCCGCCTCGGTACCCCCTTCGACGCGCAATGTTTGAAAGACATGTGCTCAGCAGGTCGAGTACTGAGGCGCCCAGCCGACGTCTTACGCCCCAAAGTAAGGTCCTGCAACCAGTACAACAAGATGAAAATTGGAGCAAGTGTAGTGGCGAAACCCATAAGTTCATCAGACAACCACATATCAATATCCGAGTACGATAGCAAAAGCGTCCAACGTCGTGCGGGGACGTGAACTGGTTGGCGCATTGACTAAATGACTTAAGTTCAGCAAGTTATGGAAACCGACATGTCCCAAAAAGAAAGCGTACACCAAGCGTGCTGACAATCCTAGGTAGTCCAAAAAAAGGCTCTACTCCCCAAAGGGTGAGTGGCGTCACACCTCGCCTGCTCCGTGGTCGTCATCTCCGGTAGCATCGTCGTCTGAAGGAGCGTCTGCGGCGAGGGCATAGTCCCAGAGAGCCTTCGTGTACTGCATCCCTACCTTGCGATGCACCCACACACGGGACAAGAAGGCCCTTGCATCATCCTCGATCTCTTCACGTGTGGCGCTGATCTGCGCGTCGCACGGGGGGACGTAGCTCGTCGAAGACAGGGCTCCCCGCACGTCTCGCCCTGCCAGGTGTAGGCACGAGAGCGCCATCTCCATGGCCGCCTGTGCGCATGTCTGAGAAACGAGAACAGTTAGTAGACGGTAAGAGGTAGGCAGAGAAGTTGGGCAGAAGGAGCAAACCTGTCCAAAGCGTGGGGCAACATCGCGTATATCATCACACACGCACGCAGCCCAAGCCAGCCGACCGCGCGCCTCGTCTCCTGCGGGGCCAGCGACAAAGGGCTCCGGACGCGCGCCCAATGTCATCCCGAGTTTGTCGATCGCCTGGCACGCGGACTGCGCGAAGTGGAGGACGTCCTGCGAGCGCGTGATGTGCTGAGCCTCGCGGTCTGTCAACTCAGCCACGCGGGTTTGCTCCATCGCCAGGTTGGCCCGTAGGCCGCGCATGGTCTTCTCCGAGATAGCCAGCTTCTTGATAAGCTCTGCAACGCTGTCCTCCGCCTCCTTGGCCCTCTGTTCGGCCTCTCGGAGCTGTGCCTCTCGTTCCTTCGCCTTCTCCTCGGCTTCGCGAAGCCGGAGCCCTCTCTCCTCCATTTGCTGCTGCAAGCTGGACATCTGCAATGTAGCGAGAAGACTCTGCGGAAGCAAAGGCGTGTCAACCCGTCAAGTGTGAAGAGGGAGGAAGGAAATCTAATGTTCTTAGCGACGTACCTTAAGTAGCGCGGAGCTGGATGCTTCACATATCTGGCGCGGTGAAAGCCCGGCGAAGATGTCGTTCATGTCCTCCACCCCGATGAGCGAGGTGATCTCTCGGAAGAAGCTAGCCACGCTGGTAAAGCTCGAGGCCACGAGTCTGCCAGCCGCGCGGAGGGGGAACACGGAAGAGCCACCCTTGCCGGGCCGCGCTGGGTCGGCTCACGCAGCGGCTCGGGGCATGGCGTCGGGGGCGCCGTGGGGCGATGGCTACGACGATCCAGGTGCGGCTTTGCTCCCCTGGGCTCCGAAGCCACTCGCCTGAGTCGTGGGGTCCGCAGCGCGCGTCGCGTGGAACCCGGAGCCTGACGCTGCCTCCACTGCGGGGTCGGCCCCGCCTGAGCCCCCGCGCGACGAACTGGCCCTCTGGGCGGAGCCAAACACGAAGTGCGCCATGGAAGAGGGTGGCGAAGCATCCGCCCCCGCTGAGACGGTCCGCGGCTGGGTCAACATCGGCCCCTTACCCCCCACCTGGGGGCGAGGAGCAACCGGGCGCGCTGCCCTGCCTTCACCGCCGGCCGCTGACACGCCCGCGCCAGCCGAGCCACCGAGGTCATCATCGGAATGACCCGTGCCCGGAATGTGCCCTACCTCGGTTGGCTCATCGCCGGACCCGTCGCCCGACGGCGAGTCGACCGAGAGCGACTCGGTCTCGGACGGGGCCTCGTCCCCTGACTCCGACTGAGCCGAGTGCCGGCGCACCCGCTGCCGTGGCACGTCGGACGTACCCTCGTGGGGACGCTTCCTCGACGCTGTCCGGTCCACCGAGGGCAAGGGAGCCGGCCGAGGAGGAACCGGCCATCCGAAAGCCTGGAAAGCCCGGTTGCGCCGCACGTCGGCAACGGTCCTCGTGACAGCGGTTGCCTCAATCCTGTTGAGCTTCCCGAGCAGTTGGATGGCCGCCGCCTCAGCGTCCTCCACTGTCATACCTGACCAAACAAGAATGAAGGAGTCAGTTGAGGATGCCAAGTCTTGAGAACTCGGGACGTGCTGCACAACCCCGTAAGCGTACCTTCCGCCGGACGGCAGTCGACGAACGCAAGGGGTCGGTGCGGGACCCCTGCCGGCAGCCGAGCTAAGCCCAACTCCCAGTGTGCCACGAGCGGAGCGATACCCAGCGCGCAGTACTCTTCCACCAGATCCCGCACGCATAACTCCTTCGACATATGCTCAAGAACGGCTTTCCGAACTCCGTCGCCAGAAGTGAGGCGCGGGGCTGCGCAGCTGGGAGGGGTGAAGGCGTGCGAGTGCTTGTAGCCGAGGTCGCCAACTCGATAGAAGAACCAGGAGCGCTTCCAGTCGTCCCACTTGTCCCTGGTGGAGGACACAGGGAAGGTGCTGCTACGCCCACGCCAGAACCGGAAGCTGACGGTCCCAAAGCGCGAGTAGAGACCGTCCTCGAGAGGGGAGGGGGACGTGACTGGCTCGAAGAAGTAGCCGAAGCATGTGGCGGTCCCCCTCAGCCTCATAGTCCGGAACGCCCACTCGTACGAGGCGAGCTTGACGATGGCGTTGGGGTGGAGGTCGGAGATCTCGAGGCCGTAGTAAGCCAGCACCTCGTTGAAGAAGCTGCTGGCAGGGAGACATAGCCCCGCCACGAACTGATCGGCGAACACGACGATCTCCCCCGCCTCAGGTCGAGCGATGTCCTTGTCCGACGGTGGGATGCGTGCCCCGTGCGGACCCCTGTCGGGCAGGAGGCGGCCCAGCGCGATTAGGCCGTCCAGCGTCTCCCTTGTGATCGCGGAGGCGCCAAGGAAGCGGGAGAGGTCGTTCTGGTGGTCCTTTTTCCGGTTGATCACATCTGCGGCAGCAGCCATCTGAAAGGGGAAGAGAGTGAGCAGCGTCGATAAGACGGAGTGCGATGACAGCAGGAAGGTCGTGTCTCACCGGAGCTCGAGCTAGGGGGGAAGGTTGTCGCAGAACCTCGTCATGCAGTGCGGCGTCTTCCTGGATCCGCTCCAGGTGTAGCCAGCCGCGTCGCCGAATGGTGCGTGAACGGAGCACCCAACGGAAGACAGCGAGTCGACGCGGGATCGAGTGGAGCCGTGGGAGAGTTGGAGCCTGGGAGTGATGTGCGGCCCTGTCGAGCAACCGCGCGTGCGCGTACGCGGCCGACCGCAGCCCAAGGACACGTCCCCTGTCCCGCAGTCGGAACAGGGCCGAAGCACGGTTCCTTGCACACCCGGCTACGCCGACTGCGTCTGCCGTTGAGCTCGAGCCCTCACGACGACAGGAATGGACGCCGCCACTGTCCCGCCACTTGCCGCGCCGTGTCGCTCCCCCGATGCTCGGGTGAGGCCCGGATTGGCCCCAGGCTACCCCGCCGCCTTCCACGCTGCACTGAAGCCTGGGTGAATCCCGGCTTGGCCCCGGGCTACCCCGCGGCCTGCCGCGTCGCGCCGCGCCGAGTACCGGGTGAAGCCCGCGCCGAGTCCGGATGGTGCCGCAGGTCGCGCCGCCTGATCCCGGACGAAGCCCGGGCGGACCCCGGGCTACCTCGCCGCCGGCCGCGCCGAATCCCGGGTGAAACCCGCGCCGGATCCCAGACTCGCAAGTCGTGCCGCCGGATCCTAGACGAAGCCCGGGCGGACCCCGGGCTGCCTCGACGCTTGCCGCTCAACCCCGGCCGCCTCTTGCCGCGCTGCACCCCGGACAGACCCCGCCGAGTCCCGGGTGAAGCCCGCTCAACCCCGGCCGCCTCTTGCCGCGCTGAACCCCGGACGGACCCCGCCGAGTCCTGGGTGAAGCCCGCTCAACCCCGGCCGCCTCTTGCCGCGCTAAACCCCGGACGGACCCCGCCGAGTCCCGGGTGAAGCCCGCTCAACCCCGGCCGCCTCTTGCCGTGCTGAACCCCGGACGGACCCCGCCGAGTCCCGGGTGAAGCCCGCTCAACCCCGGCCGTCCCTTGCCACGCTGAACCCGGGACGAACCCCGCCGAGTCCCGGGTGAAGCCCGCGCCGCCGCCGAATCCCGGACGTACCCCGCCGAGTCCCGGGTGAAGCCCGCGCCGCCGCCGAATCCTGGACGTACCCCGGACGAGTCCCGGTCTACCCCGCGCCGTGCTCAACCCCGGCCGACACCCGCGCCGTGGTTACCCCGGACCCGAGCGTTGTGCGCGCGCCGTATGCCGTGGGAAGCCCGGACGGTGGCGGCTGTGGCGTGGTGAGGGATTGGAAAGGGGAAAAGAGGAGAGGGCGGGGCCTTTTATAGCCCCGTACCGATAACTGCCCAAAAAATAAAAAAATAAAAATAAAAAAAGAAGGGGTAAAAAAAGAAAAAAGAAGAAGAAGAAGAAGATATGGCTGCTCCGGACCGAGCGGAGTCGGCCGCTACCCCGGGCTCCGCCCCCTTGCTCTGGCCGCTACCCCGGGCTGTGTCGCCTCCACTCCGGCCGCAACGACCCTCGACTCCGGGCCTCGCTTCCAACCCCGGCCAGCAGCTTCGGACCGAGCGGAGTCAGCCGCTACCCCAGGCTTCGTCGCTTGCTCTGGTCGCGGTGCATGAAGCCCGGGCCCCGCTCCTACACCAGCAGTGTGTGACGCCTGGGCCCCGCTCCAACCCGGCCGAAACCCGGACTATCACTCCAGTCCCGGCCGCGGCGTGAAGCCTGACTCCCGCTCCTACCCTGAGCTACCCCGGGCTAGCCTCGGCCTACCGATCTAGGCTGCCGCGTCGAGTTCCCGGACTCCGCGCACCGCCCCGGCTTTGCTGCCGCCATCCCGGCCTCGAAACCGCCCACGCCACGCGAAGCCCGGACGCTATGAACCCCGGACGCCGCGAAGCCCGGATGCGTAAAGCCCAGACGCTATGGACCCCGGGCTCGTGAAGCCCGGACGCTATGAACCCCGGACGCCACGAAGCCTGGATGTGATGAACCCCACGGGCGTGTGAAGCCCGGACGCTATGAACCCCGGACGCCACGAAGCCCGGACGCGATGAACCCCGCGGGCGTGTGAAGCCCAGATGCTATGAACCCCGGACGCCACGAAGCCCGGACGCGATAAACCCTGCGCGCGCGTGAAGCCCGGACGCGCTTGGAGCCCGGACGCCGTGAACCCCGGGCTCTGCCGCACTACGTCGACCCCGGACGAACCTCGGGCGAACCCCGGATCAACCTGAAGCCCGATGTCAGGTGAGTTCCGGGTGCATGAGGACCCCGTCGACGCCGCTACCTCCGGGCGGTCATAAGCGCCGGACATACCGTCGCCCGCAACGCTGCACCTGTCCCAGGTCGTGCGCGTCCCTCCCTGGGTGCCGGGGCGCACGCCAGGCTTGTCGTGGGCAAGTTCGCTCTGGAGGCCGCGCCTGCACCAAACGGCAACCTGCCCTTCGTGCAGGGGGCAGGGCCCACACATGACCGGCTCAGTACACAATCCAAAAAACAAAACCGAGCTTTGAAGTGAAACAAAGCGGGCTTGTCTAGCGAGGCAACCCGCCGATCCTTTAGACTTCGATCTTAGTGCGATAAAACTAAAACAGTCATGTATACTCGAATATACGTCCTGGATCGGTGCGACAGCACTTGCCGCCCATCGCTTGTCCGCACTGGCCGGCCATCCGGCCCCGGCCCGTACTCTGCAAGGCAGACTAGCCACCCGAGCTCAGCAGTATCACAAAGACCGGCTTCGACATTCTTCTCCCCTTGATCTCTGAGTATAGACCTCCCTCTCGGCCATGACCCGATCCCGCTCGCTCATGGCTGTGAACCGGCAACATGGGCCGGAGAACGCTCCCACAAGTCGACCTGGTCGCTTGCTTGCTTATCGTCGCAGCATGATGAAGTCTCCGCTCCAGCCCCCTCACTCCGAACAGTCCTTGTCCCCAGAACGCATCGCCCTTGCGCTTAGTACGAAGGACTTGTTTGCCAAGCGAAGGAGATGGGAGACTGACTCCAAGGGAGAACCTCGTGGGTCCAGGCCGCCCGTCAACCCCCTTTGTTAGGGGTATAACGTCGGTCCGGACGGATGCTTCTCGACCGCCCACACCGGCAAGGGGCTACTGTTAAGGGAGGGGTCCCCGCGCGCCCCGAACGCCAACGAGCAACGGTAAGGCACGCATACCTGCTACAAACTCACGACTAACTCCTTTGCAGCACGCAGGGCGCGACTGCAGACGCGGGGTACGAGCGCGAGTGCGGACGCGGGGTACGAGCGCGAGTGCAGACGCGGGGTACAAGCGCAAGTGTAGACGCGGGGTACGAGCGCAAGGGCAGACGTGGGGTACGAGCGCAAGTGCGGACGTGGGGTACAAGCGCAAGTGCGGACGCGGGGTACAAGCGCAAGTGCAGACGCGGGGTACGAAACACCCCGGGGGCAGGACCCCACCATGGGACGTACCGTACGGCATGTCGTACCGGACGTCACGTAGATGCTAGGGCATATGCTTCCGCGGGTGGCGTGTGAATGACCTGCGTGCCCTTGTCCGTACGGCGGACCGGGGGTAAGACTGTAACCTGCCTAGGGGCAGAATTGTAATCCGGCCACGCGCTCCCCGAGGCCTATAAATAGGGGAGCACCCCCTAGGTTGGGGGTACGGAATACAAGTTGCACCCACTTCTTGACTCGCCAAATTTTCTCTAAGTGTTTGCTTGTTGCTGCGCGCGCTCTGTTTCGCTATCCCCTGCGCACACCCCGGTGACCTAGCACTCGACCGGGGGTGTCTCAAGTTCACTGTCTGACCGCGTAGTCGACGACAAAAACATTCAACTCAAACAATGAGCTGTTAGATGAGTTTTATGCATGGTTCAAACTGAAAGTATCCCACAAAATTGTGATAATTGAAGGGTGCACCGGGAGCATATGCTCTGGGTTAAAAATAAGTCTAGTTCTCAAGTTGTAATTTCTTTTGAAAAAAATCACGCATGCTAATGAGTAATTTGTGTATGTACAATTTTTCATGGAAAACCTTGCATTTTTTTGGCTTGTGCAAAAAGATTTTGGGAGCAAATCAGTTGCTACTTTAGCCCTTCAAATTTTTTTATAGGACACAAAGATACAAAAAAAATGTCATGACATTTTGTAAGTGCACAAAGTACTCAAACATTAACACATATAATCCTTCCACAAATTTCCTAACTCTTGCAAATAATTGATTTATTTTATAAGACGCCAGCATGTGTTCCTCGGAGCCATATCGCCGCTCTCACAAAATGGTTACTCTTATAAGCAGTATAATTATATAAATAAAAATAGAGCCATCAACAGAGAAATGATGTATCATATCCATTATGCTTTCTTTCGAGGTAAATTATTTAATGAGCACACCACTTACTCGTTAGGAGGGAGTAAATGATGAGTAATTAGGAGGAATAGCTATAGGGGAGATTATGGGGTAAATGATGCTTGCAACTTTCTTTTGTCAGCGGTTGTATTGAATTGGATGACAAGATTGAAGTGTGTCAAATCCTAACTCGTAATTCTATAAGTAGTATAAATATAGGTATAGATGAGTAAAACTAGTGATTGTAATGGTTTATACTTGCGTTGTAAATCTATTTACATTATGTACATGGTTTATATTTATGCAATGAATTTGGTTAATTTAAACAGATCATTTGTGTAGTCGTTGTGTATCTGTGATCTATGTATGTGTACTTGTGCTATAACGTGAAATTAACATGTATAATCTGCTTTTTTTTGGTAATCTGCTTGTTTTACATAGTATGTCTAATATTTTCAGAGGATAGTCAACTAGCACATGCGGTTCAAGACTTAAAACTGTCTATCATAATAGACTAACATAAACGGCTCTGCGGTAAAAATCTCTGTGATAGTATCACTACTACAGAACACACAATTATAATCGGCCCAAAATTGTTTTCTCAGCCGGTTTACCTTGCGGCTGTAGAGAAAGGGTGCTAATAATATCAATTATCTCAGCCGGTTCATTCTCAAAACCGACTGAGATATTATACTACCCCAGTCGGTTCCCAACAAAAAACCGACTGAGATAATATCATATCTCAGTTGGTTTTCCAGCCAAACCGACTGAAGAGTAAACTTTGTTAGTCGGTTTTTACACAGGAACCGACTGAGATAATAGCATATCTCAGTCAGTTTTCCCTGTTCAACAGGCATCGATGAAGACTCATCTCAGCTGGTTCTAGGGAAACAACCGGTTGGGATATTTGTTAGTACAGGGCAGGCAGAATCTGAGTTTCTGCCTGCCCTGAAACAGAAAATGTAATTTATATACCTAGATTCCCATAATCCCTAGAACACATTTCAGATCCAACTTGAATTCATAATAGAGATTCATATTGACATCATATCACAATTGACAACTAAACACAAATGAAAGTATATAGAAATTCAATATTTACACCACAACATCTATCACATGTCTTGAGGAATTTGCAACAGATTGACAACTAAACATTGATCATTTCATTGAAAATAATTGTCTTAGTGGTCGGATCCGTTGTAGCAGAACTCGCCTTTTAGATCAATATGCTATCAAGAAGAAAATGCGCCAAGTCTTCTCGAATCCTGGCTAGATCCGTCTTTGGCAATTCCGTCCGTGCACTAGTACCAACCTGTCGATACGAAGATCATACTGATGCTAGATAGAAGATGAATAAAACAAAATCGTAATGATAATTAGCATACCTCGGTAACTGAGAATTTGTTCGCGGAAGCTCGAGACATGAGAAGGTTCATGTGGTGGCCAACATAGAAGCCACACAAATTGCTAAAATTGGGTTGCTGGTGGCACTGCAAAGATATACATTCTCTCGGTATGTAGTTTTATAGAATTGATACCATGGAGTCTAAAAGTGTGTGACAGGATACATACTGGAAAGGAGAAGTGGTGGTATAACTTATGAGGGGCCCCCGCATCATCCTATTTCCCCATGCGATTATAAAATATTTGGTAGGCTCTGAATCGTGGAAGACAAGCCGCAATTATACCAATGACCTATTACCATGGAATTTCATGAGGTAATTTGTTTACCTATCGATCACTTTGCTAACCCTCTCGAAGTCGGTCATGTTTTCGAGGTATGAATCCATATAATACACCTTCTTGGGAGTATGATAACAATAAGGATCCAATGGGAGCTAAATGGTCATTAATCCCAAGTTAGTTGATGATGCGCCGAAGGTGCGAAATGAACAAGTTCAAGACATTAACAAGTTTATAGCGCTTACCTTTTGTTGAAGGGATAGAGGATGAATTTCTTATGCTGGCTGGCCTCCATGATATCGACGATGTAATCCTCGACAACCCTTTCAGCAGCATCCATGGATTGCTCGGAGGCAAGGTGCAGGTCGACGAATCCTATCGGTTCATTTGCTTCTCTTGCATTGATAGAAGCGAACCTACATATACACGATAGAAGAGTTCCGTATTTGTGACATGTGTAGGTATTATAGTAAATTAAATGGAGCATGATTGTAAGCGCTTACAGTGTGAAGCATCTCACGAGGCTCGTGTCCAAGGCGCTTAGATTGTACATAAGGAACAAGTCCTTCCAAGTCACGACGAACAGTCGACCCTTATCATGGAGGAAGTGCTCACATCTGAACCTGCCAATGATGCTATCGCTCCGCTAATTCTTGGGTTTCTTAAAATTGGTCAAGTAATAGTTGTGCAACGCAGTGCAAGCCCAGCCAAGTTTAGACATCATCTTTTGTGATTCTTGACCATCAGCTTCCCAGGCTTGTTTGTCGGGACAGTCGGAGCACTAGGGAGACTCCCTCCAGCTTCATATATCGTGGCTATTTCTTGGATGGTCATTTCTCGGCTAGCAGGTACCTTCATCAAGTCCTTTCCCTTGCCATGCTTTGGCGATGCCACCTTGGGACACCTCTTTGGTGATTCTTGTGTTGTCAGCTCAAGCTGTCTCGGTGACAGCGCCGCTACCACAAGGGGCGAGAACGTCAAAGCATCTGCTGGTTCATCTGACGATCACGGCGAAACCTTCTTAGATGGTCACGACGCATCGAGAGAGATATCCTTCTTGGGCCACCGGATGAATGTCCCCTTGGCTTGATTTAGAGTTAAGATCTCGTTGTTGGATGGAATCGGGAGTTTCAGCTTGCTGAAAGTGTCGTTAACCCCATCGATGCTTACCTTTGCGTACAAAGGGTCTATGGGGATGATATGTATCCTTTGCTCTCCCGTTGCTGGGAACACTAGCCCCCCAAGCGGCATCCACGAGATCATTCATGCCCACCAATCTAACTTGAATCGTGCATTTCGTGGGAGTCTACATAAGAAAGCGTTTCAGCCAACACGCCACAAACAATCTTATGTGGAACAATTTTTCAAGGTATATCAAGAATACCTCGATCTCATCACAGGGGAAGGTAGAAGTGGTATTTTCCTAGCGAGTAGGGAGGTCGATCGACGCGCAGCTACTGCGTCGAGCCCCAGGGCTGGCAGCAACTGGCTGTTCTTGTCACAGAGTTAGAATCTACTCCGCTCTTAAGTCGTGAAATATCTCTTGCTTGAACTCTTCGCGCTTGCATTATTCTTCAGCGGCTTTCCTCGCCCTTTTGCATTCACACTTTGCCTCGAAAGCCTGGGAGAGTCCATATTTGTGGGGAACGAGGGAACCTACACCCCTCGTGCGACCAGGGTGCTCTGGGTTTCCCAAGCTCTCTTCGAGTACATCTCCTACGAAGGTGCCAGCCTGGGATGACACATCGAAATCTAGCTGCAAAAACCAGAATTATTTGTTACTACAATTGGTATGATTGACAAGCTGTTAGTACGACTAAGATGAGATTTATATCTCACCAAACGTCTGTACACTTGTGCGTCAGCTGGGTTCTCAAATGCTGGGTCGCCTGAAACCGATGTCGATGCAGATGCCCTGGCTCTAACCCAGGCTTTGGTCCTTGCATTCGCGATGTTCGCAAATCTGGGAGGGGCATCCGATTGCGATGCCTGCTCATCCTCCCTTTCCCATCTCTTCTTCATTCCCGCGTAGCCGGCAGTCCCTATACGGTGCGGGTGTTTGTTTCTCTTAGAGAGCTCCTGATTTTGTTCACTCTTCAGCTTGAATTCATCCGTCGTCTTCATCTTGACGAAGTCGTTCCAAACCTCAGGAGTAATCATCAGCCACTTCCCGAAAGGCTCCACCTCGGCATAGACGTACTCGTTGACGAGGACAGTCTTCCAGTTCTTCCAAGCCTTGCACGCTGTCATCTTAGCAGCTCGCTCGATACGAGCTTTCCATTCTTCGGGGATGCTGGTTGTGTCACGGACGGCCTAGGTGGCGACGGCGACCGAGAGTCACCATTGTCCAGCGATCTTGGTATCTGTTTAAGATTAAACCAGAGGTGACTGTTAAACACTATATTGTTTCTGAACTTCCAGATACTCCAAAGCACAGCAGCACATTTAGAATTCAAAGCAGCATGCCTTTTGTTAGCTACCCACGGATAGGCTACAGTTTCCATATTACTACCAATTATTTTACCAAATAAATCATAATAGTATTTCAAACATGTTTTGCTACTATGCAATCAAAGAAAAGGTGCTGGACAGATTCCTTGTCAGAGCAAAAGACACAATCTTCTGGTTTATTCATCTGTCTCTTTTTCAAATTGTCTCTAGTCATCACTTTCTTGTGAAACAGCAACCACAGAAAGATGTGAACTCTAGGAGGAATTACTAAGCCCCGTAAAGCAGGGACAAAGACTGGTATTACACCTCTAAAGTTGACGATAGCATATAGAGATTTAATAGAGTATTGACCAGAGCTATTATATTGCCAAACCAAAACATCTGTATCCTGAGTAAAATCAATGCTTTGTGCAACAGATTCTAAAGCATACCAATTTTCCATTAAAGCATCTGAGAAGTTTCTTCTAAAATTGGTGCGATCCCAGATTGCATTTACAGGTATAGATTGCTCATAACAGAGCACATACAAATCCGTAAATTGGACAGCAAGAGGAGCCGAGCCCAAGATCTCATTTTGCTACCATTGCCTATCAGGCTATCACCCATCTATGGCCAAAACAGCATGAGTGGCTCACATTACTCCTTTCCAAAACTGAGAAACTCCTAAAGTTTTGCTGAAGAAAATATTAGGAGAGGTAGTGTTGTACTTATGATCAACTATGGTTTTCTAGAGTCTATCTTCTCCCTTGCTATACCTCTTAATCCATGAACCCAACAAACAAATATTTAAATCCTGCAGGTGTGGAACACCCAAACCACCAAATTCTTTCCTAAGACATACTAGAGGCCAATTAGCATATCCCTATTTTAATTTGGCTAACTTCCTAACTCTGCTTTGATGATTCTACATATCCCTATTTTATTTTTTCGTAACATAAAGTTGCATCAAATATATATAGTGAACACCATCTCAGCAAAGTGAGGTCGCTGTTTATCAAGTAATTATATACATGAACACATCTCAACCGAGAGTGAACGGAAGAGGGATGTTAAGTACCTTGTTTCCTAGACCGAGGAGGAGGTGGCGGCGGCTCGGGCGACGGAAGCGCCGGCTCGGGCGACAGAGGCACCAGCTAGGGCAACATCGGCGGCAGCCCGGACGACGGAGGCGGCGGTGGCTCGGCGGCGTGGGGACTTGGTCCGGTGTGTCGGGGAGGCCATCTCGGAGGACGCTTGGCGGTTGAGGTGGCTCGAGCAGCAGCGGTTCTAGGCAGCGGCGAGTGCTACAACAAAGGCGGGAGTCGCAAACTGGAGAAATTCCAGAGGAGGGAGACGATTTGGGTTTTATTAACCCAATTCATCGGAGCCGGTTAACTCAGAGAAACCGACTGAGAAAGAATATTCTAGTCGGTTCGGTCGACCGAACCGACTGGGATAATATATTATCCCAGTCGGTTCTGTTGACCGAACCGACTAGGGTACTATACTATCTCAGTCGGTTTGTCCGACAAAACCGACTGGGATACTATACTATCTCAGTCGGCTAGGTCGCCTCCGACTGTAATATTCTTTCTCAGTCTGCACTAAATCCAGAAGTTATTTTTTTTCAAGTTGTTGGCTGTTTAGTTATGTTATTTTATTTGTAGTTAAGTTATTTTATTTTTAGATAAGTTATTTTGTTGTACATAAGTTATTTTTTTATTTAAGTTATTTTCTTTGTATTTAAGTTATTTTATTTGTATTTAAGGTATTTTCATCGTATTCAAGTTATTTTCTTTCTATTAACGTCATAGAACATATATGATTATTCTAAATCATAGGAAGTAGTACCATATATCATTAATATCGGAAGTTATGTTACAAAATAGTTCCTTCTTGATGATCACTTCGTTTATAGGGAGCAGGATCATGCCGCAATTCATCTTCAACCCTTGTTCCATCATCGGGGGCTGGGAACTCATCAAATTTGTTGTAATCTTACTCATCCACCACATGTTCAACTCTGACAATACTCCTTTTTGAGGGCATTACTACGTGCCGCTTCTTGTTGGATGGATCGATAATGTAGAAGACTTGATGAACTAGTTGAGCGAGTATGAAATGTTTGTTTTTATACGCGACACGTTCAAGGTTCACGGTGGTATGGTCTTTGTCGTCAGGTATCACTTGTTTCTTATTGACCCAGCGGCAACGAAACAACGGGATTTTAAAATATTCACCGTAGCAAGTTCCCAAATCTCATCTATGTACTCGTAGTATAATTGTTTCTTGATATCTGTTTCGAGAGCTTCTACACATACACCGCTATTTTGCACCGTGCTTTTCATATCTTGTTCTTTTGTGTAAATGGTGTATCCATTGATTTCATACCATTTCCATGTGATGACCGACCATGCTGGGCCTCTAGCTAAATATGACAATGCACCACTTGATGGGAGTTCACGGAATCGCTCTTTGAACCATTCATTGAACTCGCAATTATGATGTTTTATGATCCAGTCATTTGCGCGAGTTGGATTTTGTTGACGTAAAATGTCCTTGTGTTTATTCATATATGGCGACACAATGGCCATGCTGCAAAACAGTTAAATGGGTTTGAGCATACTCAATCTGAACAGGATCGATCACTTCCTTTCCAATGGTCCCTACACCGAACAGCCTGCCCTCATCGCGAGATCGAGGCATGCCTACTGGTTGAAGATGGGACATGTAATTAACACATAATTCAATGATCTCTTCTATTGCATAGCCTTCGATGAGACTGCCCTCAGGGTGAGATCGATTCCGAACATAGTGCTTCAGAATTTCCATGTAGTGTTTGAATGGGTACATGCTGCGAAGAAACACATCCTTACTTCGTGCACTAGGTGGACTATGAGATGAACCATGACATCAAAGAACGACGGAGGGAAAAACATCTCGAGCTCACATAGAGTCTTCACCACCCCATCTTGCAGACCATCTAGTTCATCAAGGCTAATGACCTTCTTCCAAAGTGTGTTAAAGAAACCACACAGCTTCGTGAGAGTTCGCCGCACATTTGGTGGAAGAATATTCCTAATTACAATCGGGAGCATCTGTGTCTTAAGCACATGGCAATCATGTGATTTCATGCCAATTAATTTTAGATCTTCCATAGAAACAAGTCTCTTGATGTTGGTGGAGTAGCCGGATGGAACCTTGATACCATGCAAGCAATTACATAACTCAGTCTTCTCTGGCTTGGAAAGGGTATAACAAGCAGGCGGAAGGAATGTCTTTCCGTTTGCTATTTTCTGCGGTCTTAACTCTGGTTGGATTCCAGTATCTTCCATGTCTACCCGTGCATTCAGACCATTTTTTGTTTTGTCAGGCATGTTCAATAAAAGACCCATTATGCTATCGCATACATTCTTTCTACGTGCATCATATCGATGCTCTATAATCATCCGAAAGAAACCCTTTAATAGTTTGCCCCGAACAGTTACCATTGGCTGGATAATCATTGAGGGTAATGAACAACATGCAGCGCAACGTGAAGTTTTCCTTTAGGTGTGCATCCCATACCTTTACGCCTTCATCCCAAAGAAGTTTGAAATCATCCATTAATGGGACAAAGTACACATCAATGTCGTTACCGGGTTGTTTCGGCCGGACCTTGGATAAGTATTGCCATCATGATGTACTTCCTCTTCGTACACAACCAAGGTGGAAGGTTATACATGCAAAGATTCATGGGCCAAGTGCTGTGCGGCTACTCATGTTGCCGAATAGGTTCATTCCATCAGTGCTCGGCCTGAACCTTACATTCCTCACCTCTTCACTAAACATAGCATACCTCTTGTCAGTATTTCTCCACTGTAAAGAATTTGCTGGGTGTCTCAACATTCTATCATCTGTACGCTCATCTGCGTGCCAACGCATCAGTTTAGCCTCCTTCGGGTTCGCAAATAAGCGCTTCAAATGGGAAATTATGGGCAAATACCAAGCAACCTTAACAGGAGTCCCCTTCCTCACCTCTATGCTTTCCTCGACATCATCACCGTCGACCTTACGCTATATCGAGAAAATTTACACACCGGACATGCCCGCAAATTCACATACTCTTTACGGTACATGATACAGTCATTCCTATAAGCATGTATTTTCTCTACCTACATTCCCACAGGGCAAAGAACCTTCTTAGCTTTGTATGTAGTTTTTGGCATTTGGTTTCCCTTTGGAAGCATGTCCCCTTACAATGTTAGGAGCGACGAGAATTTTTTTATCGGTCCATCCGCTGCTAGCCTTCAGTTTTAGCAGTTCCAGAACGCCCAATAACTTTATGAACTTGCAGCCAGGGTACCAATAAGCAGACAAATTTCCTGTACTCCTGATCATTCTCACAGTTTTCTTCGACATCTCGGATCATCTGATCTAACTCATTGTCTTCATGCGACGATGTGTCGTCTTGCGACGCGTCCTCTTGTGACGCACATACATCATCACGCGTCTGCTCAAGAGGTGTGCTGACAGTATCATCCACGTCGTTGCCTTCATCCATGTTTGCCGGACCTTCCTCTACAATCTGCTCTTCACCGTGGCTGGTCCAACATGCATATCCCTTCTTGAATCCTGTCCAATCAAATGTGCTTGGATAGGTGCAAGGTTTGTGAAGCTCTTCAAATTTTCACAATGACAGCATGGACAGCTGATCCACGTCTCTCCTGTGTTCAAACTATACTGTTTGGCTACTTGTAAGAATGCCGAGACGCCTTCGATGTACTCATTGTTAGCACGATTCTCAGCGTACATCCACCGTCGATCCATCTATAACAACATGCAAATTTTATTAAATTGAGCAAGAACTGTAAAAATATTATGTGCCACGAAATTCTATGAAAATTACCATAAAATTTGGCAACACCCCAACCAACCTATATCAAGTGTACCAAACAATGGACACCTGCATTGGAGGCTTAGCTAGCAACTTCGGACAGTATTTATGGATGCTGAACAGCATCATCTGAGTCAGTTCCAACAAAACAATCATCTCAAAGTTATCTCAGCCGGTTGGGAAAAGGGAACCGGCTGGAAAAGTTCACTTACCTCAGTCGGTTTTATTGATCCAACCGACTGTAATACTATCACAGCCGGTTTTCTACTTTGAACCGGCTGAGGTTAGATATTATCTCAGCCGGTTCATTCTTTTCAGTCGATTATTTCACCCCAACTGACTGAGACTTGAGTTCATACTGTCGGTTTTGCTTGCATCGGCTGAGATCTGGGGTCCAGGAAATCCTGTTCTGTAGTAGTGTGTTTTCACGAACAAATTTTAAACAGTCTAGTAATGTGTGTGCTACACATTAGCTAGCGTCCCTAGCCTTCTTCGACATTTAGACGGCATGATTTGCATTTGAATCTTTATAATTTTGTGTCAATTCAAATTGGATTGCTAGGGGAATAACTTTCGGACTAGTTGGTCGCGGCGAGAAACATGTGCACACGGATGGAAGAGCATGCGCGGGCACATGACGGATTAAGAAAGCGGGGAGGAATATATGTGTAACCATAAATAGCAACTGTGGGTGTGCGTACAAATCGACTGCTGCACAGACACACAATATGTATGGCATTATATTGCAGAAAACGTTGCACAGCACTTGAGCCATATCCACGAAAGACCATATCAACCTGATGTGCTTGTGTTTGCATTACGGTGGCATGACATCGGTGAGTACTTGTTTAGCGACATTGCTAACTTGGAATGCACAGGTAATTAATGACGTTGGTAAAGTAACTTTGTTGAAAGTGTAAGTGCGATGGCATAATCCAGGGAGTTGTACATAAGGAAAGAATTACAAAATGTCATCTCAAAATTTGTAGATGTATTGTCAATGAAAAAAATTCAAAAGAAAGCTAGAAAGTCGACTGTTATTCGCAAATAAACATAAAGTCACATGGAAATAGTACTAGAAATACAACAAATATATCATAGCAGTACAGAGACGGATGTTAAGATTACATCTATATTTTATTTTCTTCTAATGCAGAGTGTTCGTTCCTTCTTTTTTTAAATTAGTGTGTGTTCCTGTTTATCGTGAGAAACGTGACCCGCAAAACACAGCATTATTATTATGATACAAAATGGAAGGTTGGTAGATGAGCTAATAGACATAAGCTCAATAATATGACGCATAGTGCGTGTCTCTTTCAAAGCTTAGGCGGACACAAGCTTAGTGCGTGTCGATTTCAGAATAGCAGGATCAGATGATTGATAGAGACTGCGATGTGTTTGTCGCACCTTTCCTTTCGGTCCAGCAGTAGCGTATCGCCTGCGTTATCCTTATGTACATTCTTTCTAGACTCAAATAGGAAGTCATATATTTTAGTATTTATTTACTTGTGATGAGCATCGGGGCTATCCACTAGACTGGATGCCTTCATTTCTACGACGCGGCACCACCAAGTGCGTATGTAACAGGTGACGTTAGTCTTTCTTCGGTAACGTTTACTAGACTCGGCAGCATCAAGCGTATCAGTGACAAAACTGAAAATCAAAATACTTACAACGCTATCAAAGATCAAAATTAGGTTCAGTGAAGTCAAATCAAAGATATTCGCTTTACAAAGTAGATCGCTATCTTCTAAGATAATACCTTCAAGAAAGAGAGGACACACATACGTCAATATTGTCATATCCAATCAAAGAAGGTGAGATCGATGGTTTGCACTCCGAAGAGTAGGAATTAGTGCAGCCATACCCTCGTTACTAGATCGAACCAGTGAAGGCCAGATTACAAGCATTGAAGACAACGCCTTAAAGAAGGAGACGATGCATGTGCGCTGTCGTTTCCGGATCTAACATCTCTTCTACTCTCCTCTTCTCAACGCCGCCACCACCACTCCTGATCCCAACCGTTCTCCACCGACTCCGATGGCGCGTCCATACTCTGTCAACCACGCCGCCATTGCTCCAATGCCGTGGCCATCCTCCCCCCATCGTGATGTTGCGACATCCTTTCTGAACACCATCACTGCCACTCTTGACTGCACCGTGCCTGTGGGTGCTGGAGAGCATGGCGAGGTCCTTAATATCAGGCCCCTTGGAGGTGAAGATCTGGGTGAGCAGGGGGACGTCGTCGGGTGCGAGAGCCAAGCGGATGAGGTGGCTGCCCACCTAGACGGGCGCTCGGTCTTTGGCAGTGGCCCCACGGGGTGCGAGGGCGAGGCAGGCGAGGTGGGGAGCTACCTCTCCTGGCACTCGTTCACCAGCGGAGGCATGCGGGGCGTGAGACCCAAGTAGGCCTCTTCTGACCATGTTGTCATTTTGCCGCCTTCGTCATGGTTAACATCCGCCTGCGACAACGACAACACTATGCGCCGCGTCATCTCCCTAGTACACTATTCTATAATCACGAGACTTGTGTGAACTAAACTACTTTTTGTTAGGTGTACCACTACAAGAAACCTGTTAATCCGTGACGGATTGAAACCGTCATAGATGTGTTCAGAACCGTCACGGATGCCAATCCGTGACGGTTCTGAAATCCGTCATATATATCGCGTCATAGATTGACCGTAGCACCTTCCATGACGGATTCTCCAGACCGTCACAGATGTTGTCCAATCCGTGACGGTCGTAAACCGTCATAGATCAGTCCCCGAGGCCCTAGCCAAGCTCGGGACTCTGTGACAGACTAAACCGTCACGGATTTACATGACGTGGCATCTACGTGGATCCGACGTGGCAGTCACCGTAGCCTGCATTTTGTACGGCCCAATATGGTTTTGGGCCCACTTATTTCGATCGGCCCATTAGTCCATTTTTTGGGCAATCTAGCCCGGCCCATTAGCCCTTTTTTGAGGCAACCAGCCCGGCCCTTTAGCTCTTTTTTTAGGCAATCTAGCTCGGCCCATTAGCTCTTTTTTTTCAAGCAACAGGTTTATTTTGGTCCAGTCCATAGCCATTTTTTGGTCCAGCCCAGTAGTCCGTTTGGTCCAACTCACTGATTCCCATCTAAAAAAAATTAGTCACAAATTGCAGCCCATTCCAATTTCACCCAATCCAGCCCATGTTCGAATTTTACTCTATCCAGCCCATTAACACTTTTTCTTACGTGTTTCTGGGCTAGGCCTGCTTCATTCGGTTCACTGTGCAATCACAATTCAGCAGATAATTTTGCTAAAATTCATCCAGTTTGCAATCACAATTCAGCAGATAATTTTGTCAGAATTGCTTCTGATCCAGGATACAAGTACAATGTTAAATAGACAAAAAAGCACAGCATCACACAGCACAAGTATTGACCCAACATAGGTACTGATCCAGCATCACACAGCCAACATAGCATGAAATTCAAACTCCAGCACCACTATAACATAGGTACTGATCTAGCATCACACAGCCAACATAGCATGAAATTCAAACTCCAGCACCACTATCTAACAGCAAAATGCATGCATTCATGCATCCATCAACACCACTATCAGCAAAAGAATGCATGTAGTTTGCAGCAGCAAAAGCATTACAAAATAGCTTCCAGCAAAAGGTAGGTTTCGGCAATATCACATTCACATAGCTTCCAGCAATATTTCCTTACCCTGTAGCTGAGCTTGAACGCAACTGGCTTAGCAAGAAGTCAAGTTTTGCATCCAAATCAGCTTGCTTCTTCCTGTTCTCCTCTTCTTGCCTAAGCCTTGCTTCTTCTGATTCCTTTACCTGGTTGGTCAAGTTGTCGACAAGCTCCCGAAGCTCAGCATTTCCCCTCTTCTCCGCTGCCAATTCTGCTTCAAGGTTGCTAGCACTGGATCTCGCACGCACATGCTGGATCCCCACATGTTGAAGAAACCTGGGTTTCTTAGTGTGCTCAGCAAGCATGTCAGCTACAGCCTCGGTCGTAGAGTTGGATTGTTGGCCATCTTCTGTAGGTTGAGAGGCCTTCTCTTCCATTTCAGTCTAGCAATGCAAGCAAGAAGCATGGTTATGAGAGCACAAGGACAGATATAGACATGTAGTTATGCTCTAGTCTGTACATCTATGCAGCAAGTACTTTAGCACAAGAATATCAAATATTTTAGCACAAGGACAGAGGACAGCAAGTATTTTACCACCAGGACAGCAAGACAAAAGATCATGTTCAAGTATGACTCCCTAGTCAGTACAACCAAGCCAAAAACAGACCATAATGATAGAACCTACACATGTTTAACATGCTTGTACTAAATAAGCAATGTAAAATATTTATGTCTCTACTGTAAATTATTAGTGCTAGTTACGTCATACAAGGAATAAATAGTTTCTTGCGAATACCATGTTCATACATATACTCATTTAAATTCCATCTCTTCCTCTTCAAATTTAGAAAATATAGAAACCTTATCTTATCTCTGGATTATCAAAGCATTTAAAATCAACTCATGTCACAACTACACATTACATATCATTCAAGCAGCCCATTACACGCATTCAATTCAATATGCAGAAAGAACACTTAATATTCTCCATAGCAGCCTACTAGTATCTACAACTGCACAAGGACAGCAAGACTTACAATTGCACAAGGACAGCAAGTACTTTAGCACAAGCTAAATATCTACAATAGCACAAGGACAGCAAGACTTACAGTTTCACAAAGACAGCAAGTACTTTAGCCAAACTAAATATCTACAATTGCACAAGGATAACAACTAAATATCCACAAATTGCACAAGGACAGCAAATACTTCACAAGGACAGAAGACTAAACACCATGATCAAGCTTACTTACAATTGCAGCTTGTACAGTATCGGTATAGCATTTCTTTTTATTGCTGTAGTGGCACTCCTTGAACAAATCCAGTGCAGTGGGTTCTTTATCTTTGTATTTGTCTCCCTGAAACGACATACATGTAGCAAGCTTATATTTGTGTTTGCCACCACTTTGAGAGTTGGTAAACTATGAAGAAACAACATGTATAGTACCAACATGTATACAATTACTACATGGAAGCAAAATTTCACAAGCTGCACATGCACAGCCACAAGTTTAACTTACCAAATTTTCACAGTGCACCGGGTAGCTGCGTGAACCAGTAGTTTGATGAAACTTAACTTGAGATCGGTTAACTTTGTTCTTTTCACAAATCTCCTACATCGAAAGACCAAATACATGTAAGGCACTTTCCAGATTAGCATGTAGAAGGAAGGAGTTTGGTTTTCCGGAAGAAACTGACCATCTTTTTGGGATCCTTCCAGCTTTCCACCAGGTCATTCCACTGGTCATCAGTCATAGATTTGATAGGAGAAGTTCTCCTCACCAAATGGAGTGGGTAAGGATCAAAATACTGTCGTTTGAGCCTATGTCACTATTGGCGAAGCGTAGATTTCATCATTTGTGTACAAGCCTTCGTAACTGGCTCAGCATTTGCATTCATCTCGAACTTGTTCTAGTTAGATTAAAGAACATGTATAAGAATCAGAATAACACATAATTGATAGGTTGCTAGCCATTAAAGAAAGAAAGGCTTGGACTATGTACTTACACCAACTTTGCCTACAAAGTTCATGAAGATCCCATTTTGTATCTTGTAATGCTTCCAGTGCGTAAGCACAGGCACATGGTTCCTGACTATGATGTTGCATTCAGTTGCAAACTTTGCAGCAATAGGAGGTGCCTCCGGCCTTAACCTCCCTTCTGGAATGACCAGTGGCAGTTTGCCTCGCCGACATCGACTGATCCTATTGAGACCTTTTCCAATGTTGGTTCCCCTTTCCCTTGCCTCCTCTGCTAGTTGTGGATCTACAAAGAAGGTAAAGTCAAAAGAATTTAAAAACTACAGGAAATCCAACTGCTTCAAGAATGGGTGATAACCCAACCGCAATTAGAAAGCATACAAGTTCACTGTTAAATAGAGAACACCATTTCCAAATGAGTAATTATATTACATACCATAACAATGACTTAAAATTAAGGATAGGGTTTAGGGTTCACAAAATTTTAAAATAAGAACCATATAAGTCGGTATTTTGAGCTTCTTTTACACGGGAAGATGCAGTCAACAGGATGACAAAATTAAGCCTATATGCTTGAATTGCTGACTTCAGATTCTAAGATTTCATTTGATGGCTAATCCCTAGGAAAAAATGTATGTAAAATTCTGCACGATACCAACTCAACATACTGATACAGCATTTCATAGAAGGATAGATTGAGCAAGAAGCTTTAACTCAACAAACATGCTAGAAAGTTTTAGGGTGTTATTACATGCCTTGAGAGTTATTGTCAAGTTGAATTTCCTGATCTGATTGGGCACTACCATCACGTTCCTCGGTGGCCATCTGGTTCTCGTCATCATGATAGGCAATGAGATCACCTCCGTTAGCCATCCAGTTGTCATCATCCCGATGGGCAAGGTCATCATCTTCTTTAAAAAAAAGCATCCAGTGAGAGTGCGTTATAATGGAATCAAAGATAATAGACGGGGCTCGCAAATCGAAAAACAAATAAAACTTGACTGATCCATGTCAAGAAACAGAATCATGAGCATGTGGAACATATTAATAGTAAGTGGAACAGAGAGCAATGGTGCTAATGATAAAAAGAACAACATATATCAAGGGAATACACAGTATAAGATTTTTCTGGATATAAACATGTGGGTGGAAATCAGGTTGGTACTTATTTAAGTGATTCCACTTTAGTTTCGATTAGTTCATTGATTCTAGAAAAGATCAACATAGTAAGAAACATGGTACTGTAACTTGCCTTCAATACCACGTTGTGTGTGGTCATCAAAGTTGTGAAAAGTTTCTCCATCTTGGCTAGCACGAGCCACAGATGCAGATGCAGTTGGCTTATGGATGTCACTTGCATCAACATCTTGTACTAGTCTTTTGTTCGACCTAGTAGCTCTACTATTGGTAGGCTGGTCTACATGAACTCTCTTAGGAGGTCGAGGCTTGATTCCACCAGGAGCCATGTCAACAGTCCTTTTCTTACTAGTTTTCTGGCTAGTCTTCTTAGAGTCTTCCAAGCCCTTATAGAAATGAAAACATGCATCAATCAACAAAGCATGACAAAAAATTATGTTGCATTAGCAAACAAGCAATATAGCTAGCCACTAAATGATGAAATTAGTACCTTAGACTTTAAACTAGCAGGTGTGGACTCAAACGAATCTCCTTCACTGGTATCGTCCTCTTCAGGATGGTACTCAGCTTCAGAGTCATCACTACTATGCTTGGGCTTTGCTTTTTCAGGTGAAATGGAGGTTTTGGTTGCAAACATCTGTGATAATGTAGAAAGTCCAAGCGCTTGAAGCCTTGCACTGTTCTGCATGCATTGTTTCAGGCGCAACTCTTCCAGCGGATGTATTGGCAGTTCTAAGATGAACGAAGACATGAACAAAAATTACTATTTGTATAACAGTACTTAACAAAAAATTAATATTTTTAGTGACTAATTTTACATCTACACGAGATCGAAATCTACACTTTACAGTAAAGGGCCCTTATTTCATAGGTGCAGCCAGAACTCTAATGAACCACAAGCTCTAGCAAGTGAAATCAGTCACAGGCATGAATTAGTTTTTTAGACAATCAACAGAGCTCAGACTATATACCTACTAAAATCAGGCACAAGCCTGAATTCTTTTCTTTAGACAATCAACAGAGGTCAAATAATATACCTACTGTCTTGCGTCCTTGGAGTATCTTCGCTACAGACCTCTTCGGCATCACGAGAAGTGGTGGAGATGTCCTTGAACCAGCAGGCGGTGAGGTGGTGGAGACATAGCCGGCGATGGAGGCGGGAGGGGGAGGTCGAGTCGTGGCCGGCGGGAGATGGCGGAAAGGGAGATGTGGCCGGCGGTGGAGGAGGAAGTCGTGGCCAGCTTGGAGGTGGAGGAGCGGCCGCCGTGGAGGTGGAGGAGCGGCCAGCGTGCGTGGCGGAAGGGGAGGTGTGGGTAGTGGGTACCGGTGGAGGAGGAAGGGAGTGGTTCGGGGGCGATGTGGCTCGGGTCGGGGCGTGGGGTGGGGATTAGTCTTCTGTCCGAAATTACTAAGGTGACCTTTGGGTTGGCGCCATTGGAGCCAAAAATGGTCGTGTGCGCGCCAATTTCCTGCCTGCTGACCACATTTTGGAACTTTCTAGAAGATATGTTATACAAGTATATCATATTTGATATTTGTTACATTATATTATGGTAAAAGATTAGTGGTGTTAATAAAACATGAACTATCTTTTTAAAATCACGTCGGAAGCGATGGAATTGCCAACTCCGATGAACTAGGACGGTGCATAAAACCCATTTTTTCCATACTTGGTTGATCGGGTTTGTCAAAAGACGACCTGTAGCAGGCTTGTCGAGGAGAAACACCAATGGCGGTAGGGCGATCGAGAACTCCCATAGTAGGAGGTTGAAGAATGGAGGAGAGGTGATCGGCGCCAGGCCACAGAGCAACTGACGATCAACCCATGCGCTCCTCGCCGCACACCAAAGACATGTAACATCTTTAGATCCTCAACTCTGGTGGCCCAGGTCGACATTGTCTTCCGATTATCCTCTAACAATCTCTCCTCAATGCAATAGAGCGGTGAGGCAGAGATCAATCGTCGGATGGACACCGGACAACACTTGAAGAGTGTCGGTAGGGGTGGATATCGAGCCAGCTCGACTCGGCTCGGCTCGACTCGTAAATACTCGATAACTTAACGAGCTAGCTCGACTCGACTTGTTAACGTAACGAGTTCAAAAGCCAACTCGACTCGACATACACATTCATGACATACACAACAGCAAATTTCTCAGCAAAAGCAACAGCAGCAACAAGTAATATAACAGCAGCAAAAACAACATCACCAAGTATTTTTCTCAGGACATACACATTCAGGACATGCACAACAGCAAATTATGATCCTACCAATGATCACATTGAGATTGTATACAACAGCAAGTGACGACATGGCTTAACAGTCCAAAGGTCAGTCTTAACAGTCCAAAAGGTCCAAAAGAGTAATATAACAACAGTCCAAAAGGTCAGTCTTAATAGTCCAAAAGGTCTAACTTAATTACATGGCTCCTTGCACCTTCATGGCTCCTTGCACCTTCTCAGTAAGAGCAACAGCAGCAACAGCAAGATGGCTTCAAAATCAAATGAATGTTAGCAACTTAGGATGCTCAAAGTACACATGCAAGTGAACAAAGCATACAAAAACTATCCCGCGCGCAGGCGGAATCTCGGATTCTCCGGGATGAAGTCGGAGACTCCAGGATTGGCTTCTGTACTTGGGGCGAGTGAGGTGGTAGCGAGGTCGGAGGCTCCGGGTCATCCTCGGACCTTCTCGGAGGCAGAAAGTCAGAGACTCCGGGATGAGGTCGGAGGCTCCGAGTTCACCTTTTGGACTTCGTCCTCAGTGCACGTCCAGCGGGTTGTCGGAGGCTCCTACTTGGGGGACTCGGAGCTCCGTGTAGTAGGTCGGAGGCTCCGATGCCGGAGGTTGGCCTTCTCAGAGATGGATTCTCGAAGACTCCGAGATGAAACCGGAGGCTCCGAGTTCGCCTTCTGTTCTCGCTTGGCGGCAGGTCCGACTTGGCCTCGGGAATCTCGGAGGCTCCGAGATGAAGTCGGAGACTCTGAGATTGGCTTCTGTCCTCGCGAAGTGGTAGCCTCGGATGTTCTGACCGAGCTGCGTGAGGGAGGCGGAGCAAGGGAGGCGGACCGGCACGAGGCAATGCCGAGGCCGCCGGATCCGGGTGAGTGGACGCCGCCTGAGCCCTGAGGCCGGATCCGCGCGAGGCGACTCCGAGGCCGCCAGATCCGGGCGTGAACTGGCCAGAGGCTATGTCAGACCCCAAATTCCGTACACTACCTCAGAACACACCTTCACTGACGGGCCCTAAAAGCCCACCGCTGACGGGTTTCTCGCCCGTTGTCACGGACCCGGGAATTACATATGATTAGGGGAACGCGAAGTCGCCAAGGACCGAAGGACTCGTCGGCCTGGTGGCATGGTACCTGCGCCGTATGCACCAAGGCGGAACGATCCGACACCCGACCAACGCGAGCCGGCCGGAAGCGACCAATCTTCCCATAACCACATATGATTCCCTGATCCGGTGAAGGTTTAGAGCCGTTCCCGGATTCTACCACGCAAAGCAAGGTCGGAGGAGCCCGGCGATTCTACCCACACCCTAACCTAGCTCGGAAGCTAGTGGGTCGCTCGAAAGCCCGGTAGGATGCGCCCACACCCTGCCTGGCCGGCACAGCATCACAGTCAGCGGGTCACTCAACCGATTCCTGCTCGACATAGTAAAAAGGGGGAACAACCGTAACCCTTCACGGCATACCCACACACTTCATATCATACACGCATTGTGTATGGGCAGCCTGAATAACAACTCGAATACCACAATGAAGCACTACAATATGATATTAATATTAGCTGTCCACGAAGTGAACTTAAAGATGCATCAGTCGATCATAACCGAAGGTTTTAGTCAAGCTGGAAATAATTACAACGCAGCGAAAAAAAGAACAAAAGCCCACAGCGGTGCATCAACCGCTGCCTAAAACCCAAACGTTCCCACGAGTCGAACGCTGACCAAGGAAGCCGGCGAACTAGGCATCATCATAAAACTCCACGACGGTTGGCTCACCTGCACAAGTCTAGGAATATCCTAGGTGAGTACAAAAGTACTCGCAAGACTTATTCGTGCTTGATTAAATGCCCTACACATGGATTCACTACTGCAGAATTAAACATGATGCTTCTCAGAGTAACAATATACAAGTAAACATCTAACATAAGGGAATGCACATTACAGGTATAACAATCCAAGCCGATATCCAGTTCGAATCCAAGTCCTGAACACAATTCAACACAATATCCAACTCACCCTCGAAACCAACTAACCGAGTCCAGCCAATAAGATAGCTCATGATTCAAATCCAATCGATCCAAACAGGAAGGGAGCACGATGAAGTCACCTCCGGTTGGTATGACGACGAAACACCAACTTTATTCATCGTGCCCGATGAAGTCACCTCAGGTTGGCATCGTGAAATACCAACTTTATTCATCGTGAACCTCCCCTCGACTCTCAGGTAACACGGTGAAGTCACCTCAGGTTGGTATTACGACGAAACACCAACTTTATTGATCGTGCCCGATGAAGTCACCTCAGGTTGGCATCGTGAAATACCAACTTTATCCACCGTGCACCTCCCTCGACTCTCAGGTAACACGGTGAAGTCACCTCAGGTGGGTATTACCACGAAACACCAACTTTATTCATCGTGCCCGATGAAGTCACCTCAGGTTGGCATCGTGAAATACCAACTTTATTCACCGTGCACCCTCTCGGCTCTCACATCTCACTCGAACAAATTTAGGTGATTAGGGCAACCCTTAAGATTCTCGATAGGGCGACCCTTCCTACGCATGCTAGTTTGCGAATTCCAAACAGCGATTTAATCAAGCATTTCATCACACGCATACATAATAAGATAAGGCATGGGAACAACGACAAGAAAGAGATGCAACAAGCTCTGCTTGCCTTCGTCATAGGGTTCGGAGACTTGGGTGAGCTCAACGATTTGCAGTTCTTCCTCTTCGGGCTCTGTCGTAAACAATACGAGGCATCGGAAAGGAAACGATAAAATAAAATAAGTTCCAGCATGTATGCATGATGAACTAAGTTAGGGATGCAACCTGGAAATGAATCATGAATACTAGGGTTTTATGGTTACGAGGTTTTGCTCATATTTCAAATGCACGAAAATTAATTAGTTGCCCTAGCAATTGAATGCATTGATTATTTAGGTTAAACATTAGCTAGGGTTATACGTGATGTGCACGAAGAATGATTATACCTAGGGTAACATTTTGGGAGGAAACAAACTAAGAAAGCAATTACTAAAGTAGGAGTTATTTGATTACTCTAGCCCATGCATGCATAACATGTTAAATTAAACCTTATTGGGGTTTCAACATATAGGCTTAGGTTTAGTTGAAAATGCAAACAAGAAGGTCCACTCATGGGCATACCAATTTATAGTTTTTTTTAGAACTATAGTTATAAACTATAACATTTTCAATATTCAATCCTTGGCATTAGCTCCTAACATCTTAATCTTAACAAGGCGTATCCTGCAAGAAAGTTCATAGCAAATACTAAACACATCCCCCAAAAACCCACCCTCTGCTGGTCTTGCTTCACTAGGGAGGAGCAGCTTGAAGGAGTAGCCCGGAGGAGCTCCGGGTGGCTGCTGCTGGAACTTGGTTGGACCTGACCAAAGAAAGGAATAAGGGGAGAGGAGAAATGAGGGGAGAAAAAGGAGAGGGAAATGCAGGAGGGGAAGGAGAAGGGGAGGGGAGGAACTGGCTCACCGGAGGAGCAGCGCTAGCTCGCCGGAGCTGGCGTCGGAGTTGAAGAAGAAGGCGCCGGGCTGGGGAGCTGCACACGGGAGAGAAGAAAATGGGGAGGAATTTGGCCGGGGAGGAGAAAAAGAGGAGCAGGGGGTTTCCCGGCCCTTTTATATGGGGGCCGGCGAGTTCACCGGCGTGGCGCCACCGCCCATCGCCCCCAACCCACGGCCGCGACGTGGCGGGATGTTTCTGACACTCGGACGCTCACCCGGAAACAATCCGAAAATGACCCGGAATTCGGACCGCCCGGACGTACTGCCCGGAGGCTCCGGAGGGCACATCCGGCCTTCACAAATGGAACGATTTCCGTCTCTGGACTCACTCGGAAAACGATCCGGAATCCACTCGGATTCCGAGCCCACCCGGATGTTCATCCCGGAGGCTCTGGATGGAACCTCTGGTTGCACCGGGATCCCAAACTTGCTCTCTGGACTCACCCGAATTTCACTCGGAGGTCACTCGGAAGTTCCGGACAACCCGGAGGTTCAGCTCGGAGGTTCCGGATCAAACCTCCGGCTGGCCGACTCACCCAACACCCGTACTGGACTCACCCGGAAATTAGTTCGGAGGCCACCCGGAATTTCCGGGCAGCCCGGAGGTCCCGTCCGGAGGCTCCGGACCAACTTCCGGATCAGCACAGAGAAGAAAACTTGCCCCAAAAATCATTTTGGACTATAGGAACATATAAGCTTTAGGTACTAATGTTTGCCCAAATAAGTTGATTGGTGTCAATTTGTTAAACATTGGTTACCTAAGATGAGATATGCACATATTCTATAAAATATAGCTTCTCGATATCCAAGTTTATGCAAGGTTATGCATGAATGATGCCATATATGCATGAGGCAAGGTAGAAGCTTATTGATATATATTAATATGGGTGTTACACCCGTCACTAACGTCGCGTCAGTGGAAGTTCCACTTTCACTGACGGGCACAACGCCCGTCAGTAGATGTGAACTTTCACTGACGGGCACAACACGCCCGTCAGTAGAGATGCAGTGCAGGGTGCCTGGCAAAATCCTGACATGGTATTTCACTGACGGGCCCTTATTCCTCGCCCGTCAGTGATGAGTATTTCCACTGACGTGTACGTTTCTGTGCCCGTCAGTGAAAGTATGATCACACTTTTTTTTAAATTTTTTTCTGGAAAGGCAATATGAAGAATATACAGCAATTAATATGTCAAATATTAAGCATATGTAACATTAATATCAGAAATATGAATCACATATACCAAATTAATATCACAAATAGTAAATACACATATAAAAACAAGTTTACAACGAATTAAAACGACAAACAATTGAATTTAACAATGTTTATTCTCACTAGCCCTACTAATCTACGTCTACGACGCTTCGCTAGTACTTGCAGGGCGGCGGGAAGGGGGTAATTGGACTCCCGCGTAGAAATCTCTGCTTGGCCGGATGACTTCGTTGTTGATGACGTACGCGAAGGTCTTCTGGATGCGGGCAAAGTCCTTCCTCCAGTCGTACTTTTCCTCGGCCAGGTTGTGTATGAAGTTATTGAACTGGTCCTGGTTCCACTGCGGGTTGTGGGACATGACGAACGCGTCTATGTGAGCGCAGACGTAATACCCACATGTAACACTATTTTCCGGCTGTTGCCTGCAAGGGAAGTTGAATTTATGGCTCAGCTTCTTGCTCTTGCTCTCTGCTCCTCCCCCCCGTAAGTTGTATTCCCAAAAGGCGTCTTCTAGAACTTCCTTAATTCCTGAGAAGTCCCGCTTGATACTTCTTTGGGAATCAAAATAGTATATGATTCTGGAAGGCTTGTGGATGACGATGAGGATCCAGTGGTCGCTGCGTAAAAGGTAACAAAGGAATATAAACAGACGGGGATACGTGATTAAGAACAGCAAACTAGGAATGCTAGTAAGTAACTTACAGGGGGTTGTATGGCATGAGCAAGTAGTCCTTATCCTTATGGTATATCAATGACGCGGTGATAAAATTTGTTAGGACCTACTTCGCTTCTCGTATATAGTACTCGTTCATGATGATTGGATCGATTATTCCAAAAGCGCAGCTTGGCAGACGCCTAGACTCTTGGGCTTGGTAAAGTGCCCATAGCCTGACGAGCATGGTGTCAAGCCGGAAGAGGTTGAACAACATAAAGATATCTTTAAAATTGATGTTGAAGGTGTCGTGCTGTTTGTTGAGGAAGAAACTGAAATCTTTAGGCACCTCGACCTTAAAGTGTTGCACATAATCATCCCGATTCTGTGCCCTCATCATGATCGTGTCATGGAGCAGTTTCATCTGCGTGGGCAACCTCTGCACCTCATCATCTGGGAGCAAGGGCTCACCTGCCTCGTACACTATTCGTCGAGGCTTCTTGATGGTTTCGGCAGATGTCTGGAAGGATAAGGCCTTCTTCTTGCTGTCCTTGCTTGCCTCCTTCGCAGCGGTGCCGCCCCGCCTGTGTGGTCTTTTTCTTTTCCTCTCCGGCTCTGGAGAGGAGGCCCTCTTGCCTCCCGTCAACGCTTCGCCCACCGCGGCATTGAGCGTGCTTGGAGATAAGATCTTCTTTTCCGCTGCGCTCGGGTCATGGCGATGCTTGGAGCGCTTTTCACGGGGCGGTGAGTCCTTCTTGGGTTGCTCCTCCTCCTGGGACGGAAGGATCGTCGTGTGCTGCTGCCCGGCAAGATCGTCGTCCCGGTCATCGAACGAAACCAGCGTCCTGCACACGTCGAGCGGAGACGGGCCGGCTCCGGCTGATGGAGTGGGGATAGTTGACGTACTAGGAGAGGACACCCCGAGGATAGTTATCTGGCTCTTCGGCCACAGGATGTAATACCCCTTGTAGTCTCCTAGCTTCGTGACATCCTCTTCAGGGGCGACAGGGACTGCGACGTCACTGAACTCGGCGACGACGTGGTCCACCTGCACCCTCGCCATGTGGGAAGGTATTGCAACGTTGTGGCATGTCGCGCCCTCCGCCGTTGGGAAGACTAGGCCGTGTGCAACCGTCTTCTTCATGCCAGGCAAAGGGATTGTGAGGTGGAATTTCGTGGGATCCTGCGTAATAAATAATGTGTCGAATTAGAGCATTGTTATCTGCACAATTCTATTAATTAAGTGATTCATGGTGGCAACGAAGCTTACAGCGATGTCTTCGACGGGACTTGGTGACTCGGGGGCATTGTCGGAGGCTGAGGCGCAGCTGCTCCATCCAGCAGGATAGGAGCCCTGATGTCCATGAGGATGGACAGGTGGCCGAGACGCATCGTAGCCTCTAGACGCTAAAAATTCTTGGGTCGCCAACTTGCTAGCCTCCTGGGCTGCCCTTATCATCTCCTGCATTAGAGATGTTTGCCTTCCTCTCCTCCTCTGGCGGGCAGCCTCGCGGTCCTGGGGAAACACTGCGTCCCAGATAGCCCTGCTCCCGATCCCCCGGACACGCCCTGTCTTCTCCTTCGTCCCTAGAGCCTTCGAGAGATGGTCTTTCCACCTCTGGCTCTGGATGGATTCCTGGGAGCTGGCAGGCTGCTGGGACAGCTGCCTCTGCAACGTAAACGGCACAACGTACGGACCGTTAGCGAACTGGAAGCACAACAGTATATTCGAAGAAGACATCAGATTTTGATTTTACCAATCTTTCGGACACCGCCTGAAGCTCAGGGTCCGTGATGATAGGAGTCCCAGTGGCTGGGTCCGAAATTGTGTGCGCCCTCATCTAGATCTGGGCGCATTCCTGCTCGATATCGGCGAAGGGAACCGGTTTCCCAGCGCTATCAGCGCGGCGTCCTCTTTCTCCCAGATCGGTCTCTTCCTAGGAACACCTCGGCTGCCAAGGTGGTGGGGGAATTTGTTCTTCACGCGCAGCTCCTTTGCCCGGCGACTCTTCTCCTTGAATTCGTCACTCTTCATGTCCGCAACGAACTCCTCCCAGTGTTCGAGTTCTACCTTTGGCCATTTCTGTTTGATTACAGTATCGAAATCGGCGTCTAGTAGTTTCCTTACTTCATATCGCCATGTCCTTAGCGCAGCACACATGATGTTGTTCGCTTTTCTTCGAACTCTTTCCTTGTCAGCCTCTGGGACAGCATACTTATCCCAGAGCTTGTCGAAGAGGACCTTTTTCTGGCCGTCCGTCATTTTCTTGAAGTCCTGGCATGTGATCCTGACATGCTCGCGGACGATGCACCCGCATGTGTTGCTGAACGACTTCGCAGCCTTCTCGGGACTTGCAGGAACACCTGTCACGCCGACTCGAGTGACGACGAATGTCTCGTTCGTCAGCTGGTTCCCTCTAGCACTACGAGAAATTGGTTGATCTATGACGTTTTCCTCGTGACGTTGTTCAAATTCGTCATAAATATCCGAGTCGTCATGGATGTCAGGTGACGGACCACAACCCCCTAAAATTTATGACGAAAGAAAATTTTTCGTCATGGAATGACTATATAAATCGTCATAGATCTTATCCGGCCTACGTGGACATGTTTGTATGACGCTTTCGGCCATATATTGTGACGATGAGCTGATCGTCATAAATCGTCGCCACACCTATGACGAACGGGCTTCGTCATAAATATCTTTGACCATGTTGGCCTAGTGGACAGAACCAGTGCGGAAAAAAAGTTTGTACTCCGTGGAGTTCGAACCTGTTACCACAAGAATCTGCGCTACTTGTCTTACCAATGCGCCCCTCAAAGTCTAATGATATCTAGTCACAATTTATCCTTTTAAATACATGCTGCGTGGATCCGGAGATAGGAAAATAGCCACAAAAATTGTGGTCTCTAGAGCTCGAACCCAAGACCTTCAGAGTGTGGACTCCTCACCTTGCCACTAGGCTAGTGAAAGGATGTTGTACGAGTTAGAGAGTTTACGTATAATGTGAGAACCCTAATTTTTAGAGTTAGTCGTAAGAGGCGTGAGGTGAGAGTTCGTTCAACTCGCGCTGCTGAGTTGGCCTAACTCTGCCAAGGATCGTCGTGAGCTATGTTGTGAGCTAGGTCGAGAGGGGGAGGAATTGGTTGTGCATTCATGGCATACTCATGAATCATTGCATTCGTCATTCTTACACATTGAATATAATAGACATTAAAATTTATTGAATGATGATTATTACAATGTCATAATACAACAATATGAGTACAAAGGAATAAATGAAGAAGAAAAGAAAATTACATTGCGATATTTCTACCTATACAAAATCTAACCTAATTCTTGAATCTTTACGTCTTCGAAGTCCTCAAGCCAGAGACGAAGCACCAAGAGCCGAAGGGGGGAACCTTCGGAAATGTTGACGGTCATCCGAGGTCGTCGAGTATAGAGACTCGAGACCGTTGGAGTCACACCGTTGCTATAGGAGGCAAGGGGTTTTCGGAAGCGGTATTTTGAAATACGTGGTCTTATCGGCACAGTTCCGCCGACATCCGCGGGGTTAGCCGCGGGGGCAAAAGAGTGCCGATGACCTAAATAATTTTCTAAGTTCAAAAATAGTTTCCAAAAACATTTTGTTTTCAAAAATGCCCGTGGGCCACGTGGCTAAGACCCTCATCGGACAACTCAATCTAATATGTTACATATAGAGAAAAAGAGGAGAGAATATAAAAATAGTTTTATTTTTTCTAATAGTAAAATGCCTCCATGATTTTGTACTTAAAAAGAAATTGGATTTTTTGTAAAACAAAAGAATAGCCAAGGCAGCCATTATTAACATTATCCAACAGCCCACAATTTTGAATATAGCATTCAAGCCATCAAGTAAAGAGTTATCCGGCAGCCCTCATATAAAATGAACCGAGGCAACGTTTTGGAGAAGGCAACGAATTCACTGAGTGAATTATCCATTAGCTCATGCAATTGACCATAGTCAAATTCCTTAGCTTGCAAGGCAAACAAGCTGAAATATCAGCCGAACCATATCCAGAAATAGTTGAGCCAAGCAAATATCTTCTGCAGCCGACCAAGGCAATAACCCAGGCACAAACCAGTAGCAGGAGCTGGCAGTAGTGACCGTACATATTAGCCAAAGGCAGCAAGAGGTGGCAAGGAGAGTCCATCGTAGGAACCATAGGAGAGCTCTGTAAAAATAGCCCAGAGCAGCAAGCTCTAGTGAACCATTTTTCTCCCAGCAAGAGCTAAGTTAAAAGAGAGAAAATTGCAGACATTAAGAGCAAGAACTGATCTCAGAAAATAGGCCCAGGAGCTATAGCCAAGCTCTGGAGGAAGCATCAGGAGGAAGGGAAGAGGAGTGAGTCAACTGTAGATCAAGAGGAGGCCACCAGGACTAGCGAGGAGCAAGAGGAGTCAAGTCCTTGTCCAGCATAGGAACAAGGTAAAGCCTCATCTAGATCCTCACAGCATGACCATGCCGAAGAGTTTAACATGATTTAATAAGACCCTCAGAACCTAATCCTCATCACAGGAATTTTTGTGGAGTTTTGGTAGCATATGTTCTTATCATTGGCACCATAGGAACTCTCAAACAAAAATCCTCAGATACTAGATTCATCATAAGGTTTTAAAGGCAACTAGTGAAGTATCTGTTCTTATCAGGTTTCCTAGTAACTTCTTCAGAATTTTCTTAGGAATCAGTATAGTAAGTTAAGGCAGCAAGTAGGCATCTGTTGTAGCATCTGTTTTTCAGTTTAATAAAACTGATAATGAGATATGTAGATGCACATAGGCGAGAGAGGGGAGTTAAAGAATCAAGTATAGTAATCTGTTCTCATCAAGTATATCTTATATCAAACTAACCCCAGGAAAAGAGCATTCCAGATTTAAAACTAAGAATCAAACATAGTTTCTGTTCTTTCAGTTTAAGAAAACTGACATGCATATATAGGAGGGAAATAGAGAGGGACTAGGATCAAGTGTAGAGCATTTGTTCCTTTGATTTAAACGAATTGGCACATATAGAAAAGGAATACCAATATTGACTAAATAACTCATCATAATATCACTCATATCCTCAGTTTAGTAACCTAAATCTCACGTGTCTTAAGCAAGTATCCAGATTAAGAGAGCAGCAGTACACATATACAAGGTTTTTAATTAAAAATCTGGTAGTGGAAAATGGGCAAGTTGTTCCATAGTCAACATGCCATCAGCATACCAATCAAAGAGCAAAAGAGACATATATGCAGGACTATTTACTGAAGCCTCAGATTGCCCTCGCACGAATACTAAGCCTCCAGAAAAGTTACATGATACAAGCAATAGCATTACATGTGTGTACTAGGTATCAGCATCTGAAATTACTTAGGAATTTCCTAAGCACAATAGAGCGAGGCCTGATCATACTTCTATACTGGAGTGAATCGGTAAGCCACACATAGTCAATCATAAATTATTGCAGCCTCAGAACCAAAACCAAATCGGCAAGTAACGAACCTTAGAGCCCTAGAAATGAGGAAATTTTGTGTGAACCCTAGAGCGAATTAGGGAGGAATTAGAAGAGAAGGGGTTAAGGAGACTTACCTGTGGGGGAGCCCCGGCTCGCCACCGGCGGGAGGTGGGCCAGCGGAGCACCCGAGGTGGGGCTGCGACGCCGGCCACAGCCGTCCTGGGCGACAGCCGAGGTGCACGACGCAAGGTGGCGAGGCACGGCGACGAGGCGGCCGGGGCAAGGCAACCGGAGGGGCGACCGGGGCGGCACCGGCGGACCGAGGAGGCGGTGAGAGGCCGGCGGGGGCTGGGCCCTAAGGCTAGAGGCGAGATGGAGCTGCGGCGGGTGGAGCTGTGCCCGAAAGGGGAGAGAGAGACCACGTCGGCGGGGGAGGCCGAGAGCCACGGCGTCGGCGCCGAAAGGGAAAGGGAAACCGGGCAGCACAGCTGCTTGAGGAAGGGGAGAAAAGGAGCAGTCAGCGGCGGCGTGAGAAAGGTAAGGGAGAGAGAGACCAGGTAAGGTAGTAGATTAGGAGGCCGAGCGGGTCAGCTGGGCCAAACGGGCTGCCCAGGGAAAAACTAAAGGCCGGCAGCTTATTCCCTGTTAAAAAGAAAATAAAGAATGAAGTTAAAGTAAATTAAATCTTTTTGGATGAAGAATAAAATTTTAGGTGCAATAATTAGTAAGTGAAGTAGGGTTTGAAAGAGAGAAAGATTTTCTTCAAAACTTCTTCTCTACTTCTATAGATCTTCTACTTGGATGATTATATATTCTCTTTTCTTTAAGTTAAACCTTTGAGTGTATATATATGTATATATGTATATACTTGCTTTAAAGCAAATTAAAAGTTTAAAGAGATTTCTTAAGTTAGAAATATAATTTCTTTGGGAAGGAAATTAAACTTATCTAAAATTAAGTAAAACATAATAGACATCTCCAAAGAAGATTAAGCAATAAATTAGTCCTTAAGACAACAAAAATAGAGTAAGTGATCATATTAAACTTTAAGGATAATAAATCAAAGGTTGAACTAAGTTGAGTCATGTTAACTCAAGTAAAATTGTTATAAGCCCTTGAAAGATTAAAATTGATCATTTATCCAAATAACTTTTAAATCCTTAAATGAATGTTTAAAAGATTGTCTATGAACTCTTTGGAGCATTTCAATACACATACCTCGTGTATTCCATGCCATGTCATTAGATTCATATTTGGAATCTTTTGGATTAGTCCTTAATAGACTTTATTACTTTCTTTGCCAGAAGCCGGAGTTCCACAAGTAAACCCTTCGAACCCTATAATGGTACGAATAGAGTATCCATTATGGTACGAATAGAGTATCCATTTGAGATCGGTAGTCCGAGATGGACTACGACGTGGAGTATGACCGAGCGGACGGCGAAACAGCTCTATGATCGTGGGCATGTGAATGAGCCTTGCATCATGGCGGCTTGGGGCAACTGGAGGAGGACGTGCGAGAGAGCACATGCCACATTTGACAGAGGAAGAGATGGATGACGAGAGTTGATACAAGTCATCATCTCTCTTCATATATACATAAATATGTTCATGAGGTGATATCATATGCCCATGAGTTGACTTTAGGGTTTCGGTGACAGAAATGCTGAGAGGGGAAGATTAGGGTTCACGATCATTATTAGGGTTCATATGTATATCTTCACAAGTGACTGCTCTAGTTTTCCAACCACTAATCCAAATTGAGCAAAATTGATGCTGTTGGAAAGCTAAGGAACTTAAAACAACTCAAATTAAAGATTATCCTAAATTAGATAAGATGTATTATTCTTTAAAGAGAGTTTAAACCCTAAGTTAGTTCTATTGAAAATTTTAACTAACTTCTTAAAGTAAGACTCTAGGATTAAATGGAAATGTCAAATTTTTTTAAGTAAATAATTGAAGACTAAAGGGGGTTAATAATATCATTAACTTAAGGTTTACATTGTCTAATAATTGAATTACTCTTTAAAAGAGTGCTCAAAAATTTTAAGTTTAAAGACTTTAAGGAAGATTTTAATATAATCATCACCTCATGCATATCATGGCATGTCATTTACATCCATTCTTGGGATTTCTTGAATTAGTCCTTATCGGACTTTATCGGTTTTCTTCTTCAGAAGCCGGAGTCCAGCCAGCGGGCCAGTCGAAAACCAGTAAGAAAAAGGCTAAGGCAGAGCATAGTACTTGTTCTTCAACTTAAAAGAACTAGTTTTGGCACGCATATATACACTTAAGGAAGAAACCAAACATGATTAAGATCAAGAATGATCCCCCTCACCGCCGCCGCCTCCCCCACGACCCCTACGTCCCCTCACCCCGGCCGCCACTGCCCCCTCCTTCTCCCCTCCAAACCCAACGCACTGACAAGTGGGCCATCCAGGTATCACGCCGTACCTCCCGCGTCCACCGAAAATTCTCGCGCCCAAAATTTTGGTACTGTAAAATTCTCGCACCAATACTTCCCCAATTTTGCCAGCACCATATCCGTCGGCATATTTGATTAGTCATTTTGATAAATTTTAAGAGTTTCGAATACAACATTTTAATGTAATATCAAATTTGCTATACAAATTAGCTATATAAATACTGTATAAAAGCTATTTTGGCTTCCCTCCGCTTCTTCCCGCTGCGTGGGACTGAAGTACTGATAAAAGCCATGCGGGCTAAATACTAAAATTTTTCCGCGGCGCGCCAAAAACTCCCGCGCCCAGCTGAAATATTTTGGATGTGCGCCAAATCGCCCAGCGAAATATATTCCCCTCCCGCCACCGCCTCCCCCATGGCCCCCTCCCACGCCGCCTCCCTCTACTCCACCCTCACCCCCGGCGCCTCCCCCACTGCCCCCCACCCCCGCCGCCTCCCCCCACTGTCCCCCTCACCGCCGCCGCCTCCCCCCTACTCCACCCTCACCGCCGCCGCCTCCCCCGCTGTCCCCCTCACCGCCGCCGCCTCCCCCACGGCCCCCCTCACCACCGGTGCCTCCCCCACTGCCCCCCTCACCGCCGGCGCCTCCCCCACTGCCCCCCTCACCCCCGCCGCCTCCCCCCACTGTCCCCCTCACCGCCGGCGCCTCCCCCACTGTCCCTACAAGGCCCTGAGGAAGAAGAGAGGCGACCGACACATCTAGGTGCTCATCAAGGTCACCTGCGCGTAATCGCCGCTCCATCTCGTCGCCATCAATAAGGCCTACTGCGCCGCCTACGCCTCGTTGCTCGAGGAGGACATGGCCACATGCTCGTTCTACAAGGATCCCCTTAGCAACTAAAGAACAGATACGTGCTTGGTTTTAGTTATCCTCTACTTTCCCCATTACTTAAGTATCTGTAGTAGTTTATTAACTGAGGAACAAGTATCTTTGATTGATTTCTGATGAGATCCACTTATCTTGAATGGTTGTTTTGGAGTTAGACAAGAACAGAAACTCTACTACCTTGCAATCTGATGTGGAGAATGTTGGGGTGTTCTCTGGGATTCCTACTGATTTGGACATTTAGATGCTGGACATTTCAAAGCATTTTGGACCAAATAAATCCTATAGGTTCAAACAGGGATGTAGGCTTGAACTAAAATAAAGCTATTTATCCTCTATAAAGTATTAATGTGTGAGATATAATAGTTAGAAGTGCATATGGTACTGAGGACTTGGCTGGTAAAATTTTCAACATTTGCAGTGGGGAGTAAGTTATTGGCACAATTATCAGGTTGTAGGTCAGATTATGTCTATGGATCTGCAGTCCTATCCACAAAAAATTCCATTGAGATGGCAGGTGCTTGCTTCATAAACAATTTTACATATAATAACTTTTGAATCAGATGCTTTGTCTTTTTAGTTAAGAGCCATTGGAGCCAACTAAAATGACATTCTTGTTGTCTGTCTTTTTTTCTCCTTATTACTGATTCGAGCAGATCCTGTTGCCACACATTTAGAAGTCGGCCGATAAGATGCATCATATTCATACTAGCTTTCCCCCACTGAATCCCAATCCAGCTACATTAGAAAGACTTGTTAGCTTCCCTTATACCCTCCTTAAGTTCCTATTTTTTGCACATCTCCTCACTACTTCAGTTCGACTAGTAGAATTGGTAGTAGAAGCAGAACAGTGTAAGTAAAGTGCACACAAGATAACCGCGTGCCACAGCTACTCCATTGTATACTTTTGCTGATGCTTAACTAATGGAGCATCTGCTCTTAGTTTTCCACATTGATATCTATGCTATTGATCAAGTAAAGTAACATCTAATTCAGCTGAAAAGATCTTCAATAAAATCTAGGTGAAATTTGGTAGTTTTACTTGGTCCAAGTTAAGGTGATCATAAACTCCTGATGACATAACAAGTTTAGAACCTTTTAATATCCTGAACTTAATGTGCCTTGCCAAAAGTTTCACAAGGGATATGTTAACCCTGAAATAGAGCATTCTGCTACTTGGTTTCCAGGAATAGGATTACATGAGATGTAAAATTTGGAACCATATTTTACATGCCATGGTGAACAAGGAATCAACTTGATGCAAAATATGATAGGATAAATCTCCATAGCTCCATGGAGCTACGGCTCCAACCAGCAAAGCCCTTGGATCATATTTAGTTATGTACTTTTTAAGATTTGCTCCCCTTAGATTCCCTATTCTTAATCATGTGCCAGGCTCCAGTGCTGTGTTGACTGATGGTTAACTTGACAGGTGAGATGGGACGATGATGTAGAGTGCCGTCGGCCTAATAGGGCATCTCCTTGGGAGATTGAGCTTACTGGATCGGTTTCAGGATCTCATCTGTCCACTCCCCATTCAAAACGGCTGAAACCATGCCTCCCCCAAGTTAATCCAGAAATGTTGCAATCTGATGTGGAGAATGCTGCTTTAGTAATGATTGGTTTGTTTGATATGGAGAATTATTTAATTTCTGACTGGTAGAGTTAGTAATTATTTCTGTCTTCAATTTCAATGCAGTTGGGTGCCATTGCTGTCAACCTAGTTTCTGGGGAGAAACCTGCAGATATTTACTCTGGAATAGCTACCAGGTATGCTGCTCAGATGCCATCCTGTTTTGCAATGCACCTTGATGATAGAACTTGATCTTCCATTGGAGCATGTAGCTGTCTGTATGCCATACCCTTATTGGCCTATCTATTGTGTGCAATCTTATGAACACCCACTTTCTCATTGTTTGTAAATTCACAACTATCACATGGATGCATCCAATGTCTTTCAGTTGTTCTCATAGACCAAATTCATTTGAATTATTATTTAGTTTCTCTATGATTCGTTCTGTTTCCAAAAGCATTCATGTTTACCAACAAGAAACCAAATGAATACTGGTTTTACTTCCTAGCCACAAGGCCCTACAGTACTTGTATTTTAAAAGCATTGATTGCTCCTATATTGTCCAAGCTGGTTTGCAAGGTTGGTTTTTGATTTGTCATTTGTCAACGTGCAATGAAAGTGAAAGCATATCTCTGTTGTTTTATATAAACCTTAATTGAATTGGTAATTATTTGCAGCTTCAAGGCTAGATCTCCTTGAATAGATAGTGCTTCTCTATTCTCTGAATGCCAAATTGCAAGAATTAGAAAACAATTTGGGTAGTGTTTAGTTATTAACTAAGTCCTAATTATTCTCCCTTTTCTAGGCACATGATACTTATGACAGTTATTGTTGATGTGTGGTGCCTGAACTGTGACATTTTTCTTCAGGTTTGAGGACAAGTGCAGAGGGACATGAAACTTGTCCCCTACAAGATTGTGAACAAGATTGTGAAACTTGTCCCCTTTCTGTGACAATTACTCATGAATTGATGTTCTATGTTGGCGAACTATTGAGTTGTTTGTTTGTGATGTATATTCCGTACTAATGCTGTGATGTAAGTGTAGTACTTTTATCTGTGAAATATGGTTTCCAAATTCTGAGTGTAAATGTTGTGTTTTTGACTGGTACTGAGTTGGCTGGATTAAAAATGTGGGCATGTAATGCTGTGTTCTGAGTGCATTAAAATGGGTCCATTTAAATCTAGCTTATAAAAATGCTGGATCAAAAACTTGGGCCAAATAAAATGGGCCCATTAAAATCTAGCCCGTAAAACGCTGGATAAAAAACTTAGGCAAAATAAAATGGGCTGAAAAATAAAAAGGCCTGATATTAATGGGCCAAAAGCCTAGACCACGCTGGCCCAAACATTTTGGGCCAATGAATTGGACTGGGTTCATTTTCGTCATAAATTCGTCACAGAAGGTGATTTATGATGAATTGTCGTTCTTCCATGACAAATGCGATTCATCACAGATCAGCGAATTCTTCACAGAAGGTTGACACGTGGATGATGACGTGGACACTACGTGGGAGCACAGCCACGTCAGTTCGTGACGTGGCATCCACGTCACAACAAAGGCCACGTAGGCTGCCACGTCAAAAACAGTCGTGTCGAAAAGCTGTTTTATGACGAAAATGGTCCCTATTTATGACATTCTCGAGTGACTTTCATGACGAAATATTTTGTCATAGAAGTGTCTCCGTTCCATGACGGCCGGATTTTCGTCACGGATGTGTTACTTTCTGTGACGAAATCGCCATTTCGTCACAGTGGTACATCTATGACGCGGCTTCCATGATGATTTCATTTTCGTCATAAATTCGTCATAGAAGGTGATTTACGACGAATTGTCGTTCTTCCATGACGAATGCGATTCATCACAGATCAGCGAAAATCTTGTAGTGTAGGGTTGTACCGTCTCTTCGGCTTCTCTGCTGCTGACGACGGCTCCGGCGCCTCCTGTTCCTCTGACCCTGACTCGCTTGATCGAGAAGCGTCTGACGAGCCAGACGCACTCTCTTCATCTCGCGCCATGGCTATTTCAGGTGCCGAAGGTACATTCCCCGCCTCGACGGCAGGTTCACTGGCTGGCTCAGGGGCTGTTTGATCAGTTAGGAGCGGGGCGTCAATAGGGGCCGCCACGTCTAGGGGCACCGCGCTGTCATCATCTACGCGGGCTACTTCCTGGGTTGGCGACGAGTCCATTCTCCGATATATTAAGAAACTGAAACAAGGGCCCACCTATCAGCAAGGGTTCCAGTGAGAAGTTCAATATGCCGGTATAACATGAAAATACTATCCATAGCATGAAGGAAGAGATATTCACGTGAAAAAGAAGAGATATAACGATAACATAAAGGAAATTAATAAGCGTGCACTTTGTGCATTGTTATTTTATCGTAAGATAAAAGAATACAATAGATCTTTCCCAACACACATATTATACTCTCCATAAGCCAACAAGGTGAAATGATCATGAGATCATGATAGCTGCAAACAAATCTGTTTCTCATTAACTGAGTAGCTAATAAGCCCCAGCAAGGCTACACATGATTGGGCAAGGGAAGCAATGGCATTCAAACTCATGCTCCCTAGTAGACAATTGCCCCATTTAAAAAAAGAAAAGGGTTCGACAATTGCATACAAGCTCTCACCCTAAATGGAAACCAAATGTAGTAGTATCAAAGATTTGAATGCTTGTACATTTTACAAATTCAAACACTAGAAAGTGATACAACTAAACAATGCTACCATAATTATAAAATAACCTACTGTTACAATGCCTATACATTTTTGCAAATGCATTATTACGTAAGCAACAAGTACCCTTGGATCAATCAACATTACACACTATCAAGTATCAAAAGGAAATATGAGATCAGGGATTGTCCTGAGAGATGCAGGGACACTGAAGACCTCTATCAAGCTGTCACATTCCCATTTCCAACTCTTGAAGCTGTACAAAACATGCGCATAGCTCTGTAACACCTGACTTCAAGCCATCTAACTCCATAACCGCCAGAGGGAAATCATGATTCCATTTTTCCTTGTCATCCACCACTTCACTCAAACTATGCTCAGCTGCCTCCAAGGTTGTTGCTGTGTCTTCAGACTTCAGTTTCACATTGGTTAATTAAGTCATATTTCTAGTACAAAATATCACTCCAATCTAACCGAGCCGAAACAAGAGTTTTCACTTCACCAAAAATTTTAGGGCACTCCATGACTAACCAGGTCCTAAATAACCGCCCTAATACATGGGCATGGGCAGAGCACTCATCATTGGTCCCAAGGAAACCAAGGCTGTGTAAAAAGAAATTCCCATCTACTAGCATTAGCCAAGCTTCTAGGCGCTAGCCTTAATCAAATTAATCATCGATCATGCTGTTGCTATTGCAAAGAGCTCTGTACCAGTCAATTTATTTGCAAGAGAGCAAAAGGACCAATTCTAGGGTTATAGGAGGCAGAGGAGAGGCAGGTGCTATAGGAGGCAGAGGAGAGGCACCATGGAGAGGGGAGGGGAGGAAGAAGGCCAAAGGTGAGGTGGAACTCACCTACGTGGCTGCTCACGGAGAAGGAGAGGGGAGGGGAGGAAGAAGGCCAAAGGTGAGGAGGAACTCACCTGCGGGGCTCGGGGCGGCGGCACCGAAGGGGCTCGGGGCGGCGGCGCCGACGGGAGCTCGGGGCGGCGGTGCGGGGAGGCGGGGCAGCGGCGCGGGGGCTCGGGGAGGCGAGGCGGCGGCGCTGGGGGCTCGGAGCGGCGCGCGGCAGCCTGGCGGCGGAGGACTAGGGCGTCACGGCTGGTTCAAAAAGAGAACGCGCGAGGACGGCGAAAAATTTCGCCAAGTCCCACTTATATAGTCCCGGTACAGCATCACTGACGGGCAATACACGTGACCCGTCAGTAGAAGTTATCTACTGACGGGCAATATAAGGGGCCCGTTAGTAGAAGTGAATAATCTATACTTCTGTGGTCATCATCATCACTGACGGGCATATATATACAACCCGTCAGTGAAGACTTCTACTGACGGGTTATCCAGGTCGACCGTTAGTAGAAGTAGATAATCTGAACTTCTGAGGTCCTCAGCATCACTGACGGGCATATATATAGCACCCATCAGTGGAATACTTCTACTGACGGCTGATTAAAGTTGCCTGTCAGTAGAAGTACATAATCTGTACTTCTGTTCTCGACCGCACTGATGGGTGTGATAATAGGACCCGTCAGTGGAAGTATATTAGGGTTTGTTCTTGTCATCCTTATTTCTATGTTTGCGGAGACTTATGGGTTAATTCTTGGGTTTTCGGCGTGGACTTAGAGTATAGATGCAGCATACATGATATATTAACCATTCAATTCGAAAAAATGATATTATTACGTATTGACCTAGCTATTTCACGAAGTTCCGAACATATTGAGATTCCATAAAGCTGAATTACTCTGAACATACACAAAACTCTGAACATGCAACACGTGCCTAGCTATTTCACAAAATTCTGAACATATATAATGTATTAACCATTCAATTCACTAAAATGATATTATTACATATTGTGGTTTGTTCTGAATTGATCGAAAACCTAGATTTCATTGTCTTCGACACGCTTCTCAATAGTACTTCTGATCTTCTTGGTGGTATACGTCAGGCCTTCATCGTGGCTGCGTCTTATGTACGGGCACGCATCCTGAGAACTTTTGCGCCTCTTGCTCGTTCGATCATCAACATCTTCTTCTTCTGTGTCCAGATCGTCGAACTAGTCGTAGTCCTCTTTGTCACTACACCATCGACGTCGACAATACTCCTTTTCCCTTTCCTCACGACAACGCGCTTCTTATTCTTCGGATCTGTTATGTAGAACACTTGGGCGAGCTGTTTGGCTAATACCCATGGCTCATCTTTGGGACTGATTGATTTGACTTGTCGTGACTCCATAGGGATCGGTGGAGGTATCACCATGGTACTGGTGTTCATATCTTTGATTCTGACGTCTTTCGCCCATCTGACACGAAACATGGGGATCTTGGTCACAGTGTAGTCAAGTTCCCAGATCTCTTCGATCACGCCGTAGTACCTACACTTCTTGCCATGATGACCAGTTCTAGACTCCTGCGTTACACCGCAGTTCTGGTACGTACTGCGCCGGTCTTGAGCCTCGGTATAGAATGTGTATCCGTTGATATCATACGATTGCCACGTGACGACTTTGCTATCGGGTTCTTGTGACAACATTCGGATGGTTTCTTCTTCTCTATTTGTCGGCTCCCTTTCGTACCAGTAGTCCTTTAGCCACCGGGAGAACTCTGCGTTATGTTCTTTCGTGAGCACAACTGTGCCCTTTTTCGGATTCGCTTCGTGCAACTGTTTCATGTGGATCTGAATATAAGGCCGTACCACAGCCAAGTGTTGCCGCACCATGAAATGTGCTCTGTTGTAGTCATCTGATCTTTCCGATCGATACACATGTAAATTTTTATGCCCGATCGCGCCTTTACCGTCGAGCCTGCCTGTTTGCCGCGAAACTGGAACACCTATAGGTTTCTGATCACGCATGTAATCCGTGCAGAACTCAACGCCCTCTTCGGTAACATAGCCTTGGATGATGCTACCTTCCGGATGCGCTCTGTTACGAACGTAGCGCTTGATAACCCCGTTGTACCTTTCAAACGGGTACATGTTGTGCAAAAACACAAGACCGAGGTCCAGTATCTCCGGGACGATATGGATCATGAGATGTACCATGACATCGAAGAATGCTAGAGGGAAATACATCTCAAGTTTGCATAGTATGACAGTGATCTCGGCCTTCAGTTTCAGGCAGCGTTGCACCGTGATTGACTTCTGACAGATAGTGTTGAAGAAGTTACAAAGATCCGTGATCGTCTTGCGGACACCCTGGCTCCATGATACCCCTAATTGCGACAGGCAGTATCTGTGTGATCATCACGTGGCAGTCATGAGACTTCATGCCAATAAGTCGATGAGTCTTCATGTCAACAAGTTTTCGGATGTTCGCGGAGTAACCCGAAGAAACTTTGACACCATAGAGGCATTCGCAGAGGCTATGGAGCTCGTCTTTACTCAGAGTGTAGCAGGCAGCAGGACAGCTGGTCTTGACTCTAATACCATTCTTCCCCGTCTTGGTCGTTTCTCTGGTTGCCCACAGCTCAGGTCTTATATTCATGTGTTGCATGTCTGCTCGTGCCTTCGGCCCATCTTTTGTCTTGTCCGGAATATTGAGCAAGAGACCAAGCAAGCTGTTGCAGACATTTTTCTCGACATGCATTACATCAATGTTGTGACGTGTGTCTAGGTGAGGCCAGTAAGGCAATTCCCAGAAAACAGATTTCCTTTTCCAGACGCCCTTTACCGGCGGTTGTTTCTTTCCTTTTCCTGGCTCAACTTCATCCATTTCATTCAAGAGATCGTAGATTTCTTGTCCGGTCTTCTCGCGAGGCTTCGGACAGATTTCTTTTGTTCCGTCGAACCTTTCCGTGTCCTCTCTCCATGGGTCGTTCATGGTCAGCCACCTTCGGTGTCCCATGAACACGATTTTTCTAGAGCCCTCTAAGAAAACACTCGTCGTTTTTTCCATGCACCTAACACATGCCTTGTATCCTTTGGTGCACTGACACGCGTTGTTCCCGTACGCGGGGTAATCTTGCACCGTTGTGAACAACAGGCCTTTCAGAGTGAAGAACTCTTCTCTGTCCGCGTCCCAGACCTAAGCCCCTTCTTCCCACAGCGTAGCTAGTTCGTCCTTCAGTAGCTGTAGATACACGTTAAGATCCATTCCAGGTTGTTTTGGCCTTTGAATGAGAATAGACAGGTGCATGTACTTCCGCTTCATGCACAACCATGGAGGGAGGTTATAGATCCAAAGAACAACGGGCCATGTGCTGTGTCTACTGCTCATGTTGCCGAATGGATTTATTCCGTCCGTACTCATACCGAACCTGATATTCCTCGGATCACTACCAAAATCTGGGTATTCGGCGTCGATTGCCCTCCACTGACAAGCATCGGCTGGGTGTCTCAACACCCCGTCCTTTCTTCTCCCATCTTCGTGCCAACGCATCAGCTTTGCCTCCTTCTTGTTACCGAATAAACGCTTCAGACGGGGGAGGACTGGAAGGTACCATACAACCTTTGCAGGGGCACCACTCGTCGCTTCTTCCTCGTCATCGTCTTGGTTTCTGCCCCACTTATATCGAGATGTGTTGCACACCGGACATTTGTCCAGCTCTCTATACTCCCTGCGATAAATAATGCAGTCGTTTCGGCAAGCGTGGAGTCTCTCTACATCCAATCCAAGTGGGCAGACCACCTTCTTGGCTTCCTCGGTGCTCGTAGGCAACACATTCTCCTTTGGAAAAACCGTCGCGAGGTAAACCAGTATCTCATCGAAGCTTGCGTCTGGACAGTTGTGGGCTGCCTTGATCCTTAGAAGTTCTAGCGTGACTGACAGACGCATGTGCTCAGGATCGCAGGTGGGATACAGCGGTTTTGTCGAGTCTTCCATCAGTTTCGCAAACTTTGCAACCTCTCTTTCATCCTCGGGGTCTTCGACCACCTGGTCCGCCATGTGACTGTCCCTCAACATTTCAGCCAAATTGTTCCCCGCCTCCCCCGTCAAGTCATCCCTACATTCCGAAATATGGTCTTCATCTTCTTCTGCGTCTCCATGTATGGCCTCTTCTTCTAAACATTCACGAGTAGCTAAAATTTCTGTCTCCTCCTCACCGTGACTTGTCCAACGTGTATAACCTTCCATGAAACCTTTAGTCAATAAGTGTAGCTGCAGCATGCCTCTCTCCCTGAACATTATCGTGTTCTTGCATACAGAACACGGACAACACATCTTATTCGCACCCTTTTTCTCCCTATCTTCCTCGGCCACATCTAGAAACCCATTCAGAGTATTGACGAAACTCCGTGTTGCCCTTTCGCCGTACATCCAACTTCGATCCATCGATCCCTACAACAACAAACTGATTGAGTATAATCCAAATTAACAGAACAAACACAAAATTTATTCTTTTCTTTCATGTACTACGTCGTACCAAAGAGAGCTCGCTAGCTAGGGCCGTCAAGGAGCGGACTCGAGAGAGAGGAGGGGAGGGGAGAGGAGAGGAGGGGAGGAGGGAAAATGGGTGGAGAGGAGTAGGGGGGTTAAAAGAAATCTAGATATAGATTGAGGAGGGAGGGAGGGAGGAGGGGAGGGGGAGAGAGAGGGAAAAAGGGGTGCAAATTAAGGAGGAGGGACAAGATTGATCTAGATCTAAATCTAGATCTAGATCTAGAGGAGGAGGTAGAGAGGAGGAGGGAGAGAGGAGGGGGAGGAGGCTAAAGGGGGAGAAGATGGGGGAGACTAAGGGAAAAATTGGCAAAAAATGGGGAGGAAGGCGGCAGCAAATGGCTAGAGCTTGCAGCTGGCCGTTTGAGGCGCGCGAGCTCAACAGCCAGCTGCAGGCGCAAGCAGAATTTATAGTCGCAACCACTTTCACTGACGGGCACCACATAATAAACCCGTCAGTGATAAGTATGCCACGGAGGCATTCCTGGCAGCACACTTTCACTGACGGGCACTACATCACCCGTCAGTGAAGGTATGTGTCAGTGGAGAAGCCAGGGTGGACCTCTAATCTGACTTCTGCTGACGGGCACTACATCACCCGTCAGTGAAACTACATACATAGCTGACGGGCTCTAATAACACGCCCGTCAGTGAAACCTTCTGTTAGTGGAGAGGCTAGGGTGGCATTCCGTTCCCACTTCTACTGACGGGTCTTTTTTGGGCCTGTCAGTAGAAGTTGGCCGTCTCCTCCAGTGCGTGACCATCGCTGACGGGCCCGTGTTCGCCCGTCAGCGATTCGGCTAATCAGCGACGGGCCTCGGAGTGCCCGTCAGTGATTGGCTTGTAGCAGAGCTCATTTCTGAGGTAGTGGTAACAGAGAGTCTTAAGAGAAATCACTCACTAAGTCGAAACGTCAACCCCGACCTCGACTCTAGGGGGTCGATTCCTAGAGGAGTGGGGTGATACGGCTTCGAATAGCCCGAGACGTCAACCCCAAAGCTTACTCTAGCAAATTAATGCACAGAGCAGTAGGGTGATATGGTATCCTCACTCTTTCCCACTGAGCCGGAACATCAACCCCGACCTCGTCCCGGCAAATTAATGCGCGGCTGGAGTAGGGTGATATAGTTCCCAACCTCTCAGTGGAGAGTCACTTCACAGGAGTGATTAAACTTAATAACTCCATGTTAAAGACTTTAAAATCCTACCTGCATCATGCACTTCAAACATACACGTATTGTACACGATACAGAGGGGAACAAACCAGTATCATAACAGAGACTCTACGACCGAAACTGCAATAATACTAGTTGTTCAGAAACTTAACAGCATATGCACAACAAAAGTTATTTACACAGCGGAAGTTTAAGTTGGTTGAGAAGCCTAAGGGTAGGGCCAAAAGTGGCGGCAGAACTAACCGAGCTGCCGAACCCAGGGCAGGACCACTGCCCGGGATCACCAGCGACTAGTTGATGTCGGCATCGATCTCAACGTAGAAACCATCCACTGCGGGAGTGGTTTCCTCTGCACGCAAATATTATCAACAAATGCGAGGTGAGTACAAAATGTACTCCGCAAGACTTACAGGGGAAATTAATAATAGATGCATCAGGTATCAAAAAGGGGCTATTTGTGGACTATTTTGCAGAAAGCTAATTTGTTCTTTCGAGAATACCTGTAAGTAGATTAAAATCCGTCTACTGGAGTACTTTGTAAAGGAGATGAGCTGAAACCACGCAGTAGAACCTAAAGCAGACCGTCGAACACATAAAACCCTCGATCCTTCCTCGACCACCAGGGAGGAAACGATCGCTAACCCACATCCTTAGAGTTGGCAAGTTTTAGATGAGGGTTATGGTTGTCTAATTCGATGCGGATTCTTACCAAGCTGTCCATAACCGCGGACATGGCTATTCGAATAGTTCAAACCCTGCAGGAGTGTACATCTTTTCCTACACGTATCAATCGACTCTTAATGCTACCATGTACACACTTCACGAGGTGTGCTAGCAGAGTGTGATTGAACACGGCCTTTACAATGCTTTTGACTTAGGCATGAGCCGCCCTACTGGGCTAGTCCGCGTACGACAGTTCAGCCGATACTTCGACACGGTCCCACTAGTTGTGGTAGGTGATACATCCCCGGTCCCGGACCGTGTGTAACTCTCACTCCTATATTGTTGCACCACACCACCTTCTTTTCCACTCACCCAATACACGAAAATGGCAAACTATGTGGCTCATCACCTAAGTCTAGACAAATTATTCGGTCGGGGGTGGCCCATTATACACCCGTGTAGTAGTACGCAAATCTTGGTTCGAAAGGACACCGGAAACCGGTCCTTGTGGGATGAACGAGACAACCCACCATGCTCCGAGCATGGCCTCTCGTCTATGCCCGATTGATATTAGTCATGATTATTAAACATTTCCCGGTGAAGACCCACCTATCCTCTAACCCATCCAGAGTGTTGTGTTTTGTCTGCCATCCCAGGAATTACGACTTTCACACCTCTAAGCAAGTCTAAGCATCATTAGCTGTATAAGCAATATTAACACAACAAGTAATCTACTCTAATTAGGTTGGGAGGGTAGGTGGTGTTGATTGAGCGACAAAGTAAGTTTTCATGTAGGGAATAGGGCTAATCCTTAGCATAAAATATCAGTTGAACGCATGCAATACGGCTTTGAAAACAAATGTAATTTGAAAGTACTGGGATATCCACAAGATGTTCAAAGGGGGATGCTTGCCTTGTGGTTCCGCTACTAGGTCCTGTTCCTGCTCAAGATGGTACTCGTCGAGATCATCCGGTCCTATCGGAAAGAGCAACAACACCGAACGAACAGAAGAAATAATGAACACCACGGCGAAGAACATCGGCATGATACGAAATGTATGTCATGTCCTAAAGGATGCAAAATAAGGACTAATGCAGGTGGAATCAGGTTAATCGGAGTTCGGATGCTCGAAATATCGCGATCCGAATTTCTCCGGCTACTCGAGGAAACCCTAGTTTGAGTTTTTAGGCATTTTCATTTTTCCTAGCATGCAAACATAGATGAAAATGATATACTTGAGTAGCTCTCATTTTTCTAAACATTTTGATATATTATTTGCATTTTTCTGACTTAATATGAATTTTCTATGAATTTTACAAGATTTATACCAATTTAGATCCTTTTTGTATTTTTCTCAGTAAAGAAATGAATATTTAAACATTAAATACTTCTGCTACTCAGCTCTATTCTATCCTCAGAGGCTGACAATGGGCCGCTCGGTCAACTCAGGTCAAAGTTGACCGAGTCAATGACGAGTGGGGCCCCTTGTCATATTCCTTTTCTTTTCTTTTATATTTTTCTTAAATCTACTGAGTGGGACCCATGTGTCATTGAGATAGAATTGATAAGTTCATTAAATACACTGATTAGCCATTAATTTAAGTCATTAAGGTGCTGGAACATTAATTAGGGTTATTAAACACACATCATTAATTACTAAGTATTGATTACGCTCAATAAATATGCCTTAACCGAAATTAACAGCAATCATTAGCATTAAATTTGCATCAATAAATGCACTTAGCATTAATAGGGTACTTAATCGGTCCTAATGACCGAACTAACTAGTCATTAAGGCCCTAACCGTCCTAACCACCCGGTCGGGATCGGCCGTCGGGCTCGGTGGCAGCCCGACCGGTGGCTGTTCCGGCACAAGCCACCGGCGGCGAGGGGGCACGGCGGCGGGCTTACCGGCGGCGAGGGGCGGTGACGGCGAGGTGGGGAACGGCGGAGGGGCTCTGGGGAGACGACGGGAGAGGCGACCGGGGCGGGGCGACGGAGGGGATCCGGTCAGTGGCGAGGCGGAGCTCCGGAGCGTCGGCTGCTCGGCGAGGGCGGAGGCGACCGGCGACGGAGGCGACGACGGGGCCGAGGTAGAGAAGGACCTCGGGCGGTGGCGCTTCGAGGCATGGTGAGCTCGGCGTTGGAGGCCACGGCGCGGCGACTGGGGCGACAGGGAGACGAGGCAGGCTCGGATGGCGGTGAAGAAGGCGGGGAGGAGGTGAGGCCGAGGTGGGTGGAGCGGAGGCTGGAGAACAGGACGGTGGCCGGGGAAGCTCGGACGGCGAGGACGGGAGCGTGGGCGGAAGAGCTCGGCGGCGGAAGAAATGGGGGGGTGAAGCGGCGAAGCGGCCGAGGGAGGCGGGGTTTATGGGGAGGGAAGGGAGGTGGGCGACTGAGGCGAGGTGGCGAGCGGGGAGCTCGGGTGCTCGCCACGTGGCGGAAGAGAGAGGAGCGGGGTGAGAGAGAGAGAGGAAGAAGAAAGGAGAGGAGGCGGGGCAGGCCAGATGGGCCGCGCGGGAGAAGTGGGCCGAGGGAAAGCCCACGCGGGAGGGGGAGGAAACGGGCTGGGAGGAGGCCCATCCGGGGGGTTTAGAATAGGTTTTATTTTTTTCATTTTGATTTTGTTTCCTGATTTCTTTTGTTTCAAATTTGCTCCAATCTAAATAGTTTCAAAACAAAATTTTCTGCAATTTAAAAATTGCTTTTTCCTTTGAAGTTTGTTTTCAAGATTTGAATTTGTTTCAATACAAATGGTTTTAAACTTCAAACCTTTGCTCAAATTCAACACCACTTCCTTGTCTCCTTTTGAATTTGCCCTAGTGTAATTGATTTTAAACTAAAATTTTCTAAACTTTCTCAATTTCTTCAAGAATTTGACTTAATGCATATGCCATGATGCACAAACATGGTTTACTAAAATAGGGATGTTACAGGCTAAGGGACGCGAAGCGGCGGGAGGCGGAGCTACGCAAGGGAGGCCGAGCGGCAGGAGGCCGAGCTGCACGAGGGAGGCAGAGCAGCGGGAGGCGGAGCTGCACCGAGACGGGGGCAGTAGCAGCCGCGAGAGGGATTGGGGATCGGGGATCGGTAGGCTAGGGCAACAAAACACAACAATCGGTGTGCTCAGCGTGGGCTTTGGTAGCCATTGGCCCGAGTTAAACGAGCCGAGTAATCGAGTACTCGAGTAACTCGTTACCTTAACTCCTTACTCGGTTACTCGGCTCGTTTAACTCGTTACCTTAACAAGTTCAAACTTCAACTCGACTAGACTCGTTAAGGACTGAGTTCGAGTCGAGCCGAGCCGAGTTCGAGCCGACTCGTTTAACTCGCGAGCTTCGGGTTTCAATTCCACCCCTAAGTGAAGTGTCGGCACTGGACTCCATGTGGAAGGGAGAGACAACTGAATACCATTGCCGCCGCCACTTCTTCCGTAATAACCTATACCTAGTGTGAACTCACGGTCTGCTGCACAGATGGGGGCTACCACCCCATGTTCGACCTGAACGCTCGGATTGTTTTCAAATGCGTGAACATTTTTAAAATTTTAATGAATAGCATCGTTCGTTACTGTATCCTTTTGTCACGGACCCGGAATTGCATATGATTAGGGGAACGAGAAGTCGCCAAGGACCGAAGGACTCGTCCGCCCGGTGGCACGGTACCTGCGCCGCACGCACCAAGGTAGACGATCCGACACCCGCCAGGTGCGAGCCGGCCGGAAGCGACCAATCTTCCCAAAATCACATACGATTCCATAATCCGGTGAAAAGTCAGAGTCGTTCCCGAATCCTACCACGTCAAGCAAGGTCAGAGGAGCCCGGCAATTCTACCCATACCCTAACCTAGCTCGGAAGCTAGTGGGTCGCTCGAAAGCCCGGTAGAACGCCCACACCCTGCCTGGCCGGCACAGCATCTCAGCCAGCGGGTCACTCAACCAACTCCTGCTCGACTTAGTAGAAAATGGTACGGCCTCGATCTTTCACGGCATACCCATACACTTCATATCACTCACGCATTGTGCAGGGGCAGCCCGGATTAACAACTCGGATATCGTCACAAAGCTCTACATTACGATATTAATAATAACAGTCCACGATGGGACAACATATTACATCAGTCGGTTAACACCGGAAACATATCCGAGTACGGAGAAAATTAACAACAGCGGAAGCAAAATAATAGTCCCACAGCGACATAGTGATCGCTGAACAAAACACTAACTATCCCATACATCGAACACAACCGAGGAAACCAGACACGTCAAACATCGTCGAAAAACTCTTCGACCACCGGCTCACCTGCAAGCTCCAGGGATAACCTGGGTGAGTACGAATGTACTCGCAAGACTTATCCGTGCTTGATTAAATGTCCTACTCATACTAGTGCAACAATAATTAAACATGAATGCTTCTCAGAGTAACAATATACTTAATTATGAAACCAAAGCATAATTAACATGGAGGGAGGACAACTAATCAATATACTACTCAGGCAACCAACCAATCAACATCAATTACTAACACATTTACTTGCATCATTTTCAATCACTTAGGGTTCAGTCCCTAGGTTAATCCCAATCTCAATCATCAACACCTAGTTCATTCATTCTCTCGGACCGTTCCGACGATACAACCACTAGCGATATTCGAGAGCATTATCCCTTGGAGGTTGCAAAGCTCCAAGCGGCCTTTACCATCCGACATACCCTAGCGTTGATCTCGGCAACGTCCACGTGGTGACAAGGGAAGTAGCCACACTGGAGTTACCTCAAGGTTGGTATCGCGACAAAACACCCATTCACCTAGTCGCACCAGGCTCCTCCAGTGATACCAACTTTATCCAGCTGACCCTTTTTCCTTCGGCTCTCACATCTCACCTTAGGTTCAAATATTTAGTTCATCAATTAATTTCAACCATCACTAGGCACACAATACAACACATCCTAACATGCTAGTTTAATCGAAATTAATGACAAGCTACGAATGATAATACAATCATCAACACATGAACGAAATAAGCAAGTACTGAACACAAAAAGGGGATGCAACAAGCTCTGCTTGCCTTGATCGGTTTGTTCCTGGTCTTGCACGGAGTCGTAAGCCTGGAGGTCTCCTTCTTCGTAGTCTAGTGCAAACAAGTCGAACATCGACAATAAGCAATAATGCAATCAATGAATCCAGCATGTATGCATGAAGGTTGATGCAAGGAATATCTTTCTAACAATGTACCGATGTTAGGGTTAAATGGTTGTCTTAAGTTACATGCATGGTAGGTTCCTTTAACTACGATTAGGATTTAAGGGTGACTATTCATGTTGGGATGATGTGGACATAATCCTTCATAACTTAGACATGCTCTGAACTATTTGACTAACACATTTGGGATCATTTTAATCGGAGTTACGAGCAAATAGTTATGCATGGTCGAGTTAGGGTTTAGCGGGGTACGATGATAAATAGGGCTAACCACTTGAGACTTGTCGTGCATGTATCCCTACTGGACATCCAGTGATTCCATGTCATAGTATATCTCGTGAGGATTCCAGAAATGTAAAGATCGTTGAAATCGGAGCTAGGGTGAAGATTCTAGGGTTTATCGATGCTCGACGGAGGCTAAACTTCTACCCTAAATTCCATACAGTGCATGTACTCAAAAATAGTTTTTGATTCAGCCATCTTGTAGAGTTTTTCACAAGCTTTCCAAATATATAAAATTTATTGAATTTGGATGTGTGGTTCAAAAGTTATGATCGTTTCAAGTTTCAGCCAAAATCTAACCCTAACAGTTCGAAACCCTAAATACTAAGCGTACCCGAAGGTTACCCGGTCAAATCCTAAAATCCTACGCACACCCAAGAGACAACCCGGGAATTCCCACCCATAATCCACGTCAGCAGTGCGCGGACCCCATCTGTCATCGGGTCAGGCATTTGGGAGCCAATCACAACGCGACACCTGCCCCACCCCTCCTCTCTCTCACCCGCACTCTCCCTTCTCTCTCTGGTCCGGCCGGAGCCGAGGCTCAGGCGGCGGCGCTCTCGCCGGAGGGCTCACCGGAGTGAGCTCGGTGCTCGGTTGGGCTCGGGATAAGGGGCAAAAGGCTCGGGATCTCACCCTGAGCTCGTTTCTGTGCTCGGCTAGGGAGGAGGAGGTCGGGAAGGAGGTCGACGACGGAGAGGTGGCGGGTGGTTCGGTCACCGGCGGGGAGGGTGTTCAGGGCACTGATCTGCAAAGGAAAGCACACCAAGGTGTTAAGGGGGAGAAGTGGGTGCTCTGGAGCAAGAAAAGGGGGAAGGAGGGAGACCAGAACGCGGTAGGGAGCTCGCCGGAGTAATCACCGGACTTGGGGAGGATGACGGTGGAGTTGGAGCTTCGGGCGCGGATCTGTGGAGTAAAATGGAGGAGAAGGTGAGAAAAGACACGCTTGTGCTCGGGGGAGGAAAATCTCTAACCGTAGCTCACCGGATCGACGAGGATTTCTCACCGGAGTGGGTCGCCGGAGCTCGGGAAGGCACTCGGGTGCTGGAGATTTAGGGTTAGGGTTTCTCAGGGGAGTGGGGGAAACGGGAGGCTGTCGGAACCGGGGGCTTTATAGGGGCGGCGGCTTCGGACCAGGGGCGTCGGGAGCGGGCACCGCCCACCTGCGCCAGCCGGCGTCGGAGACGTGGCCGGCGTGCCCTGACAGGCGGGCCCGGGCGCGCGGCAGAGGAGCGGGGGAAGGAAAGCGCGCGCGGGAGGGTCGAGTTGCGCGCGGAAGAAGCGGGCCGGCCGAGCGGGCTGTCGGCCCAGGTAGGTTAGGGTTTTCTTTTTCCTTTTTCTTTTTCTATTTTCCAGAATCACCCCCTTTATTATTTTATGTATCTTTTCGACTCCAAATCGATTGAAATTTTTACAGGGGCCTCAAAATATTATTTGGGATCCACTGTAGGAGTTTGAATTAATTTGGGCAAGGTTTGACCTAGATTTGTATTCAAATTTGAATTAGGGCTTCATTTCGAACTCGCACTATTGCTAAGCCCTAGACATATCCAAATTTTCTGAAAATTGGCCAGGGGTTAAGGTTACTCCTTTTGAAACTATTTATGAAGTTTGGGAGGTTTGCACCACTGGGGAACTATTCTGTCGACGAAACCCTAGTTTTGGCATCGTTAGGGTTTTAGGGTTAGGGACGGGGATTCTTCGAAGGGTTCGATAACGTCTACCACCCTTATGGATGACTTTGTTATTTTGAATATTTCAAATAAATTGATTGGTGTTTGCAAAAATCATCCACCGAGGATGAGATATTAACATATTCTATAAAGTAAAGTTGATATACAACTACGTTTAAATAAGGTGTGGTTGATGATAATGCCATGTATGCATGAATGCGGAGCAAATACCTATTTATCGTAAAGTGGGTATTACACCTTTAGGCGATGCGATGCTCCCGCTCGCACTAAGCGACGCATAGCACATAAAATTTTTATGTTTTCTGAAGAACTAAACACCTAATAAATAGAGCTGCACATGTCTATCTATTAGATATCCTCTATATAGTGCAATGGCAAGCCACCTATCAATCTAACCGCAGGTCCTGGGTTCGAGCCCCAGGTACCACACTTTTTTTGGAATTAACTCAACCGAAGCCTTGCACTAAACAGCACACACAGATCACATTCAGAACAACACACACATATTTGCACATTCAGAACACAGCAGACATATTTGCACATTCAGAACACAACTGCATCAAAAGCCTAGTACAACAGCTGAACTGAATCAAAGATGAAATTGCACATCTAACAAATGGATTTTTTTTAATAGAATTTCTATTTCTGCTGAACTGAAGCTGACACTACAAAACAAGTGCTTGAAGCAAGCCACATAAATTCTTCACCAGCAATTCTTGAAGGTGCCCATAGCATTCGCCAGCACAAAATCAATATGGAGAAGGCATGCTTCTGTGTAGCTCCATAATTAAAGAAAATCAAGTGCAAGTGGTGCTTCTGCTTGCTGTAATAGTCCAGAAAGAAATGTCATAAGCTTTTAGATTATTATCACATATTATGCAATAGAATAAGACTGAAGATAGTACCTTGTATGTTAAAGCATCTACTCGTCATCGCTGTCGATACCCATTGTGGCTCCTCCTTCGTTTTCACTGCAGTACTCCATACCTGTGTCATCTGCTTCACCTTCGCTGCCATCTTATACACTTCTCTATTTTTGTCTTTCATCAAACGGGCAACTACATCAGTTTCAAAAATAATGCCTTACTCATCATCTCTATGTAAAGGCTTCTCGGATATAAGATCGGAAACTGCTCTTCGCCTACCCTCCTCATCACAACACTCCTCCTCTTGATATGCAGGAGCAGCAAAAGGTACACCCTCAGTTTCACTAATATTGAAGAGATGCCTATGGTTGAATGTTTGCACAACTTGCCAATTTTTCCCAAACTTTGTGTCTGGCAGATAGAAGACCTTTCTTGCCTGAGTAGCTAGAATGAAAGAATCATTCTTGTACCATAAACTTCCAACATTGATGCTTTTAAAAAATCCATCATTTTTAAGTTTAGTCCTCTTCCCATCAAGCTTAAACCAGTCACATTTAAACAAAATAACTGACCTATCGTCCAAGTTATAGTCTAACTGAACGATCTCTTTCAGGGTTCCATAAAAATCAATGACCTTACCGTCATGTTTACCTTCGGTCATGACTCCACTGTTCTGTGTTTTCCTATTGTTATCACGGTCAACAGTGCTAAATCGAACCCCATTCACTACGCATGATGAGTATTTCCTGACTCTCGAATCAGGACCACAGCCCAAGGCAAACAGATCTTCATCTACCTCTTCGCCATCCTCATTCTGCAACCTCATCATCTGCAACACACACACAAGCACATACATTAGAATCTGTAGTGAAAATCTGACAACCAAAAGTTGTAACTAGATGTGAATGAAAACAAACATAGTTCCTGAACCATGTCTGAAATCCTTCCCGAAGCTTTGTATCAATGTTTGGCACCCGTTCTCTCTCTAACTCATCTCTGAACATTCTGTACAAAAAAATTAGTCAATAGATCACATATGTACGACAGAAAGGTAAAATACGCAAGTTCACAAGTGAGAACATACTCGATATATTTCTCAGCTTGACTACAGTTGTTCAACACATACCACACCATTTGATCAAATTCTTTTTTATCATATACATATTCATATGCTGATGTAAAATTAACTCCATGCCCGAAAATGTCAACACCATAGGCTTCTTCATCTGAAAAACCTATATTTCTTTGTTCCCGATTAAATCTTGTTTCAACATCATCATCCATGTACTTGGAGCAAAATGTCAAGCATTCATCGGCAATATATGCCTCAGCAATCAAACCTTCTGGTCGTGCCCTATTCCTCACATAGCGCTTTAAAGTATACAACCTCCTTTCAATTGGGTACATCCACCCATATTGCACAGGACCTCGGAGCAATGCCTCTTCAGGTAAATGTACAGCAAGGTGCACCATCACATCAAAGAAAGCAGGGGGGAAAATTTTCTCAAGCTTGCACAAAATTACAAGAATTTCCTTTTTCATTTCAGCCAACATATGCTTGTTAAGAGTTTTGCTGCACAATTCCCTGAAAAACTTGCCTAACTCAGCTATTGCTTGATATATATTATTGTCCAAAAATCCTCTCATGCCAGCAGGTAAGATTCTTTGCAAAAGAATGTGACAATCATGTGTTTTTAGGCCTTGTACCTTGGTTCCATCAACACTTGTACATCTTGAGATGTTGGAAGCAAACCCATCTGGAAACTTTAACTCCCTCAAAAATTGACAAAATGCAACCACTTGTTCTTTGGACAAGGTATATCGGGCTGGAAGCATCACATATGAGTTTCCTTCCTCCCTCAATTGCAGCCCCTTTTTAATATTCAAATTTTTGAGATCAATCCTAGCATTAATTGTGTCCTTTGTCTTTCCCTCAATGTTCAGAATTGTTCCAATGAGGTTTTCACATATGTTTTTCTCAATGTGCATGACATCAAGATTATGTCTCAACTTCAAGTATTTCCAATACTTCAAATCCCACAAACAAACCCTTCGGCTCCAAATTGGCACATGACTCTTCTTGCCACCCAAGTCAGAACGCTTCCTTTTCCTGCTTTTTTGTTGTTCCCCAGGTCTAACCTTCTCCAGTTCTGCTTGCGGCTCTTCTCTAGAGAATTTACCTGGCTCATCATTGCTTTCATGAAGACCAACAAATTCATTGTTTCTCCGCAAACGATGGCCCCTTGGAAGGAAACGATAGTGCCCAATATACCCAATTTTGTTCCTTAGGCCATATGAAAGTGGGTGCTTGTCACAATGAATACATACAAAATAGCCTCTTGTGGTACGCCCTGAAAGAGTGCTCAGAGCTTGGTAATCGTGAATGCACCACAGAACTGCGGCATGAAGATTAAACATTTTTCCACTAAGAGGATCATATGTACGCACACCCTTCCAAAGCTCAAGTAAATCTTCGACAAGAGGCTGTAGAAAGACATCGAAGTGCTTGCCAGGTGATTTAGGACCTGGAATTAGCAGAGCCATCATGAAATTTGATTGCTCCATGCATGCCCAGGGTGGAAGGTTGTATGACACAACAAATACAGGCCACATACTATAATTTGTGTTAAAGTTGCCAAAAGGATTGAACCCATCAGTGGCAAGGCCAAGTCTAATGTTTCTGCCATCTTCTGCAAACTCTCGATATTTTCTGTCAAAGTCTTGCCATGCCTCACCGTCAGCTGGATGGCTCATTTCCTTCTCACTAGGCTGCCTCTTTAACTTGTGCCACTGTGCTTGTTTTGATGCTTCTTTGGAAATAAACATTCTCTTCAGCCTAGGTACCAGTGGAAAATACCTCAGAACTTTCTGTGGAATCTTCTTCCTAGCAGGGTCTTTCCATCTTGACAGACCACAAACTGGGCAATTGTCATGCTTGGCATATTGCTTTCTGAACAGAACACAATTATTGAAGCACACATGTATAGATTCATATCCAAGGCCTAATTCTTTTACAAGATTCTTTGCTTCATTATATGATTTTGGGAGTGTATTGGGTTCAGAGAATGCTTCAGCCAATAGCTTTAATATTTCAGTAAATGCAGTATTGGTGATCCTATGGTATGACTTCATATGAAGAAGCTTTACCACAAAGGCGAACTTTGAAAACTTGGTACAACCATGATAAAGCTGACGCTTTGCCTCTTTCATCACATTCGCCAAAAAAGACTCATTCTCAGGAGGGTTTGCGCCATTGTTTCCATCTTGATTTTCAGCTTCCTTTTCAGCTTGTTCTACTGCTGTGCGTAGGTCTGCAAACACCCCTTCAAGTCGATCAGCACCATTGTTCGCATCCCCGGTGTCTTGCACATCAACAGGATGTTCAATAACATCTACATCAAAGTCCTTGCGGCGATACGCACAGACGAAGTGACTTCTCGACTGTACATATCTCACAGAGTAGCACGACAGAAGCATTGCAGTGGTCCATTTATTACAAACTTAATTTACTGCACAACTTATTTGCATACTCTTATTAATCAGATCTTTGGCACAACTTATTTGCATACTCTTTTATTGAAACATCCGGAAACTCCCTTTCACTTTTAATAACTAGAGGTCTAATTCTGACTCAGGGTTCCTTCGACTATGCAGTATAGCTCTTCTTCCGATCCGATGGTTAGGAGCTATAAACCTAATTTACTAACCAACCTATACTTGATATAGCATTTAGGTCTTTGAAAAGATATGAATAAAAGATAAGCGAAGAATACACTCTAATTCTACGGTTATCCACTTCATATTCCTTCGGAGATGGATGAATGCTTTGCTCAAAACCAAGAAGTATGATTCTAAAGGTAAGATGAGCTAGATAGAAAGATAATGTACCGGTCACCGTGTCCTAGGATGCTCCGGTTCCTTCTACGACTACATTGTTCACCCTTCCTTGGACTCTTCCTTCGCCACGATCTGGATTGCCTTCTCCTCCTTGAGCCATTGTTGTCGATGTTGGTGCTTGAGGTCGTGGGGTTTGAGCTGTCGGATTAGGGCAATGCTTAACTCGATGTCCGGGTTGACCGCATCCAAAAAATTTCTCATCTCTTTTCAGACATTGTGGAACATAGTGGTTTCCACCACACATTTGACAAGTACCATTTGGTATCGATACTCGATTTACTGCTCCTTGTGCTGACGCTTGAAGTTGTGGCCATTGAGCTTGCGGATTTGAACAATCTTTGATTTGGTGTCCACGTTGACCACATCCATAACATTTTCCTCTTTTCGGACAGTGTGAAGCATAATGATTTCCGCCACAATCATAACAGGTAACTGGAGATATTGGTGTTTGATTTACTATTCTGGACGATGTTTCCCCAAGTTGGTTCCTTTGAACATACTCCACTCGCCGCGACTTATTTGGTTGGTACTGTTGCTGACTTGATACGGGCTTCCTCTTCCCATCATTTTGCATCCTGCGGTAATTATCCTCCAAAGTGCTAACACGATTCACCAGATTTTGGAACTCGGTTGCATGGATAAGCCTTAGTTCCATTAGTAGGGATGGTTGATGTTCTTCCGTTCTATTCAGTCTCTCAGCGAAGATTCTATTCTGATTTTCCTGGGCTTCCAATCTTTCCCGCCTTTCTTCTTCTTCCATTCGGCGTATATGCTGTATGTAGGCTTCCTCAAGTTTGAACCATGATGTTGGTGAGGGTATTCTATCCTTTCCACTTCCACTAGCTACATTTCCTTTCACCTTCTGCTCCGCTTCCATTTTGGCCTTTTCTTCGGCCTCCTCCTGAGCCTGCTCAGCCTCCCTCCTAAGGTTTCCCTCACTTGGCTCCACCATTCTCCTAGACTGTGGTATGAAGTAAAGCTTAATAATATAATCTTCAACGACATATACTAAGCTTTTATCTTCATAACACAACTAAGCACTCATTCAAAGATCCGAAAAGATCCATAACTCCAACAGGGCACATAATTACATAAAACGTGATAAACCTATGTGCTCTTTATCTACAGTGTCCAGAACAAAAGCAGAAACAAAAGGTACGATATTTTTCTTTTTAGGGTGCTAATATTTTAACCTATATCCTTATGTTTTTTTTCCTAATAACCTAGGCATGTCCTTCTTCAATGTAGACTATCTACCCAAGATATTAACCACTCTCAATCTTTCGTTAGGTTTCTATTTTTGATGTCTTGAAGTGTTGATCCATCGTGATCCATGCCTTCGTTAGTCCTATCCTTACCAATTTTTCTGACACTCCTCTATTCTCCCTATAATTGGTAAGATAAGTGATAGAATAGTTTCTACCATCTCCTTCCCGAAGAAGATGAGTTAGGTCAAGTTTCAGGTAATTCTATAGAAAGCAAGAGATGAGTTCGTAGAAGATAGCTCAGTTAGTTTTTGCAAAAGGATACTATAGATAAGTATGGTCCTTAGATAGACTCCAATTTCCTTCCTAGGGTTCACAGGTCTCCTAACTAGACTTTTATGCCTAGAGGTCTCAAAGATTGCTCTGATACCACCTGCGGCGATATGCACAGACGAAGTGACTTCTCGACTGTACATATCTCACAGAGTAGCACGACAGAAGCATTGCAGTGGTCCATTTATTACAAACTTAATTTACAAACTCAGAGAACAAGATTCAAATATATTCCCAAAAGTACGGGGAATTTAAAACCGTGCCAGTTGGTTACAGCAAAAGACATAACTACACTCTCGTCTTCCATATTCTAGACTTGTACTCTACGCTTCGGGATCTTCACCACGATGGTCGATGTAGTGGTCGTCATCTTCGTCTTCCTTCGTCGCTGTCGACCCCTTGAAGACTTCATCTTCAACCCCAATGTTGACTACATTTTGTTCTATTATCGGCTCTCCTCCTAATCAAAGGAATTAGAATAGAGGGATGAGTACAGAAGGTACTCAACAAGTCCAGGAATAGCAAAAAGGTGTTTGATGCACTATCTACTGAGAACGGCAACGTTCTCCAAAAGCAATGCAGTTTTCAAAGGTAAGAGATTCAAGTTTTAATTAAAGAGACTAATGATCTCTTGTCTCACAAGCTGCTAGGATTCCCAATGAATCCCTTTCTTGCCGGGTTTGCAGTTCCAACTGGGAACACAGAGTGACAATGCCACAATTCTATACACCTGCAGAGGTGCGCAACTGTACCCACAAACGATCATAAATATGTATCCGAGGGAGCGACCCCCAAATCAGATATCCATGGTCACAGAGCCGTTTCACTGCCTGCTCGGTTATACTCCGCGTCGCAGTCCTGCGCTACGGGCAAGGACTACCGGTCTCACGTTGATACTACGGATACAACGCTTTGTGGGTAACCAACATACGGTTGACGCCACCTTCCCAACAGTTGATACTCCGGATACAACTATTGAGGTCTTCCATTCCCGGGGGAGTATAGACCTAGGGTAAAGGGTACTTTAGCTCAGCCCCGCCCATACAGGGTATGTGGTATGCGCGGTCGCTACGGCCCTTAAGCACAATCGATCATTGGTTGCATTAACCTTATGTGAAACATTCCCGTGTGATGAAATCCACCTTCCCAATGTGCTAACCGCACCCTTTCCAGGATTTCATCACCCACCATGCTATCGCCCAAGAACTGGCGATCCAAAACAAAACAACAGTTGATTCATCTTTAGAAAATAAATTTTGTGCATGTTATAGACAAGAGGGAAGTTTTGGAAAACGTTCTCAACGGACATGAACAAGAAACTGGACTTGCCTGGTATCGGAGTAGAAATGGAGTTCGACGGGTTGATTGGTTGAACTCCGGCTTCTGGCAAGGAAACCAATAAAGTCCGATAAGGACTTGTTCCAAAGATTCCAAATATGAATGCAAATGACATGACATCCTATGCATGAGATAATGCAGGTATCTAACTTAAATCTTTTGGACCCTCCTTAAAAGACTTAAAACTCTTTGAGAGATTAACTTCAAGCTTAAATATTTTTAAGTCTTATTTTAATCTTTCTTATGACAACATTAATCAATGTAGTTTCAGATTTTAATTCACTCAAGACATAACATTTCATTTAAATCTATGTCCACAATCTAAGAAATTAGATCAAGATTTTGAGAAAACTAATTTAGAATTTGATTCCTTATCTAAAGAAGGTTAATATATTTATCTAAAAGTTTATAGCTTGAAGTAACTTTAATTCTTTTCCAGTGGATAGCTTTAACTTAAGAAATCCTCAAGTTTTAGCTTAAGTAACTTTCTTAATCCTTACTCGATTTCCTAACATTTAGATGTATGCATACACCTCTATTTTTCTTTTCTTACTTCTATTCTTAAAAGAGAAGAAACAACTTAGCTTGTGCAATTTAATCAAGAGTCTATTTCAGCGTTTACTTCAATGGCCTTAAGTAATAATATTAAAAAGTCTTTGCTTAATCATTCTTAAGATTCAATAAGGAAAATTATGGTTTCTATTTTTATTTTTATTTGCTTTTCTTGTTCTTCTTAGTTTTCTCTTTTTCCCACTCATCAACTAAATCCCTAATCCCTAACTCTCTCAACTCTCTCTCTCTCTCCAGTGCACAGGGAAACAATTTCCCCACCGTCTTCTTCTTCCTGGGTGCGCCGCCGCCTCCTCAAGACTCGCCGGCCTCCGGTCTCCTCTGCCGCACCTTCCCTTTTGCGGCCTCCCCTTCTCTCATCAGCCATCGCCCGCCTGGTGCCCCGTCGCCGCCTCCCATGGCCTTGGGCACCGCCGCCTCGAGCCTAGGGCTCGGATTCGGCCGGCCCCGTCGCCTCACTCGATTCCCCAGTGCCACCTCCCCAAGACACTCCGCCGCCTCTATTCCGTTGTGCGCTTTGGCCGCCGCCCGAGACGGCTGCGGCCGCATCGCAACCCCACCATGGGTGCTCCGCTAGCCCGCCTCCCGCCGTTGGCGCGCTGTAGCGTCCGGTGTTGCCGGGTTCCTTCATCCGGTAAGTACTACCCTACTCCTCTTTTCCTTCCATCTAATTCCCCATTTCTAGGGTTCTAATTAAATTTGGTCTGCTTATGATATTGATTCAATTGCTTGAGTTTGGCTAAAGTTGCTATATGTAATTTAGTGTTTATGTTACCCAATCATTACCCTTGTTCTTGACTATCTTCTGCTTCTCCCACGCAGATGCATGCTTATCTCAGTTCAGTGAGTTAGAGAATGGATATTAATCCTTGATTTTCTAGCTAAAAGCATGGTGGTGATAAATACCTGAGTATATGCTAATAGAACTAATAATAACAGATACTGAACTTGGTTTTCCTCATTCACACCATGGTTTACATCTTAGAATTTGACTGAGAAAAGTTTAAATCTGACAAGAGCAAGTATTTTGCTTAGCCTTAGGCTCATCTTACTGTTTCCGTATGCTATTTCTTTATTTGGATACTTCAGATCGCTGCCCCATTTGCTAGATAAGATAAGAACAATTATCACTTGATCTATTTGGTAGTCTAAAGTGCTAAAATACAACGTGGTGTTGTTTTCCTTTGAGTTAGCTCGATATCCTTGCACGTTAACACTTGGGGATATGTTTGCATGGTTAAGTTCTCTGGCTTTCCCTATAGCATTAACTAGTGATCTGCTTGTGGAAATGGATTTCTTAACTACATGTGCATATTTGCGTCAGTTCATTAACCGAAAGAACAAGATTCTCCTCTTGACCTTATTGGTTCTCCACTGCCTCTATTATACCCATGCCTAAAAATCAGTTTAGCTAAGTTAAGGACAGATACTTACTTGGCCATTAGCTAAGTTTGTATTGATTCGGTGTTTGAATACTGGATAACTGAACTGATAAGAGCACATATATATGCCTGATATGGGTTGTTCTCTGCTTTTTATATGTATGCATCTATTAGTTATTAAATTGAAGAAACAGATGCTAAGTTTGGTTTTTAACTTGTTAGTGATGGTGCTCATGTTATCTAGCCATTTAAGCTTGATAAGAACATACTGCCATACTTGGTTTTTAGCTCACTTTTATAAGAACAATTTACTATACGTGGTTTTTAAATGGCTAATGCCAATACCTTGTATCTGTACCATTTTTTTTATTATTAACTGATAAGAACAGAAACTTTATTTGGTTTACTTGATTTACTTTTGTAATGCTTTGCTGAACATTCTAAGGTGCTGCTATAGTCTATATCTATTAAAAACTTACTGTTGCCTGATTTTTGTATTCTATTTGGTGGTGTTCAATCTGAGAAAGAATTAAGGTGTTGGCAGAAATTTCTGATAAAAATTTGATATCTCTTTTGACTTTGTCTTGAGCAATCTAGGGTGTCATATAGGTGTATATGCTAAAGAATTGTTGCTGCCTTCCTCTAACTTGATCAATACTCATCTGTTACTCGAATGCATTGCTATTTGAGATATACTCATATACTTATGATTTTGACCTAAACTGTGGTGATATAACTACCCTCTCTCTGATACTTATATGTGATTTTTCACTCATGTCAGCTTATTTAAGCTGAGAAGATAGCTTGCTACACTCTAGATGCCTTTTAGCTTCTCTTTGTTTTCCACATGGATGTGCATATCTGTAATACCCAAATCCAACGATTAGGTTTTTCCCTTGCATTCATGCATACATGTCATCATCCCCACACACACCTTATTTGAACTTAAATGTGATATGATTATATTTTATAGAATACGTACATATCTCATCCTCAGTGGTAGTTTCACAAACACCAATTAACTTATTTGGGTTAGCAAACCAGGGTTTTTGCAATATTAGGTGATCAAGGTCTAAAGTCCCTTGGCTGGAACCATTCCCCCAACATTTCATTCCCAAGATTATCCAAAACTACATGAAATGATAGCTCAATCGGGACTCCGATTTCAAACCCTAAAGAGATAAAAATTAGGGTTGAGTAAATAGGCAAACTAATGTGCACCAAAATTTTTCCAAACTTTGGGAATGGCCATGAATATAGAAATCTTAGCTCCCTGCCAAATTTCAGAATTTTTGGAGAAGTTTAAGACCTAGTTGTAGTTCAAATCCATTTTGAGCCCTAATTGAATTTGAATTTAAAACTAGGACAAACAGTATCCAAATGACCTCAAAATTTTACAGTAGCTTCTATATGATCTTTTGAAAGTCCAGTAAAAATTTCAAATAATTTGAAGCTCATTTGAATGCTCAAAACATTTAAACAGTGGTGCTGTTATTAGGAAAAAGGAAAACCAAAAAGGAAAAAGAAAAAGGAATCGAGCCCGGGCCGAGGCGTAATGGGCCGCTCCCCGGCCCAGCCCGCGTCGGCGCCTGCCTCCCCGCTCCCCCTGTCAGTTGGGCCCCGCTGGTCAGCGTCCTGGCGCTCCTCCCTCCCTCTGCCACCGGGCCCTGGCTGTCAGCCTCTCCCGCGTCCGCTTTCTCTCCCCTCCTGGTGCGCGGGGCCCGCTCGTCAGGGCGCCCCCGCCACGTCGCTGCTGCCGGTTAGCCATGGTGGGTGGCGCCCCACCGGCTGTTCGAGTGCCACTGCCCTTTATAAGCCCCATCCCGACAGCGTCCGTGCTCCCTCTCCTCCCTCTCCCAAACCCTAGAGCTCCCACCTCCATCGCGTGCCTCCAGAGCTCCTCGCCGCCGTGTTCGCCTCCGCCTCCGACGCCGTTTCTGGCAAGTTTCCGAGGCCGTTCCGGTTTCCCTCTTGCTCCATTTTCTTCTCTCCGGTAGCCTCTCCCCTCTCCTCTTACCCGCCCTCACTCTTTTGTTCCAGATCTGCGTGCTGAGCTCGCCGCGTCGCCTTCTTCTCCAACGCCGGCCGTTGCTCCGACGAGAAATCGACACCGCTCCGGTCCTCCCCTCCCTCCATTTCTCTGCTCCCTAGCTAGCCCTTGCTCTCCCTAACACCCTAGCCCCTTTTCCTTTTCAGATCAGTGCCCGAGGACCTCTGACGCCGAAGCTCCGGTCGCCGTCGCCGTTTGCCCCGTCGCCGGCCTCACTCCGCCCTCCCCAGCTCCCCGCGGTCACGCGTTGAGCTCGGGGTAGCTCCCGGTGCCCTCTCTGGCTTCCCCTAGCCCGGCGTGCCCCGAGCCCATTTCCGGCCAGCTCCGGCGAGGTCCCCGCCGCCGTTTCCGAGACAGAGAAGCGAGAGAGAGAGAGGGATTGAGTGAGAGAGAGAACAGGCAAGGTGGCAGGCCCTGATTGGCTGGGTGTGCCCGGTCAGCTGCTGACTGTGCCGCCCGTGCCCAGTCAGCACTGCCACCCGAGGGCCCACGCATCGGTTGGGTGCTGTTAAGAGTAGGGATCTAGGGTAGAATAGCCGGGTACGCGTAGTAATTTAGTTCTCGCAGGATTAGGGTTAGGGTTTTGGTACAATTTTTGAAATGTGATAACTTTTGATCCGTAGCTCGGATTTTAGCAAATTTTATATCGTTGGAAATCTTATGAAATTTCCTACGATTTGGCTGGAACAAACTTCAAAATTTGGAATGTAAATCCAGATCCACTTGAGTTTGAATTAAATCACCCCTATTCGTATGATATTTTCGATAGCTCATAACTTGATGAATATAACCCTAAATTTAGTGATTCCAGTTGCGTTAGGATCATATCGCAGTACACTTTCGTAACACCAACACTTTATAACATTATCATTCACTGTAAATAGTAATCTCCACCATAGCTAACAACCGAGTAAAATGACATGCATATAGTATTAGGGTTGTAGCGCAACTTCAACCTATTCCACTAGGAAACTCTTGTTACAGTGGGTTTCTAACCTTCTTAGATCACATGTGTAATGCATATCCAGCTTTTATCATCATGCATCCATGCTGAATCTCATTGCTTTCTTTACCGTTTCCTTTTCCGGTTCTTCGTATTGGTTATAAAAGAGCCCAAAGAAGAAGACCACCCGGTTTACGACTCCATGCAAGATCCGGAACCGTGTGACCAAGGAAAGCAGAGCTTGTTGCATTTTTACCTTCCGTACTCATGTGTATGCCCTGTTCATGTGTGCTTATGGGTGGATGTTTACTTGAATATCATATGCGAGGTTGAGCACACTAGCATGTGTAGGATGTACCTTACGTTGATAACATCTTATTGCCCTTCAACCAAATTGTTTAAGTGAGTTGGGAGAGCCGAGGGCGTGCACAATGGGTATGGTTGGTGTTAATTGAAGTTTGAAGGCGACCCAGGAGTAAGTAGAGTTTTGTCGTCACACCAACCTTATTTCAGCGTGTCACTTCCCTGATCACCGCGGGAACATTAGCGGGAACCACCACTGAGGCATAGTTGAGGTAAGTCTCCGTGCCCCTTGGAGGCTCACTACCTCCAAGCGGTTATGCACTCACTATACCTGCAGTGGTCGAGTTGCCGGTATCGATCCGAGAGATTAAATAAAAATGTGTATATGATGGATCAATCTAGATTTGAAATATGGGCTGCCCCAATTGATTTGGAATTGGTTAAATGGATCTGGTGGTGACTTGTCATTGATATGTATGTAACCTGATTAACATGTTGCCTACCTTGTCCTCCCTTCACACTGTTTATGCTATGTTCTTAATTCTGTATCTTGTTACTCTGAGAAGCATCATGTTTATTCCTGCTGTAGTAAATCCATGCGTAGGACATTTAATCAAGCACGAATAAGTCTTGCGAGTACTCTTGTACTCACCTAGGTTATCCCTAGAGCTTGCAGGTGAGCCGGTGGTCGAGGACTTTTTCGACGACGCTTGAAATTGTGGTTTCCTCGGTAGTGTTCGACTCATGGGGTTCTTGTGGGAATGTTTTGGACAGCGGTTGATGCGCTACTGTGGGTCTTGTTTATTTCATCCGCTGCTACTCGTTTCACTTTATGGATTCAACTAAAACTTTCGGTTATAGCCGAGTGATGTAATCTTTTGTTCCCAAGGTGGACAACTAGTATTATTATCTTATTGTAGTAGTTCGTGTGATGATATGCTTGCTGTCCAACATATGCCCCCACCTCCCATCTGTCATGCGTGTATGTTGAATGGGGAGTGTTGTTGGATGCATATGGAGGAACCGGTTATTTTATTTCGATTCAAGTGAAGTGCAAAGTGAAGGCACGGTCCATTGCCAAAGTGAGTCATACGCGTTGTGGCGTATGTTTTTGGAATCGTGATCCCTCAATCAGGCCGTGGTGAGTCATACGCATCGTGTCGTATGCATATCGCACGGGGCGGGGATGGGCCATAGTCCGTCGCAGGTAGCGGCTATGGTCACCGTCTTCACTTGTTGTGAATTCCTTGAATCGGTCTAAAATATCGGGTCCCTCACAATATCAGTTTATTCAATTGAAAGAACATATTCCTATACTTGATCTTGGTGAATTACCCCCTGCCTTCTCTATTTTTGCATATTTCTAAAATCAATTGGTTAACTTTGCCATTATTTCTGAGATGAATTCTTATTAGATATCATTATTGGTATATACTTTCTACTACTTGATCCTTAGTTAGCTTTACCTCTAGAACATATGGATATATATATATATGCTGGCTATCGATCTAAAAGACAATTGTTTATTCTGGGGCTTGGTTGCTTTGCCTTTGAATGATGCTTTGCTCTTATTTGCATGAGGTTATTACCATATGCTGATAAGGACCTGATGCTGCACTTGACTTTACTTGCAATATTTATTGTTGTTTACATGTAGGTGTATTTCTCTATCAGATATTAGTGGTGAAGAACAGATGCTAGCTTGGTTTTAGCTGATTGTTTCCTGCCTCTCTCATACATGTGTATGCCTATATCAGTTTAGTTAAGCTGAAGGACAGATGCTACATATGTTGCCTATTCAGTTGCCTTAATTTATGAGATGCTGATTTATCTAAGAGAAATCTGAGAGAAAACATAATGATAAGAACAGATCTACTACACACGCTGCCTAACAAAACCCTATGATGATCCTTAGCTGAGGACTTTTGTTTGAGACATTTATGGTACCAAAATACTAAGAACAGATACTACCAAGGTCTCCTACAATTCCTGTGATGCAAAAATGGTTCTGAGGGTTCTATTACTATGCTAAAATGCATGTGTACGTATATAGGGTTGAATGCTTTCCAAGGTTTTTACCTTGTGCTGGTTGGAATAAGGGTTGACTGGCTCCTTTGGTCTGCTCCTAAGCTTGCCAATGGCCCTCTGCTCCTTCTCTTCGGTTGGTGCTTCTTGATCTGCTAATGGTCTACCTTATGAGCTTGAGGTCTTCTCTAATTCTTGTTACTTCTCCTCCTGATCTTGATAGCTTCCTACACTAGACCTGGTGGCCTTCCTCTCCCCTCCTAGCACACCTTACGGTTCTTAAGGCCTGTGGTCTCCTGGAGCTTGCCCCTTTTTCTGCTCTAAGCTTGCCTAATAATGGCTATTGATATGGTGATGCTAACCTTCGAGAGTTGTGTGGTAGCAATGGCTACTGTTCAGAATGTATATATATACATATATATACATGGCTATTTTCTAACCATGGGCGTTGGCCACCTCATGTTGCCTTTTTGTGTTACACGGCTGCAGGGATTTTCTTTCCTATGCTTCACTTGGATAAATATAAGGGATATTTGTCCATCCCTTGCTGCCTAAGCTGGTTAAAGGATATGTTTGGCTGATATTTTGCTTCTGCTGCCTTATGGGTTAAGAAATGTAGCTAAAGAATAGCTACGAGTGAATGGTTGCCTTATTCAACGGTTGCCTTATCTACTCTTTGTTTTATAAAGACAATTTCTTTTCAACCCAAAAATCATGGAGGCAATTTAGTATAGGAAAAATAAAATTATTTTACTATTCTCCTCACCTCTCTTATTCCCTAATATAAAATATAATAGATTCGTCCAATGAGGGTCTTAGCCAAAGTGGCCCTCAGACATTTGGAAAAACAAAATGTTTTACGAAACTATTTTTGAAAACTAAAAATTATTTTAGGTCGTCGGCACTATTTTGCCCCCGCAACTAAACCTGCGGATGTCGGCGGAACTGTGCCGATAAGACCACTTGTATTTAAAAAACCATGTTTTAGACAACCCTTTTGCCTCCTACAGCAACGCGTGATTCCAACGGTCTCGAGTGCCAATACTCGATGACCCCGGATAACCGCCAACATTTCCGAAGGGTTTCCCCCTTCGGTTTCCGATGCTTCGCTACAGCTCAAGACCTAAAGATTTGAGGACTTGAAGACTCAAGAATTAGAGTAGACTTTGTATCGATTGAAATATGTAATTTTCTTTTCTTCTTATTTATTCTTTGTACTCATATTGTTGTATTATAACATTGTGATATTCAATGCTTAATAAAGTTTTAATTTCAATTTCATGAACATGTGTGTAACAATGTATGCAAGGAATCAAATATATGCCATGATTGCACAACCAATTCCTTCCCCTCTTTCTCTAACTCTCGACGTAATCCTCGCCGTTCCTCGGTGGATTCGGGTCAACTCAGCAACGCAAGTTGACCTAGCTTCCACCTCACGACGCTTAGCTCTAACCTAGAAATTAGGGTTCTCACAGTCCTCTCCGTGATGTATCCACCGAGTGTATGTACTTTCCATGCCATTCATCAATATGTGCTTGTTCACAATGGTCTGATGCAGGTATTTCTGATTAAGGCATTTACTACAGGGGCAGAGTATTCCATCATCCTCACCGAATTTCTGTTGAATGAATTTCATAAATTCTTTGACACCATCGATGTATTCACAGGAAAATAGTGTACCATGAACCCAACTTCTATCCATCTGCATTGCAGAAAAAGAACACATCTGAATAAAGTTGCCTAAGAAACTAAGATATTTTTGCTAGGTACAGAAGTAAACCCAACAAGGCATTTGTAGGCAATATTTTTCTCTGTTGTTATGGATGTCAATATTTGTACAAATAACTTACTCTACATGCTCTAATATTTTTGTATAGATGACTTTATCTACATGCTCTAATAACTGTACAGATGACAAGCTCAAAATTTAGCAAAAAAAAAGAGTTGCTAGAGACATACCGTGGCTGCCGGCCGATGTTGAGGTGGGGAGCAACGGGAAATTTCAGAACGGAGACACATCAGCGGTCGGAGGAGGTGGCTGGCGCGGCAATGGCAGCCAGTGGCTGCGTACTAGATCGGCTTGTCGGCGCGGCAATGGTGGGCGGGGACGAGGTGGGACGGCGCCCCGGATCTTGCAGATGGCGCCGACATGGGACGGCTAGCCGGATCTAATTACCCTAGCCGGGCAGTCGGTGGCGGCATGGCGGCACCGACGGGAGCGTGGCGGCGCTGAATTGGCGTGGAGCAACTGGTGCTAACTGCTAAGTCTGCAACTCGGCTGTTTATTTGTTAGTTCATGGTACAGGCCCGCAAAGTACTAAAATTTTAGACACCACAATCCATCAGTCCACGAATCATAGCCCAGCGGTAAGGAGACAGCGCGTACAGCCGTGAGGTCCCGGGTTCGATCACCGGTGGCCTCAATTTTTACTAACCCACTATTTAACACACCCATCTGGCATGTGGGCCCTAAAGGTGGGTCCCACGCATAACTGACATGCGGGTCCATTAGCAACCCAGGTGGGACCCGTCTGGCATGTGGGCCCTACAGGTCGGTCCCACGCAAACTGACATGCAGGTCCATCAGCAATCCAGTGGGACCAATGAATCCTGACAACTGGGTCCCACAACGAGCTGACTACTAGGTCCCACTGCGAGTTGACAAGTTGGGCCCGAGCCAGCTGACGTGGCTCAGCTCCAGCATGACATATCAGTAGGCGCAATCCGTGACGTATCGCACATTGCCAAAAAAAAACCAAGCCCAGTTGGTCAATCTGTGACGGATTAGTCTCTCACAACTATGACGGTCATGGTTGTCTGTCATAAAGACACCACCGTTTTGGGCGCCCCGTCCGCCTCTTGTGGATCCATGATGGTTTAACGGAACCGTCATGGATAGCATGGTATATGTGACGATTGCTAGAAACGTCACGAGAAAACCGTCACGGATTAACAGGTTTCTTGTAGTGTGTCACATGGAAGGAACTAGCTAAGTCTAATATCCATGCTTTGGTTGACTATTTCCCTTAAAATGAGAAAACCTCAAACACATCTTCTTTGTTGTCACCTTCTTGAACCACATTAGCGCTTCTATCAACCTTGTTCATCATTGGATAGTCCTTCTTGATATGCTCGCACTCCTTGAATTATGACACCACAACCCTTTCTTATTCTTTGACTTAAGCCTTGTCCATGTCCTACACTTTGCAATGATGATCATACCTAACTAGCAACCCTTCAACCTAAGAGGTCTCCACTATGGTGTTCTTCTTCTTGCACTAATCATACACCATTAGAGCTATAGTAATCTTCCCAATAGTAATGGTATCCTTGCCCTACATTAGAGTAGTAACCATATGCTTATAGGATGGTGCAATAAATAGAAAAGAACAATAGCCTTATCTTCACCATTAACTTCCACCTCTACCTAAGTTACTATTGGGAGTAGCTAGCCTTTCCACCCCTTCGTTAGAGTTTCATGCCTTGGTAGGAGCACCTCATAAATTGTTTTCTTTCTTGGACGAGGACCGTCCCTGTAATAGTACATTGATGTTTTGTTCCTAGAGGTAGTACGACGTGTTGTGACACTGTACGTCGTCCCCCTCAAAAAACATAGCGATCGAGTTGTTAGATTGGTCACTTGTATTCTGTTGATGTGTTAATAAACATTGAGGCTATATGCTTAAACTGATGATTCTTCATGTTGAGGTCATTATCCTAGTGTCGGATCTTGGTCGCCGCTTTCTAACGCTTTCGTCCTTTAGGTGTCCTTCTAAGTGACGTCTCCCTAGAGTAGTATCGGTCTTACTGAGCATAGGAGCGACATTGCTCTCATTGGAAGAGTCACTAGTCGTACGTTGCTCATAGTATGGCGGCTCAGCGCTTCGTCGCTACTTAAGGCGGATTCGAGGCTCGTGTCATTGCGGAGCGCGAGTCAAGTCGCGGAGTGTTATGTTGTCCTTAGGGGCGCGGCTTTGCGCTTCGCTGCCATCTAAGGCAGGATTCATGCTCGTATCACCGCAGAGTGTGAGTGAGTCGCGGCGTGTACGTCGTCCTTAGGGGCACGACTTTGCGCTTCGCTGCCACCTAAGACAGGATTGATGCTCGCGTTGCCACGAAGAGCGGGTCGAGTCACGGCGTGTACGTCACCCTTAGGGGTGCGGCTTTGTGCTTCGCTACCACCTAAGACAAGATTGCTGCTCGCGTCGCCGCAGAGAGTGGGTCGAGTCGCGGTGTGCACGTTGTCCTTAGGGGTGCGGCTTTGCGCTTCGCTGCCACCTAAGATGGGATTGATGCTCGCATCGCCGCGGAGCATGGGTCGAGTCACGGCATGTACGTCATCCTTAGGGGCGCGGCTTTGCGCTTCGCTGCCACCTAAGACAGGATTGATGCTTGTGTCACCATGGAGCGCGAGTCGAGTCGCGGTGTGTGTCATCCTTAGAGGATTGATGCTCACATCGCCACGGAGCGTGGGTCGAGTCGTGACATGTACGTCATCCTTAGGAGCGTGGCTTTGCACTTCGCTGCCACCTAAGACAGGATTGATGCTCATATCGCCGTGGAGCATGGGTCGAGTTGCGGTGTGTATGTCATCCTTAGGGGCGCGGCTTTGTGCTTCGCTGCCACCTAAGACGGGATTGATGCTCGCGTCGCCGCAGAGCATGGGTCGAGTCACAGCATGTACATCAGTACTTCACATTATCACTTTCAAGGCAAACATAAGGCATTCCTAGTAAGGTAAACATAAGTCTTTAGAGAAACACAGAAGTCTTTACAAGAACAAGAGTCCCAGCGAGCTGATGCAATAGCTATTTGGAAATTAACGCTCGTTGCGGCTTGCAACATTGACCTCACACGTAGTACTTTCAAAGGTTATCCACGTTCTAGCTATGCTTGAGGACTATGCCATCAAGGTCTCGCAGTCGGAACGATGATGGCTGAGACGAGCTGCTGACTTCCTATGGACCTTCCCATTTTGAGCAGAGCTTGGCATCAACTTCTGGATTGAGCTTTTTCTTGAGCACCACATCGCCTACCCTTATGGGTTGTGGCTTGACCAACTTGTTATAAGATCTGGCAGTTGCCTCGTGATATTGCTCGATGTTGAGAGAAGCTTCAGGTCGCACACCATCTAGACCCTCAAGCAATGTCTTATGATTATCGTCATCTAGTTGATTGGTGATGCGCAGTGATTTGAACGCGACTTCCACCAAGGTGATGACCTCTTCACTGAACGGAAGCTTGAATGGAGTGTATCCCATTGCCCGGCTCACCGAGGTATGGGCCAACCACAGCACGCTTGGGAGTATGTCAGCCCATTTTCCTGTAGGGAGTTCAAAAAGACAAGTTCATAGACCTGAAAAAAATGACACAGTTAGCTCTTTCCATTGCCCCATTCACCTTTGGGTTGGCAACGGAGGCGAAGCATAACTTAATGCTTAAGCCAAAACAAAAATGTCTAAACGTCTTCACATTGAATTGTGTCCCATTGTCAATTGTTAGCTCATGAGGTACACCGAAGTGACATATGAGACTTTTCCACACGAACTTCTGGATGGCTGCTGAAGTGATCTTGGTAAGGGGTTCTACTTTGATCCATTTTGAAAAGTAGTCTAGGGCAACGATGATGAACTTTGTTCCATGGCTTGCCATCCTGAAAGGGCTGACTATGTCGATGCCCCAATGCGCCAGAGGCCACAAGGGCAAGATGGGTTGCATCTCGCTAGCTAGTTTGTTCGAATCCCTTCCCATCCATTGGCACGCCGGACAAAATTTACGAGGTTTTGTGCATCCTGTATCGCGGTTGGCCAATAGAACCCTGTGCCATCCACTTTGGCAACAAGGGATCTAGGGGCGAGGTGCGAACCACAGAGCCCCTGGTCTATCTCCTTCAACAAGCCTTCTCCTTCTCCTGTTGGGATGCATTTTAGAAAGGGAGCGCATACTCCTCATTTGTACAAGGAACCCCGGTGGATCATGAACCCTCGAGCTCACATCGCCAGTCGACATGCCGCCACAAGGTCCTCGGGCTCCGCCTCGTTGATGAGATAATTTGTTATCAGAACTCCTCTGGTCCTCTTGCGATATGACACGGACGTCAACTAGCCCCTCAATTGATGCAGATGAGAGTGTTTCGCAAAAAGTTCCAGGAGGAGTGGTGGTCCGGCCATTGGCTACTTGGGCAAGGAGATCAGCTTCAGTATTATCTCCACGTGGTATGCTTTGAACTGTCACTCCTTTGAAATGCTTCTCCATAGCTCATACTAGGGTGAGGTACTTAGCCATCTCTAGGTCCTTTGCTTGATAATCCTTGCCAACTTGACTGACAACCAGTTGCGAGTCGCTTTTTACCACGAGTCAACGTGCTCTTGCCGCTCGTGCCCTACGAAGACTAAGCAAAAGTGCCTCATACTCGGAGACATTGTTGGTTGTTTTGAAGTCGAGGCGAGCTGAATATAGGGCTCGAGACCCTTCTGGCGACTCTAGCACAGCTCCGGCTCCTGCTACATCAGCGCACCAGGTACAACACCCACACTGGATCCTCAAGGCTTTGGCTGCACCTTGCTTGGGAAACCCACTTTACTACAAAGTCGGCCAGAACTTGTGACTTGATGGCGGTTCTTGGAAGGAACTCAATGGTAAATAGAGCGAGCTCTACCACCCACTTCCTTACTCAGCCTGTGGCTTCTCGATTGTGGAACATCTCGCTTATCGGATACGACATCGGCACTTTAATTTGATGAGCCAAGAAATAGTGTCACAGCTTCCTCGAGGCCATTATGAGAGCATATGCCAGCTTCGCCAACTCTGTATAGCCCACCTTTGCACCTTGCAGCGATTCTGAGACATAATACATTGGATGCTGCAACTGATCCTACTCTTTGACTAGCACGGTGCTGACTGTCGAAGTCGTAGCGGCAAGGTATACCAGAAGATGTAGCTAGTTGACGGGCTCTGAAGGAGCGGCGGTGAAATGAGGTATTTCTTCAATGCCTCGAAAGCTGCTTGGCTTTCTTCAATCCATTCAAACTTCCCGGATCCTTGTAAGACTTTGAAGAACGGGAGGCCATTTTCTGCGAAACGTGAGATAAATTGTCCTAGAGCTGCCAGATGACCTGTGAACCTTTGCACTTGCTTGAGATTTACTGGAGGCTCCATGCTGAGGATGGAGTCAATCTTTTTCGAGTTGGCCTCGATTCCCCCTTTTGAAACGAGGAACCCTAGTAACTTTCCAGCATGCACAAGGAACATGCATTTCTCTAGGTTTAACTTCATACCAGATTGTCTCAGGTTGGCAAATGTCTCTTGTATGTCGCTAGCATGATTCTGGGCAAGGATAGTCTTGATGATGATGTCATCCATGTATGCCTCTATATTCCTACCGACCTGAGCACTGAGGGTTTTGCTGACTAGATGGGCAAATGTCTTCCCGACGTTTTTGAGGGCGAACTGCATGCGAACGTAACCGAATGTTCCGCATGGGGTGATGAAACTTGTCTTCTCCTCGTCCTCCTCTTCCATCCAAACATGGTGGTATTCTGAGTATGCATCCAGGAAGCTCATAAGCTCACAGCCGGAAGTCATGTCCATCAGCTGGTCAATGTGATATAGTGGAAAGTTATCCTTTGGGCATGCCTTGTTGAGGTCAGTGTAATCCACGCACATCTGTCACTGCCCATTTGCCTTCTTTACCAGAACTGGTTTCGCGAGCCACTCCGAGTGTATGACCTCGCGAATAACCCCAGCTTTAAGAAGCTTGGCGACCTGCTCTCGCACGGCAACTTGCCGGTCAGCCGATATCTTCCTTACACGCTACTTGATCGGATGAGAGCCCGGCAAGACCATCAGTTTATGCTCAATAGTGCTTTGTGGTACGTCTGGTAAATCCGCTGGTTCCCATGCAAAAATGTCGTTGTTCGACCGCAGGGTTAGCAAAAGTGCACTCTCCACATTAGGGGAGAGAACAGCACCAATTAGCAGGATCTTGTGCGGTTCTTCGTTCAAGAATATCATATCCCGTGTTTCTCCATTTGGCTTAGGCTTAGGGATCCACCAGCCAGTGGAGGCCGACATGGGTTGATCAACAGATGGCTTTGATCTCCATATACAGTGATGACTCCCTCAGCTACCGGTACTTTCAGACAAAGATAAGCATGGTGAGGTACTGCCCCAAACTTGTTGAGTGCCACCCTTCCTAGGATCACATTGTATTGATACGACATGTCGACCACGTCAAACAATATGCTTTCTGTGCGCTCGTTCATTCTAGAAATTTTACTAGCAGCTTGATCCTTCCAACTGCTTGAATCGGCTTGCCTCTGAAGCTGAGGAGAGGGACGGCCGGGGACTGGAGGCAGGAGTGTGGTATGGCCATCCCGTCCAGGGCAAAGGCGAACATGATATCTACCGAGCTGCCCTCATCCACAAAGACACGTCACACCTCGACCTCCGAAACGAGCATGGAGATGCCTAGTGCGTCATGGTGCAGAAGGACGATGCCGACCGCATCCTCAAGCCCGAAAGTAATTAGAGTGTTCACCCAGGCTAGAAGTTCGGTCAGAGGATATGCCCTGATGTGCTGAACTTGGCGCACATACTCCTTGCGCCGGCGTTTGGACGGGAACGTGTGGGCACTTCCTCCTGTGATCGTATGAACCACACGACGCAGTTCTAGCGCGCCGGCCGGAGGACCGCAACATGGGGGAGGTGGAGGGAGCTCTAGTAGAACTTCCATGCACGGCTCCTGCTTCCGACATCCTTGTCCCGGTTGTGCGGCTTGGTACTGAGCCCGCATCCGAGCAACGAGGTCACATTTGGCGGTGGAATGCGAGCAACTTTGATGCACTTCACAGTACTTCCCTTGCTGGCCATCGGCGTGAGGCACTTCTCGTGGGCGGTAACCAGTTCTATCGCTTCGTCCTCATCCTTGCCCTGGGTGAGGCTCCCTCCCATGAAAGCAGGCTGGTGGCACGGAGGACGGACCGAACAATGGAACTCCTGGTCTTCTTACCAACTTTGGTTTTTGTGAGATCCCTGGTGCTGCTCGTGCTCCTCACGCTCAGTCTGGCCGACATCCTGGTGATTTCCGTCTGAAATATGATAGACATCATCGCGACATGGACGCCAACCTTCTACCTTGTCGCTCTCCCTGGGAAAATACAACTGTGCTCCTCTAGCCTCCTCTCTACGTGGTGTAAACTTCCATTGTGTTGTACAGCTGCTCCATGCGACTTGGCCACTTCCTCTCTAGCTTATCTGCGAGTGCTTCGTTGTTGATCCCTCACCGCGCAGCCTCACATATGGTCTGCTCAGCAACACCCTTTACTTGGCACTGGACCTCAAAAAAGTGACGTTGAAAAAGCGCTTCGTCTCGCCAGGGCAATGTTGGAGGTTGCTGAGGTCTGTCGATGTCATTTCCTTGTCTCGACATCCCTAAAAGTGCCCATGAAGCTTGTCGCATAGTTGTTCCCAAGAGTATATCGTCCGAGGCTCCAAGCCGAGATACCATGCTTGAGCAATGCTTGTAAGGGCAAGCACCAAACTCTTCGCCATGGTAGCCTCCCCACTTCTTGCTGCCATCATGGCCGCCCCGTATACCCTGGTGTATTAGACTGGATCTGTTGTGCCTGGATATTTTGGCAAGTCGGCTGGGTGGAACTTGGGCGCACTACTACAGAAACGGCTATAGCCGCCACTTTACCAGTGACGAGCACACAAAAAGATCGTCACTGGTAACTAAAAAAATTATCAGCGATGGGTAAAAATTCGTGCTCATCACTGGTAACCCATTACCAGTGGCGGGCAGAAATTTGCACTCGTCACAGGTAACTTTGCAATTACCAGTGGCGGGCACTTACGGGTGCTCGTCACTGGTATGTACTATACCAGTGGTGGGCTCTTATGGTCGCTCGTCACCGGTATGTCCCTCTTACCAGTGACGGGCCTTTTATTGGGCTCGTCACTGGTAATAAGTTACTAGTGACGGGCGTTTTTTTCGTGCTCGTCACTAGTATTTTAGCCCAAAGCTGAGATATTTTTGCCAGCCCAAATACCGGCCGAACCCTACCCTTCTTGATCCTTCTCAACTCTACCAACCGAACTCCTCCCCTTGTCAATCCTCCGCCGCGGCGCGCCCTTCTCAACATTCTCAACCCCTTCTCCAATCCCCTTCTCAACTGCTTCTTCAATCCTCCGCTGCCGCCCCTCTCTCCCTTTCCCTTCTTCAATCCTCCGCCCTAGCTAGTAGCTGAGCGACGCGGTGGTGGCGGGGAGCAACGCGGTGGTAGCCGAGCGACTCCAGATCCAGATCCTTGGAGGCCATGGGGAGCGCAGCGAGGTCACAGGCGGGGAGCGCGGCGAGGTCCTGGAGGAACAGAGGCAGGGAGAGGCGAGGCCGGTGGGGAGGCTACGCCGACGATGAGGTACCTATCCTGTTTATCTATCTTCTTCTCCTACGGATCCGTCCCTCTTGCGCCACAGATTAATCATGTTTTGGCTGATGATTCTTTGATAATTATGAAGGCCAATCGGGTCAGTCTTGCTGCCTATCTTGCTTATTCCGATGCTAAAATTCTTGCATGCTGCCCTCTCCCCTTCCCTTCTAGAAAATATTGACGAATTCATTTTGTTGTGCTGCATGAGATCCATATCACGTGAAGAGGGGCTGGCTGCAGGACATCGTGCCATCGAGGAGGGCCAGCTGCACCTGGTACATGGCCACGGACACATTCATCGTCGTCCTCGCAGCTGGCTTCGCATCCTTATTCCTGATCTCATCGTCGTCCTCGCAGCTGGCTTCGCATCCCTATAGTTGACCGAGGGCACACGGATCCAAGGCCGTCACGCTCGTGCTCGTCCTCCCCCGTCGCCGTCGGCGCCAGATCTGGCCACGGGAAGGGTCGGCGCTGCTGGATCCCGCCAAGATCTGGTGCGTGCGGTGGCGCGTGACCACGGCCACCACCACCACCGCTGGAAAGAAGAGCTTGCGTCTACCGCCATCCTCGGCCGAGCTACGCTCCGCTCCGACGAACCCGAGCAATGTGTATATGGGATGTATATTACTATATGTATGTGTATTTGTAATTAATGTAAATGTGCTGAAATACCGTGTAATTTTTTAAATCCTAAAAACGTTACTAGTGATGGGCAGAATGAGAGAGCTCGTCACTAGTATATAAATATTAGTGGCGGGCGGAAATTACATGCACGTCACTAGTGTGAGCAGACTAGTGACAAGTAGAATTTAGAGCTCGTCACTGGTATGTAAAATACCAGTGACGGGCGAGCCGCCCGTCACTGGTAGCCCATTACCAGTGACGAGTTACCAGTGACGGGCTGGCCCGCTCATCACTAATGGGCTTTTTAGGCGCGTCACTGGTAGCCCATTCTGCAGTAGTGGCGGTAAGGGCATGGCCATGAGCCCCGGGCTCAGCGGACTTGCCGTGCTAGTGAGGTCAATGATCTCTGGAGCAAGCAGATGCCTAGCGATGTAGGATTGCACCGGGTCTGCATGAGCTTTGCCCGGATGCTGGCCGACATGCTGGTCCCCATGGTGTTCTCTTCGCCGTTACCTACTATATTCACCGGTATCAAGAAGATGCGCTTTGCCGGTATGGAACACCACCAGCACCGCACCCTCCTCCAACAGACATCCTAGGGCCCTCATTAGCTCATTCACCTTGCCTGCTCATGACTTCTCCCGCGGACGATGTGGCAGGTCACCCGGGCGCCTTATTGGACCTCTCCCATAGGTATGTCGCCTCCTCCCCACAATCTCACCTCACTAGGATATTGCCCATACTTTGATTGGACGCATGTTGGCCCGACCCTCGAGGGTGCCTCGCCAGACCACATCGCCCTTTCTTAACAAAATTGAACTTTGGTTAGTTTATTAGTTAGGGGGTACCTCGTCCTAGGCATTGCAGCGAGCTCCTCCAACAGATTCTTCCTATCGATGTTTCTCCACTAAATAGCATCAGCTGGGTGTCTTAGCTTTCCATCAGATGTTCGCAAATAAATGTTTCCAGTGCCAGATTACAGGCAGATACCAAGAAACCTTGGCAAGAGTCCCCTTCGTAACCACGATGCATTCCTCGGTTCCATTTGGTCCAATCTTACCCTTGTACCGAGAAGCCTTGCACACTGGGCATGAATGCAAGTTTGCAAACTCTTTTCAGTACAGGATACAGTCATTCCGACATGCATGTATCCTTTCCAACTTCCAGTCCCAAGGGATAAAGCACCTTATTGGCTCTATATATGTTTATAAGTAACCCGTAACCTCCGGAAGCATGTCCCTAGGAGGCCAAACAACTCATTGAAGCTCTTGTCAGATCAGGTATTGCTCACCTTTAGCTTCAGTAGTTCAAGCATTTCATATAACAACGTGAATTTAGCCTTTCATCCTGGGAATTGCGGTTTCTCTTAGGTCCCCATCAAGCCTATAAATTTTGAGTACTCTCCGTCAATTTCATGCCCTTCAAAATCATGCAACATCTATTCCAGATCAGGCATTGAGTCAGCATCATCGGACATCTGATCGTCTGAATCACGATTGATATCAAACAGCATATCAGTTGCTTCTTCATTGGTAAGAATATCATCACCTGAGACTATAGCTTGATCTTCACCATGCTTAGTCTAACATGAATACCCTTCCCTAAAACCTGTCTGAAACAAGTGGAACTTGATATGAGGGAGCTCAAAAATACTTACATTACCACAGTCTAGGCATGGACAATATGTGTCTGTTCTCCCCTTTCTCAATATATCCGCCTCGGCAACTGCTAGAAAGGCTCTCACATCATCTCTATATGCCTCAGTGTTGCAAGCTCCATACATCCAAGTTCGATCCATCTATGTCGTGCATATAAAAGTTTAAATTAAAGTTACAAATATAAAGTGCATCGACTATGTGAGATGAGTTTAACATTTTTTTAAATTACTAACCTAACCGAGTTAAAAAAATTACTAACCTAACTAACTAATAAATTACCTAACCTATATGCATCGACTCTCTTAAATTATTAACCTATAACTAACAAAAGTAACATTTCTTGCATTTATAAACTAAGCCACAAATATAAAGCCATCATTTTTATTTTTTCCATTGTAGCCACAAAATACCTTAAAAATTTTACAAACCTTAAGAAATACAAAGCATTCAAATATATAATAGATCAACCATCTCCATGCAATGACCATATAAATCAATATTCTCGATGTCCAAATGAGAAAGCAAAATTGCCAAATTATTAGATAAAATGCTTGTAAAATAAATCACTAATCTTTGCTAATTAACAAGGAATTCTCGAACCACTCTTCAGAGTCTAGCTTCTCCACTCAAAAGTCATCACCAAATCGCTTACAAAATTGCCAGCAATTCGCCACATTTAAGACTAATTTTGCTATGCCGGTCTGTCTGCTTGCACAACACATTTAATAGTTTGCAGGATATTGGTGGCCGTTAGATCCACTTACCCACCTCAGATATAGCTTATAGGAAGGCGGTTATATATTAACAACCGCCTCCGATATGGTCGTCGATAATGGAAGTGGTTGCTAATATCTAAGCACCTCAGATATGACCCTTATCCAAGGCGGTTTGTAACGGACGATTGCCTCGGGTATTATCCAAGGCAGTTGCTGAGGACGCATTGCCTCGCATGACTTCATTATTTGAGGCGGTTGCTCCTAAATTCCTTACCCGAGGTGGTAAATCTGTCATGACCACCTCGGATATCTGTCATTTGTGGCACTTTGGTCTAACCACCTCGGAAAAGGAGGGATGGATGGACAATTCTATACTAGTGTGCCTTTGATTTGTCTGTGTTAAGATTCATAGTGTCTTTAGGAAATAATTCATGAGAGGTAGTGTGTTCTATCCATGCTATTAAGTATAGTGAAATGGACCGCAAAAATAGTGAAATAGACTGTATTGCCTTATCAATTTCAAGAAATAATAATGCTACTCTTATTCTAACAAGGAAGAATTCCCTCTCTCAAGCACTTGTGTAGTGACTTGATAGAGGAAGAGTATGGCGCTAAGGTGGATCCATTGGAGGTGCAGGTGGTCGAAACAAAATATGCACTTCCTATTAAAAAGTGGATCAAGGTGGTATGTCGATGTGGTCATGGTAAAAAGATTGCTAAAAAATTAATACCGTCAAATGAATTTTTTAGAATAGCAGAGGTCTAAATGACTTGGCTAAATATCGGCTCATCACAGAAGCTGTTAGGGAACATCACTTGGATTTCCTAGCACTTCTTGAGACTAGACGAGCTAATTTTATGGCAGCTTGTGTGGACAGACTTTGTGGGCGTTGACATATTATGTGGCATTGCTTACCATCCAGAGGCGGTCCGGGGCAATCCTAATGGGTCTAACTTGGCTGTTTTCAGTGTCAACACAATAGATGAAGGGGATTTCTATGTGAAATTCCACTTGAAAAACAATGGGAACGGGTTTCCAATGGGTTCTTATGGTTGTGTATGGAGTGTCTCAGCTGGATCTACAAGAATCCTTTCTTATGGAGTTAGTTCATGTAACACCCATTCTATCCTATAAATAAGTTCTTGCATTTCTTCATGCATACATGGCATCATCCATGCACAACCCTTGCATAAACTTGAATATTGAAAAGTTATATTTTATAGAATATGTACATATCTCATCCTCAAAACTCAATTTTTGTAAATTAACATCAATCAACTTATTTGGATAACTACCAAAAACTCAAACTTATTTTGGCCCTATATTCCAACAATAGTTTTATGTGCAAGCTTTAGCTCTCTGTGTTCATCCGGAAGTTGGTCCGGAACCTCCGGGCGGAGCCTCCGGGATGCTCGGAAATTCCGGGTGGCCTCCGAGTTAACTTCCGGATGAGTCCAGAGAGGGTTGAGCGAGAGTTTGTCCGGCCGGAGGTTCGATCCGGAACCTCCGAGCTGAATCTCCGGGCTGTCCGGAAATTCCGGATGGTCTCCGAGCCATTTTTCGAGGGAGTCCAGAGAGCATTTGGGTGATCTCGGTGCAACCGGAGGTCCCATCCGGAGACTCCGGGATGAACCTCCGGGTGAGCCCAGATTCCGGCTGGACTCCGGATTGATTTTTGGGAGAGTCCAGAGAGGGTGAGCTGCTGTTTTGTGAAGGCCGGAGGTTCACTCCGGAACCTCCGGGCGGTACGTCCGGGATGCCCAACTCCGGACCGTTTCCGAGCTGCTTTCGGGTGAGCACCCAAATGTCAGGGCTTGGCCGCCACGTTGCCACCGCCGGTTGGGGGCGGTGGGCGGTGGTGCCTCCGTGGAGAACCCGCCGGCCCCCATATAAAAACCCGTCGGGGACCTCCTCTTCCTCTTTTTCTCCTCCCCGGCCAAATCCCCTTCTCTTTTCTTCTTCCCGGGCGCATCTCCTCCAGGCCGTGCTGCCGTCTTCCTCGGGTCCGACCACAGCTCCGGCGAGCTCGAGCCGCCGCTCCAGTGAGCCAGCTCCTCTTCCCTCCCTCCTCCATCCCGCATTTCTCTTCCTCCTCTCACCTCATCCCCTTTTTCCTCTCCTTCTTCAGGTCTGGCCAAAGACCTCAGCTGCCACCTCCGGTCCATCCGGAGCTCTTCCGAGCTGCTCTTCCTCAGTGAAGCAAGGGCAGAAGTGGGGCAAGTTGTGGGTGTGCCTAGCATTTGGGGTTTGGGGTAGGGATAGCTGTTTAGTTGTTTCCAATCCTTGGGTGAAATTCCTAAAGAGGTATATAGTTCAAATTTGAACAAACTTATATTTCCAAATCCTTGTAGAATTTCTATTATTTGGTTCAACCACAATGTCCCAATTGTCAAGTACATGTAACCAATATTTCATTGTATAAAGATGATTCCTCATTTGCACTGATTTCCAAAATTTGTACCTAACTTTATGTAAATTTAAAATACCTAATTCCTACTTTAGTAGTTGCTTCTCGGATTATCGTCTCCAAAGCATTACCCTAGGTATAACCATTTGTCGTGCATATCAATGTTTAACCCTAACTAAAGTTTAACTTGAATAAGCCATGCATACAATTGCTAGGATAATTACTTTAATTCTATAAGTTCAAAGTGAGGCATGTTTCTTATTATAAACCCCTAGCACCCATGAAATATCTTAGCATTTCATGTCTAGCATTTTCCATCATGCATACATGCTGGAACTCATTTCCTCTTGTCGTTTCCTTTCCGGTGTCTCGTGTTGCTTGCGACAGAGCCCGAAGAGGAAGAACCCCAAACTGTTGAGCTCACCCAAGTCTCCGAATCCTACGACCAAGGCAAGCAGAGCTTGTTGCATTCTTTTATTCTCCGTAATTATGTATATGCCCTGCTCATTCATGTATCTGCGTGAGTGCTTGTTTGAATTGTATGTTGAATTTGAAGCACACTAGCATGCATAGGGCGTATCATTATGTTGAGAACTTCAATTGCTGCCCGATTAACTCAACCTGTTAAGGTGAGATGTGAGAGCCGAGGGGGTGCACGGCGAATAAGGTTGGTATTGATTGGAGGTGAGGGCAACCTAGGAGTAAGTAGAGTTTTGTTGCCATACCAACCTGAGGTTACTTCCCGTGTTACTTCCCTTTTTAACGCGTGGACGTTACCGAGAATCGATGCCGGAGTGTAGTTGAGGTAAGTCTCAGGCCCTGGAGCCTTGCAAACTCCAGGGATAATGCACTCACTATACTCAGGGTAGTCGCATTGTTGGTAACGGTTCGAGAGATTGTCTGAAATTGATGCTGTGATGAACCTGTAATTTAAAAGTGGTGTGGGCTCCCCCTGCGTGATTTGAGAAAAGGTGATATTCTAATTATCATGGTCATCCTTGTATTCATGTGAAACTTGAAGCATGCTTTGACTCTACCACTTATGCTTATGCCATGGACAATGTCATAGCGTTTACCATGCATTGATTCAATGGAAACGCATCATGTTTAATTACTGTGGTAGTAAGCATGTGTAGGGCATTAAATCAAGCGCGAATAAGTCTTGCGAGTACTTTTGTACTCACCTAGGATATTCCTAGACATTTGCAGGTGAGCCAACCGTTGCGGAGTTTTATGATGATGCTTAGCCCGATGGTTTCCTTGGTCCGCGTTCGACTCATGGGTGTGTTTGGCTTTTGTGCAGCGGTTGATGCACCGCTGCGGGATTTTGTTTCGTTTATCCGCTGCATTGTAAATATTTCAGAGTTGACTAAATTACGGTTATCGCCAACTAATGTACATTTAAAGTTCACTAAGTGGATAGCTAGTTCTATTATCATATTGTAGAGTTTGTGTGATGATATTTCTTGCTGTCCAACATATGCCCCCACCTCCCGTCTGTCATGCGTGTATGTTGAATGGGGAGTGTGGCTGGTTGCATATGGAGGAACTCGTTATTTTTCTTTTGATTCAAGTGAAGTGCAAAGTGAATGTACGGTCCATTGCCAAAGTGAGTCATACGCAAAGGCGTATGTGTTTGGAATCGTGATCCCTCAATCAGGCCGTGGTGATCCATACGCATTGTGTCGTATGCTGGTCGCACGGGGCGGGGGTGGGCCATAGTCCGTTGCAGGTAGCGGCTATGGTCACCGTCTTCACTAGTTGTGAATTCCTTGAATTAAATTAAAATACCGGGTCCCTCACAGTTCAAGCTTGTCATAAAGAAGCCTTGCTACTTTTGGTGGGTGGCAATTTTAATATTATAAGGAGGCAAGAAAGAAGAGCAAAAAATTGTTTAGCGCTCAATGACCCTTCCTTTTCAATGCGGTGATTGCTAGTCTGGACCTTAGGGAAATAGTTCTCTCGGGCTGACTGTTCACTTGGGCTAATTCAATGGAGAAGCCAACATTTAAGAAGCAAAATCGAGTGACAGATTGGGAGCTGAAGTATCCAAAGGTCACGGTCCACGCTCTCCAGCACTTTCCCTCAGACCACATCCCCTCCTCCTGGATTTGGGCATTGCGTCACATCAGGGCAATAAACCATTATTCAAGTTTGAATTAGGGTGGTCGTTCCGTGACAGTTTCCATGACTTGTTTGTGGTTGAGTTGTGCCACGCGGTCTGGAGGAAGATCTCCCATGGAGAAATGGAAATACAAGATCCGCCATGTTAGACATTTCTTGAGAGATTGGGCTAAGGGCACTAGCAAAATATACAAAAAATAAAAAATGACTACTACAAATCGTTGATGAGTTCGACATCAAAGTTTAAATGGCGCCTCTATCTCAGGAGAACCTAATGAAAAAAAGACAAGCAAATGACGCTTTGTCTAAAATGCTGAGAGAGGAAGAGGTGAAGTGGTAGCAACATGCTAAAGTAAAAAATTTCCTGGAAGGGGACAATAACTCACGGTATTTTCATATGACAAGCACCGCAAGAAACACATTCAGCTAGAACAAGATGAGGGCATTATTATTGGGGATGTTTAGTTGAAGCACTACATCACCAAGTATTATAGGGGCCCTATTTGGTCCCGCTAATAACTGCAGCTTCTCTATAGATGAGGCTAGTCGGGATGATATTCCCTAGGTTTCAGTGCAAGAGAATGACTTTCTTACAAATCTGTTTTCTGAAACGGAAGTTCGCGAAGAAGTTTTCCAGATGGAATGCAACAAAGCCCCAGGACTGGATGGTGTTTTCGCAGAATTTTACCAACAGTTTTGGAATGTCATTAGGAGGACTTGATGGCTCTCTTTGCTGAGTTCGATTAGGGCACTCTGCCTCTATAATCTCAACTTTGGGTTCATCACTCTTTTACCGAAGAAAGCGGATGCCACACAAATACAACATAGAGAACAATTTGGTTGCTGAATGTCAGCTTCAAAATTTTTAACAAGGTTGCCACTAATAGAACTAATGTGGTTACAGATTAGGTGGTTCGTCCTACACAAGACAAACGTTTATGTCTGGTCGTCACATCATGGAAGGTGTAGTCATCCTTCATGAGACTGTAACGAGCTACATCGCAAGCGCATGAACGGGGTTCAGTTTAAAATTGACTTTGAGAAAGACCATGATAAAGTCAAATTGCCTTTCTTGCAGCCAACCCTGGGAATGAAGGGTTTCTCACCTCGTTGGTGTAGTTGGGTGTAGAATTGTCCAAAGTGGTAGTGTCGCCATTAAGGTAAATGATGACATGGGTCACTTTTTCTAGACTCTAAAAGGAGTCCATCTGGGTGACCCATGTCTCCTATTCTATTTGACATTAATTATAGTAGATATGCTGGCAACTCTTATAGTGCAGGCTAAAGAGGATGGCCAAATCAGATGATTAGTTCCTCACCTTGTGGAGGATGGGGTGTGCTTTTTCCAATATGCTAATGATACCATCATGTTCATGAAGTTCTTACTCTATGTTTTTGAGCAACTAGTAGATCTAAAAATCAACTTCCACAGGAGCGAACTCTTCTGTTTTGGGAAGACCAAAGCTCATGAGGATCTGTACAAACTGCTCTTCGGGTGTGACCTAGGATCTCTACCATTCCACTATTTAGGAATTCCTATCCATTACCGTAAGTTGCGTAATAAGGATAGGAAGGGGGTTGAAGACCGCTTTGAGAAAAACTTAGCAGCTAGAAGGGCAAGCTTATGTCCTCAGGTGGATGACATGTCCTTATCAATTCTGCGTTTAGTAGCCTTCCCATGTTCATGCTCTCCTTTTCTAAGGTACCTAAAGGGGTATGAAAACTTGGACTTCAACTGCTCTAGATTCTTTTGGCAAAGTGACAACCATATGCAGCTCTTAATGATAGCAATTGCATGTTCAGACTTAGATGAATTTGGAAACTCAAGATTTTGCTAATAATAAAGATCTTCCTTTGATACCTCAGCCATAGTGTAGTACTCACAAAGGATAATGTCGACAAAGTCGCCCTCGGACAGTAAACTTAGGGTACCCCGGTCCTTGATGCCGAGATGCTAAGGTGATGACCTAGAAAGCAGCTCTAGCGATTCCTACTATGGCCCTCGAGTTCTCTTCGAAGGTTAATGTGGAAAATGCGATGAAAAATAGGACGAGGAGCCACTCAAAAAAAAACCTCTTGTTGATTTCCTTATCCGCCTCCCCTTGTGGGAATGGCACCCCGCCCTTTTATAGGCAATAGCAACTTATAAGATAAAATACATGTCTGGCTCTAGAAAGTTTACGGTATTACCCTACTTCTGAACGGCTATTGAGGTGATCTTGGTGAGAGGCCCAGCTTCCAGCCATTTGGAGAAATAGTCCAGGACGACAATGATGAACTTTGCCACGCGACTCACTGTCTTGAATGGTCCTACTAAGTCGACCCCTTGATGAGCCAGAGGCCATGAGGGCGAGATCGGTTGCATTTCGCTCGTCGGCTTGTTCGAGCCTCGTCCCATCCATTGACATGCCGGGCATAACTTTACCAGGCTTTGCACATCCCTTGTGCCGTAGGCTAGTAGAATCCCGCACGGTACGCCTTTGCAACAAGAGACCTGGGTGCGAGATGTGAGCCACAAAGCCCCTAGTGAATCTCTGTCAGCAGTTCCTTTCCCTCTTTTGCCGAGATGCACTTGAGGAATGGGGTGCAAACTCCTCGCTTGTACAGTGACCCCTTGTGGACTATGAAGGTTCGGGCTCGAGCTATGAGACGACGTGCCATAGCAGGGTCCTTGAGCTCTGTCTCCATGGAGAGATAGTCCATAATCGTGATCCTCCAATCTTCCTGTGATATGACACAAACGTCGCCCGAGCTCTTAGTTGATGCCACTGTGAGAATCTCGCAAAATGCTCCCGGCGGGGTACCAGTCCCGCCGCTCGCTGTCCTGGCAAGAAGGTTGGCCTCTGTGCTATCCCCTTGCGGTATATTCTGGACTGTGATCCCTTTGAAGTGTTTCTCCATTGTTCTCACGAGGGCAAGATGCTTCATCATCTCTAGGTCCTTTGCCTGGTAATCCTTGCTAACTTGGCCGATTACTAACTACGAGTCACTTCTGATTAGGAGATAACGTGCTCCAGCTACACGCACTTTGTGAAGACCGAGCAACAGGGCCTCATGCTCGGTAATGTTGTTGGTTGTTTTGAAGTCCAGATGAGCTGAAAACAAAATCCAAGATCCCTCTGGTGACTCCAGCACCACGCCAACTCTCGCTCCCTCGGTGCACCAAGAACAATCAACGTACAGCGTCCAAACTGGATCTTGAAGGACCTGGCTGAGACCCTGCTGTGGAATCCATTCTACCACAAAGTCAGCCAAAACATGGGACTTGATGGCCGTTCTGGAAAGGAACTCGATCACAAAGGGGGCAATCTGTGGCGTACCCGGTTTTAAGGCCGGATAAACCCTTGTGTTTACTGTACCGGTCCCATGATCAGTAGCCGGTACACACAAGTTAACCTGCATATCAAGGTCATACACGCACTTATTAGAATATGATATATAGCCGATCTTCGAGATCGAATAATTATACCTTTAGCCCAACGGCTAAAATCTTGCAGCGGAAATCAAATGGTGGTGGCCCATCAATATGCCGTTCCCGACAGGCAACTGACTGAGGGTTTCGCCCTAGCTTTTGCGGATACCGTCATTGCTTTTGAGCCATCGACCCTTCTGTTTGACCAAATCTACAAGCCAGGTGAGTACATTGAATGTACTCACAAGCTCTCTGCCAGGGAGTTTATCACAGATTTATGCATGCACGGGTATATCAAGAATCGGGCTCTAACCTATGTCTCATGTTATGCGAAAAGGTAAGTTTGCATATGAAATATTTAAATAGATAGTAAAAGCAGATGTTGAAAACTGTCTCGGCTTTACCGAGACGTGGCAGCTGATCATATCCTTCTTTATTCCTCCCGCTACAACGGGGAAATTGTACCTGCATTTTTTCCTACAACAGAAATTTCATAATCACCCGCTACAACGGGGAGTCTCTACTCACCCTCTATGACGGGGATATTGGCGATTGCCCGCTACAACGGGAATCCTTTCTTCTCTCCTCCCGCTACGACGGGGAAGCTTTCATGTCACTCTGCGAACACAGCGGATTGCGTCCTTAAACCCATAACCCATTTTTGGTTTTTGAAACCAATCTACTATAGTGTCGCCCAACCAAGTTCGTCCATGACCGTGGACACAGCTATTCGAATAGTTTTGACCCTTTGCAGAGGTGGTATGGCTTTACCCACACGATGTAGGTCACCCTGGGTATACTTCGCGATGCATACTGACAGGGTTATTACAACGAGACTCTTCATCGGAGTAAACCTAGCCATGAACCTACCAGAAGGACATATCTCAAACCTAGCTTGAGTCAGTAACATCGCTACAAGGAGGTTGGTGTTCCAACTTTGTGGCGAACATGACCCCGCTTCAACGGGAGCTTTCTCTACAGAGGCTACAACCTCATCTGCACACTTCGTACTACCTACGGGTTCATGCTAGTCTCAGACTGGGTACTAGGTCAAGTCCTTCCCATAAAGGACATGTGGACGTACGGTAAGACTTGGCCAAACGGCACTTAAGTTCAGTCCTTATGTGATCCGAGAGGGACTCCACACCACGTCCGTAAACGGACAGAAAGAACCACGCCGGGCATTACCTCGCATATAACATGCTTCCTGCTTTTCCCCTTCATTTCTGACCCGGATCAAAATCTTCTCCATTTTTGTTTTGGTTTTCATTAAAACCTCTTTTCGGTAAAATATCCCACCCATGGATATACTACCTTCATACACCTTCGGACACGACGGTCCCTTTTCAACTTTCATCACATGAAATATATGTGAATATCCCTTCCTTTTATGAAAACCTAAGTTTTTTACTACTGCAGGGCTAAGCATACATACATACTCTACCCTAGGTTTCCGATTGTATTTTCGGAGTACGTAGTCCTTAGGGTGACAAGGATTACAGGGTCGAGCTAGGGTTTTCTAAGCATCGGTCATAACTTCTCTACATAAAATAATAAGTCGTACAACATAGCATGCATGTTTCGTAAACAACATATTATTTCGTAAACAAGGGATTCAACATGATCAAAGGTGAAGAGCTTGCCTGTCAATAATGGCCGGGTTGCGATCTCGAACGGGATACATCACTCGTCCGGAATCCTCGCGCGATATCGCACAACGTCATATCTACACGTTGGAAAATAGCGCATGAACAACGATACGAGGAAAAGCTGAATAAGAACCACATATACATACAAGCAAACTTAAAATAGGTGTTCTGGACATAGAAAGTTTTTAGGGTTTGAAAGGGTGGGAAAGAAATAACATCATCTAAATCAATGGCTTTGCAAATTGGAAAACATGGCTTTGGGGGTGACTAATAACATGTTAGCATTTAAAAGTTTTGGTTCTCATATATTAATTAGGTCCAGTCCAGAGGAATTTAATCATGCCAGAATGTTTTATAATGCTATATGAAAAGGTTTTAGAGCAAAATTTAAAATGGTTTATGAGTATATACTTACAAGAGTTGAAAGGATGCTAAGCCACTTTCAAACTGTATATATTTTTTATTAGATAAAAGCTTTGAAAATTAAAGGTACACTGAACCCCACAAGTTTCACCTGATTTTATGCAAAAAGGGATTAACCATGTTAAACTATGCTTAAGGAAAATGTAACATGCTCAAATTTGAATCGATTTTATATTTAAAAATTCAAATAATTTAAAAATTATGAAATTGGTACTATTGGGTAGGGTTTGATTTTAGATGAATTTAGGAACAAGAATGGGGTCAATCGGAGCTACGACGAAGAAGTTATGGGCTTCCGAATACTTGCCGGAGGAGAAAATGGAATAGGGGGAAAATATGACGTCAAAGGCGATTTCTAGAAATGCGCCTTCGGCGAATGGAAACGGCTTCGGGGTAAGGAACCGAGTGAAGTACGCTTTCCAGTAGGAGAAAACGTATTATGGAGAGGGTGGCGAGGGGAGTACGTGTTCCAACAGCGGAAGCGTAATCCGAACACCACGCCTTCACTTATTACGACCAGCGGGCCCAGGTTGGCAGTGGCCTTGCGGGTTGAATCGGTATTGAGCCTGGCAAATCACGATTAGGGCATAAGTGGAGAGAAGAGTAGGCCGGGAAGACCACCGGCGAACTTCGGCGAGAGCTCCGGCAAGCAACCACCATTGATCCCGGACGAATCAGCACTTGCGCCTCACATGGGGTGATTAGGAGGATGATGTGAACCCATTTTCGTGGTTGCAGAGCACCGACGATGGCCAGATCAGGGATGGCGTCAGATGCCAGAGGAAGAGGGGCGATTGAAAGCAGTTAACCTGCGCATTGGAGAAGGGGAGGGCTAATGGCCACAGAGATTAGGAAAGGAAGGGGTTTAGGCGGGTTGCAGACCGGGGTGGGTACCAGTCGGGCTCCTCTTCGCCGTCGACGAGCGGGGCTGCTCCGAGGTCAGCCGGCAACCATGCCGAGCGAGGAGAAGAGAGATTGGCGGGGAGGTACTTGCTGGGGTAGACGAGCTGTCTTACCGGCGACGACTACGGCACGAGATGCGGTGGCATCGATTGTACCACATCCCAGGGCGGCTGGAGCTGCAACGGTGTGGCTGCTGCTCTCGGCGGCGGCTCGGGAGACAGCGTGCTGGTGGGCTCTTGTCCGCGGTATGAGTATAGGAGGCGGGTAGAGAAGCCAAGGTGCTGAGGCAGTGGGGTGTTGCAGTCGGAGGAGACAAAGCGAGCGGCAGAGAGAGAAGCTAGGATAGGAGGGGAACAACCCGAGCTGATCTTAATGGTAGAGCATGGGGAAAATAGGGATGAAGAGTGGAGGAGAGTTTGGAGCAGCTTGGCCAGATGGGGAAAAAGGCAGAGAAATGAGGTAGCTTGGTAGGGAAAGAGAGATGAGAGAAGTGGGCTTGGCTGCGTGAGGAGCTGAGGAATTTGGGAAGCTGCTCGGCAAGGGTTGGAGCTGGGGCTGGAGAGAGGAGGAGCTGCGCATGCAGCTTGTGAGAGAGCAGGGACACGGCTTGAGGAATGAAGGAAGAGTGGGGAGGAGCTGCTCAAAGTTAGAGGAGAAACCAGGAAGGAGACAAGCTTGAGTATTGCTGCAGCTTGGTCTGACGGTGAGGGGAAAGGAGGTGTGCACAGTTGCAGCTTGGGGGTAGCTCAGGTAGAGATGGAGTAAATGGAGAGCTGCTGCTCGGCTGCAGAAGAAACGATGGCGTAGGGCAAAAATAATGGGAGATGGGTAGCTATGAACTGCTATAGATGCTCAGAGAAATGCTGGCACAGTTGTTGAATTGGTTGGGAAGCTGACCAAGTAACATTGATGTCAACAGGGAAAAAGATTGAGTGCAAGGTGTGGATTTAGGAGGAGTAGGGAAAAGGAAAGCACATGGGCAGCTCAGGCATGGCAGGGGGTCAGCCACATTACACGGAGCAGTTCAGTACCGTGCGGGGTTTGTGCTGGCAAGAGGTGCAGAGAGCAAGGAGCAAGGGAAGTAAAATTAGGGAATCTGAGAAGAGACAATCGGCACATTAATGAGATGGACAAGGAAGGGAGAACAGTAAAATGGCAAAGATATTTCCACCGAAACATTAATTTTTTGGAAGGAGAAACTATGTATTAAGTTATGACTAAGATAAGGTTATGAGTTAGGACTTGCATAAGATAGCACTCCAACTTATTTGTAGCTGTTTGAGATTTGCATTAATGCATATACCGAAGAGCAGTATACGCGGGCATGCATGTCCGTCAAGGTATAAGGGGGTGAAGAAGAGGTGAGGCAAACAATCATGGCACCAAATGTGCTTTCACACATCAGGATCGCTCCCACGATGTATAGCATCGAAGGCGGTTTAGGGTTCCACGGTCGCAGGACCGAGGAATAAAGGATGCATAGGGAGTTTGAGAGTTAGGTCATATATCGTCGGAGCGAAGGAAGTGGTGTCGGCGATACCGAGGGAGGACGAGGAAGTTAGGGCTTTAGATTTCACTTCTGTTCGAAAGGGTTTGAGACAGAGGTCGGAATGTATGTGCATACCTACACTTAGGAATGTTAGCATATATGGGGTGACGACTAAGTCAGAGTAGTTATAGGAGGCCATGGTGGGCTAAAGTTTGAGGATTGTCACCGGCATACACGCATATATGCATAGGATGGTAGCGGAGCCGAACGATGAGTTAGGGTTTTGATTCGTAGCTCGGGAAGTAGGGGTTAGGGTTTGCGTGTATGCGTATATATAAAAGCAGTATATATGTGCGCATACCTGCGGTAGGACATGGCAGAGTAGATGGCAAAAGATCATGTCATTCGAAAAAGATTCGTGGCGTATATATGCTCCAATTTCACAAAAGTACCGTGTGGGTACTTAGCTGCAGATGTTGATCCAGGTTACACCGACTAGGAGAAAGAGGAAGGGATGCCGAAGGTGTGTTCGTGGCAGGAATGCAAGGGTGGTTAGCCACGTAGGGAGACAAGGTGTAAAGCAAGGTTTAAATACCTTGCCGGACAGAGCTTCGACAAAGCAGAGATTAAGGAAATAGGAACAGAGGTGGAAGATTTTGGTTGTCTCACTTTAGGGTTTTTACAGAATCGTGATTTGAATACAAGTTTGGTCTGGTGTATCTTGACTATCATTATTAGCAAAAAAAATTTGTTAGCCCTAATTTTTGGGTTTTGGAAAATCAGGGTGTGACACAATCTCAGGCGCCCACTTGCTGACTCGGCCCCTAGCCTCCCCATTGCGGAACATCTCACCTATCGGGTAGGCGGTCAGCACGCGTACTGATGCACTAGAAAGTAGTGCCAAAGCTTCCTTAATGATGCCATGACCAGGGCGTAAGCCAACTTTTCCAACTCTGTGTATCGTACCTTCGCACCCTGCAACGACTCTGACACATAATAGACTGGGTTCTGAGATCGAGCTTGCTCCTTGATGAGCATAGCACTGACTGCTGAGGTGGTTGCAGCGAGGTATAGCAGGAGGACGTCACTGGGCGCTGGACTTTGAAGAAGTGACGGCGACGTGAGGTTCTCTTCCAGGGCTTCAAAACTCCTCTGACTCTCCTCTATCCACTCGAACTTTCCGGACCCTCACAATACCTTGAAGAATGGAAGCCCCTTCTCCGTAGAGCGCGACACAAACCACCCGAGGGCTGCGAGACGACCTGCTAGTCTCTACACTTGCTTGGTAGTTGTTGGTGGCGCCATGCTAAGGATGGAATCGACCTTCTTTGGTTAACCTCAATTCCCCTCTTAGAGACTAGGAACCCCAACAGCTTCCCAGTGCGCACACCAAACACACACTTCTCCGGATTTAGCTTCATACCAAATCGCCTGAGATTAGCAAAAGTCTCTTGCATGTCAGCCGCATGGGTTTTGGACGAGGACACTTTTGATGACAATGTCGTTCACATACGCCTCCACATTCCTGCCCATCTGATCACTGAGAGTTTTTCTGATCAGGCGGGCAAAGGTCACCGCGGCATTCTTAAGGCCGAGTTGCATCCTGACATGGCAGAACATCCCACACGGAGTCACGAAGCTGGTTTTCTCCTCGTCTTCCTCTGCCATCCAAACTTGGTGATACCCTGAGTAAGCGTACAAAAAGCTCATGAGGTCACAGCCCGAGGTTGCATCCACCGGCTGGTCGATGTGTGGAAGGGGTAATTATCCTTTGGGCAAGCCTTGCTAAGATCGGTATAGTCCACGCACATTCGCCATTGCCCGTTCGCCTCCTTGAAAAGTACAGGGTTAGCGAGCCACTCCGGGTGCATAACTTCACGAATTACTCATGCACTGCGGTCTGCCGGTTGGCTGACATCTTCCTCAGGCGCTGCTTGATCGGGCAAGAACTCGGTATCACCATCAGCTTGTGCTCGATAATGCTCCGGGGTACACCAGGTAGATCCTCGAGCTTCCAAGCAAAGATGTCACTGTTAGATCACAGAGTTAACAGGAGTGCACGCTCTACTTCGGGAGAAACGTCCGTGCCGACTAGCACCACCTTGTGTGGCTCTTCCTCTAATAGCATTACTGCTTGGGTTTCCCCGTTTGGCTTCGGCTTCGAGATCCACCAGCCAGTCGTGGATGACATGGGCTGACTGTGGGATATGTCAATGTCGAGGACCTCGCCCACTCAGCACGAGATTGCGGTTTTACTCGAATGAGCACCTCGGACCACACTGGTGGATGGGACGACATCGTGGACATACCGTATGGCCGAGGTGGTGGATTCTTCAATGCGGCGAGACAGACTCTGATCATCATAGTCCATTACAACTCCCCTGGCAGTAGGCACTTTGAGGCATAGGTAAGCATGATGAGGAACCGCCTCGAACTTGTTAAGCGCCACTCTTCCAAGGATCACATTGTACGTACTGGTATGGCATGTCGACGACGTCGAACAGTACATTCTCTGTGGCACATTGATTTCATCCTGGAACCTAACTGGGAGTTCGATTCTACTGACAGCCTTGACTGATTCACCGCTGAACCCGAGAAGGGGGACTCCCGGCGCTTGAAGACACAAGCACGGAATGTCCATCTTGTCCAAGGCGGAGGCGAATAGGATGTCTACTAAGCTGCCCCCATCCACGAAAACATGTCGCACCTCGACGTCAGAGACGAGCATTGAGACGACCAGCGTGTCTTGATGGGGAAGCACGATAACCACAGCGTCCTCGGGGCCAAACGTGATCACTGTACTTGTCCAGCCCGGGAGCTCGGTTGGGGGATATGCTCCAATGTGCTGAACTCTGCGAACATATTCTTTGCGCCGGCGCTTCGAGGGGATCATATGGGCACTGCCACTAGTGATTGCGTGGACGACGCGGCGTGGCTCTTGTACATCGGCTAGAGGACCATGTCGTAGAGGAGGTGGGGGAAGCTCCAGAGGTGCCTCAACTCGTTGTGCTTGCTCTCATCATCCCCAGCCATTTGGAGCAGCCTAATACTGAGCTCATACTTGGGATATGAGGTCGCACTCAACGATAGAGCAGGAACGGCTCTTCTGCACCTCGCAGTATTTGCCCTGCGAGCCTCCAGGCCGTGGTACCTCCCGCTGATGATAGTCTGGCCTATCTTCCTGATCTCGCTCCTGCTTCTTGTAGGGCTCCCTCCCGTGGGGGAGATGTGGTTCACGGGGAGGGAGTCTTGGCTGAGGATGTCCCCGAGTACCACGATGACCCTGATTCTGGCGAGGGCCCTGAGGCTGCCCTTGCTCTTCCTCGTGCTCAATATGATCAGTGCTCCGCGGATCCCCCTCGGACACATGGTGGACCTCATGGTGTCTCTGACGTTGTCCCTCCATCTTTTAAGCTCCCCCGGCCTAATACATTTGGATCCCCCGAGCTTCCTCCCTTCGCAAAATTTGCTCTTCCTCGACCCGGGCATAAACCTCCATAATGTTGTATAGCTGCTCCATACGGGTTGGCCACTTTCTCTCCAGCTTATCTGCCAAAGCTTCGTTGTTGATACCTCACTGTGCTGCCTTGCATATGGTTTGTTTGGCGACGCCCTTCACCTGGCATTAAACCTCGAAAAGTAACGCTGGAAGGCACGAATCGTCTCACCAGGGCACTGTCGGAGGTTACTAAGATCTATTGACATCATTTCCTTGTTGCAACATCCCTGGAAATGTCCATGGAGTTTGTCACGCAGCTGCTCCCAAGAGTATATCATCCGAGGCTCCAGGCCGAGATACCATCGCCGCTGCTTCGTACACCTTTGTGTATTAAATTGGATCTGTTGTATCTCGCATATTTTGGTAAGTCGGCCGAACGGAACTTAGGCGGGAACAGCACAGCCATGAGTCCCGGGCATAGGGGACTTGCCATGCTGGTAAGGTCGATAACTTCTAGGACTCACGAGCGGAGGTCGACATATAGCTGCGGCTGGTCGACGTGGGCTTTGCCTTGGACACTGGCCGACGTGCAGGTCCTCTTGGCAACTCTGTCCGCCTTCGTAACCGCGGATGACTGCGCGAGTGGCCCGCTGATTCTGCTGTATGGTGGCTCTGAGATGTGCTGCTTCGCGATGCACATCACCTACGAAGGGCGATGCTCGGGCTCGAGCCTCGTTCAAATCCCGGAGAAGGTTTTCTGCCAGCTGACAGTGCAAATCTTCTACGGCATGGACCTCTAGTGGTGGTCAAGGGGTTGGTAGCACTCGTGTTGCATCAAGCTAAGCCTGATACAGGTCGACCACCCGCTGGGACTAGATGGTTGCCCTGAGAACTTCAAGCTCCGCTGCATGCAGACATGCTGTGTTGCCTCTGCCCTCCTCGTCACCTCGTCGGCCTGACGCCGAAGGTCCTCCATCTTGTCCTCTAGGCTTTGGGTGCTCACCCTGTTCCCAGCTGCCAGAGGTGCTTGTGCCTCCGCAGCTCGGGTTGTGCTTTGATCTTCCCCATCCACCACCACATCGGGTCCCACCTCGTCTAGACAACCAGGACACGCCGGCACGGCTCCCCTCGCCTGCATGCCAACACCTCCCACTTGGCCCGAATGGACGGGGAAAGAAACTGCCCCTGGCCTGGCATGTTAGTCTCTCCACCCGTCACCGCCTTCCGCTTGGCTCCAGCTAATCCTTTCTTATCCCGAGATGCATGGTGCAATAGTAGGTCGCAAGGACGTGGCCTTCAATATCTCCCCATGGTCGGCGCCAACTGTCGACGAAGTCACCCTTGGACAGTAAACTTAGGGCACCCTGGTCCTTGAGGCTGAGGTGCTAAGGAGACGACCTAGAAAGTAGCTCTAGCGATTCCTACTACGGCTCTCGAGTTCTCTCCAAAGATTCATGTGGAAAATGCGATGAAAAATAGGACGAGGGGCCACTAAAAAAACCTTTTTGGTTGATTTCTTTATCTACCTCCCCTTGTGGGAACGGCACCCTCCCCTTTTATAGGCGGTAGCAACTTATAAGAGAAAATACATGTCTGTCCCTAGGCAGTTTACGGTATTACCCTATTTTACATCACAGGGCCCGGGGCCGATTCGTATTCTCCCCCTCGCCTCTACCTACTTTGTGCGTCGGCATATGCCCGATGCTCCTCGCCGGTACGGAACACCGCCCTACCCGACGCCTTCCTCGCCGGTACGGAACACCGCCCCGCCCAAAGCCTTCCTCGCCATTCACTCGATCTTTGCCCGGGCTCGGACGTCATTAGCTTCAGGACCCTGGCACCTTCGGCACGTCGCCTCCCGGGCTTGGCCCACCTCGTCACTGAGTCTGCATCTCGTCCGGACGCGCCGCTTGAGCTGATGTCCTCCTCGCCCGCCGTCCTTTATGTTTATAAACAATCCAACCTAAGGTTAGTACAGCTAGGCGAGATATTCGGGGATACCTCAGTCGGGCCACCGGATGGACCCCTCCAACAGATAACCTAGCCTAGAGAAAATGGTAAGGCAGCAAACGATGTTGCTTTTGTAGTGACATAGAAACTATTCAGCATCTTTGCTTTCGCTGCTCTTTTGCCCACCTGGTGTAGCGTACAATTTATGTTGCTTTCAACCTCCCACCGCCCCATAGTCATTCTAATATATTTGGGAATTGGCTAAACGGAACGGGTAGAAAACTTAAGGCACAAACTCTAGTAGGAGTGAGTGCAATATGTTGGGCACTCTAGCGATGTCATAACGATATGACTTTTAAGAAGAAAAATGTTTCCACTTTTTTGCAGGTCATCTACAATGCTACCAACTAGCTCCATACGTGGTTGTTATTGCCGCATGTGGAGGGACGGGTTACTGTGGCTACTGGTGCAGGCACTTGAAGATGGTAATACAGGAGTTGTCTACCCGATTTGGGTGGCAAACTAGCAATTGGCTTTATGATTGATGATAGCTTGTTTTCATTGAGTCTATTGTAAACTGAGAACTTTTTAGACTATCTTTTTTAGTAAAGTAGTGGCTATGTGCATCGAATGATGCAAAGGCTGGACAACGCATCTTATCTCAAAAATATGACTTAGTAGCATAGGCGTAGCTGTTTGAGCATAGGTATAGCTGTTTGTAGCTAGGTAAAAATAAAATACATGTGGCCGGGGGTAAGCATATGTATGAAATAAATGCGAAAGCAGTGTTTATACTTTTTCTCAACACTGTCTTATAGGCTAAAATCTGTAAGCAAAATAGAAAGCTACCTGTCGATCTTTCAAAGAAAATTATTATTTCTTTATCTCCATATAATTTTGTGACTTCAAAGAGATAAGAGTACCTGTACATATGGAACTTTTTTGTCAGATTTCGAATGGATCATCAGCAGTCCAAACAATAGGGGGGAAATCTTGGCAGGCATGCAACTACATACCTACAACCTAGATTTAGTTTGCCAATCCAATCCCATAAGTTGAATTGTGCCGGATAAGGTCGCTTCTTAGTGATTTGAGAATTCTTTTTGGCCTCGGATCTTTCTCCTCCCCTCCTCCCATTGATCTCAGGCATCCTTTTTATCTGTTAGTTCTATTGTATCCTATTTTCTAGGCTACACACCCCTTTGCGACTCACGCTAGGGCCCCGCTCCATTAGGTCCCACATGCAGCCATGGTGTCTGGGTCCTGCCTACGTGCTACCGAGATTGGGGGAGGGGCATGTGGTGGCTGGCCATGTGGTTTGGGCAGGCCTTCAAGGGTATGGATGTAATTTTGTATGGATTCCCATCATTTCCGGCGCTGTCATACTGCGCTGGCCTCCGCAATTCACTGCCAGGTATGAGGATACAACACCATGGCGCGATGAAGGGCAGGGTCGCTCAGATCTTATACATTCCCTGTTCTGCTCCTATAGTGGTGTTCTCACTTCTGTCCCTCCCCTAGCTCTGTCTCGATCCCGATCCCAAGGTCACTACTGCTCCTCCACCTCCTCCTTCGCTAACTCCATCGGCTACCAGGGCACCCTTTCCATGACCTCATCCTCCTCCTCTTCCTCCTCCTATGCTGAGCCCACTTCTCCTATTGTAGTCAGTCTCACCCCCTCCTGCACGTCTATGTCCACCTCCTCCCATTTTGTTGCCCCCGGCGCCAATAGCGGTTCGATGCCCTCCCCACCGATAGTGGAGGCAGCCTTTGACAAAAGGGCTCACCGAGCCGTTTCCTCTTTGCACGCGGCCACCTCATCATGCACTCTAGTCCCCACAACCTCACTACGGTGTGCCTATCTCACTAGGTTTCCCATGACCTAGCGCCACCAACCGTGCCAAATAAGGTTGGTCCTCAATGATTTGGGAATTTTGGCCGTCTAATCTTCCCTCCCCATTGATCTCAGATGTCTATTTTCATTTGTTGGTTCTATTGTGTCATGTTTTCATGCTGCATACCCTTAACTAGTGTGGCAGACACTAGGGCTCTACTCCTTTAGGTCCTGTATTCAGGTAGGTTGTCTAGCTCCTACCTAGGTGCTACCGTGATCGGTGAAGAGGTGCGCGGTGGCTAGCCATATTGTTTGGGCAGACATTCAAGGGTATGGTTGGAATTTCACATAGGCTCGCCTCGTTCCCGGCGCTACCGTACTGCTTTGGCCTCTTACGATTCACCACCAGATACGAGGCTACAAAGCCATGGTGCGGTAAAGGGTAGGCTCGCTCAGATCTTATCCATTCCTTGTTCTTCACCTCCCCCAGCTCTATCTCGATCCCGATCTCAAGGTCACCGCCGCTCCTCCACCTCCTCCTCCATTGACTCTGTTGGCTACCAAGGCGCCCCTACTACGACCTCCTCCTCCTCCTCCTCCTGCATCGAACCCATTTCTCCTATTGTATTTGGTTTGACCCCCTCTCCCTATCTCTATCCACCTCCTCCCATTTCACCTACTCTGGCGCTGACAGCAGTTCGACACCGTCGCTGGCGATAGTGGAGGCAACCTCTGACGACAGGACCTGCCAAGTCGTTTACTCTATGCATGTGGCCGCCTCATCATCCACGCCATCCCCCACATCCTCACTACGGTGCGCCCATCGCACTAGGGCTTCCCATGCACTAGCGCCAGTGGCGGCCGTGCATCACTTGACATAGCGGGACGGTGGTGAGGAGGAGTGCACAGGGAAGCGATGTACCAATGCATAGATGGGCATGACCAATAGGACATGAGGATGAACTCTTGTAATCCTCTCCATGCCTTACCCCAATGCCTGATTCGTTGGCGCGGGTGATAGGCCGGATGAGGCACCATCTTGCCCTCTTTGCAGCCTCCACCAGAGCATTGGGTGGGCTTCGCTGTCAGCAAGCCAGTTCTCCCTGATCACCCCATAAGACCCCAACCCTACACAGGCTCTCTCTTTCTTCTCCTTGCTCTCCTAGCTATGGCCACAACCAGCCACAGCAAGGGGTGACGCTAGCCTCCTCCTCGGCAACGGGCCTCCTCATCTCTCCCGCTGCCATCCTTTCTTGACCCCTCATTCTATCAAATTCACCGATAAGCAACTACCACTGGCCTCCTCCTCCTTCCTCTTGGATCTCTTTGTGTTTTTCTTTTGCGGTGCCCATATGTGATTTTTGTGCTTGCAGTGAGCCAAATTGTTGTCTTTCTACTTAAAAGATAGAGAATGCGCCAACAATTGGAAGTGGCATTAAGAGAGGGAGGCACAATTACCTCGACTAGGTACAAAGTACATTTAGAGGAAGGCCCAGTTACATCGACTAGGCACAAAGTACATTTTGTATTTGGACTCTCTGTTCCAATATCTATTAGGTTATGTACTAGAAAATTTGATGTTCTGTGTTTTGGATTCAGTTCCAAACTGATGGAACACATGATATGATTATTGTCGTGCTGCATGTCCATAGGTAGGATTCCTTCTCTTTTTTTCTAATGTTATATAACCCTGCTGTTTGAACCCATTTACTTTCTACAGTTGCTCACCATCTGCTAGCTTTATTGGATAATTTGGCTCTTCCAACTCCAAAATGTGGCAATAAGAAAGAACGTATATGGAAGTTTGCTTTAGTTATGTGATGTTCTACTACTGAAGCTAAATCAGATATATGTCCAAATTTAGTTAGTTAAAGTCAGGATCAAGTCTCACGATTTCATCACGAAAATTGCAAAGAACTTTGTGGTGGCATGAGCACTATGTTCTAACGAAGGTACAGATACAAGTTGTTGGGACCTGAAATTTAGGATATAAAACCTGAACCATAATTAGTTCCCAAGTCGAGATGTCAACTCTGCATTAGTGATGGAGATATAAATATTCCATCACAAGTAGAGTGATATGATCTCGACGAGCTTGAGATGTCAATTCTGAACTCAACTGTCGGTAAATGAATGCATCTGCTAGAGTGGAGTGATATGGTCTCATCACTCTTCCTGACTAAGCTGGAATCTTAACCTCGACTTCACACTAGCAAATGAATGCACGGCTCGAGTAAGGTGATATAGTTCTCAAACTCTGTCGCTTCACAATACTAATGACACTTGACAATTTCATATAGTGAATTCTAACCCCTACACACTTCATGCGCTTTATAATCACAAACGCAGAGTGCATGAAGCGTGCTATAACAATCAAGTATCACAATAATAACTCGAAGAAACAAAATGCAATAATATACGCATTGATCTAAACGAGTAAGTTTAACAAACTTGTTCACAGAATGGTCACACGATCAAGTAGCAAACACATAATAGAATTTTTGTAGTGACTTAGACAGCTGCAAAGTAGCAAAGCCAAAAGACGGCAGCAAAACAAAAGCAATGTGTTGCCATAACCAAGGTCCAAGTCACTACCTGGGACCCCAGCGACTACACATCACCGAAGTCGAACTCCACATAGAAACCAACCTAGGAAGGGGTGATCTCCTCTGCAATACAAGGTTTCAACATTGCAAGCTGAGTACTACCGTACTCCACAAGACTTACAGGCGAAATAATATGGATACAATAGGTGTCAATAAGAGATGTTTGTGGACTAGTTTGCATAAAACCAAGTTTCACTTTGATTCCACTAGTTAGATATAACCCGACTACCAGATCAGTTTCAGAAGAAGGTAAGCAAGCGTTGTCTCCAACACGGTCTCGTAAGTTGTATTCGGTCGTACATCCCCAGCAACCTCAAGATAGTGTGTGTCCTACTCCTATATTGAGATAACACTTCCCACACGGCAAATGGAAACGGCGAACTAAGCAGCTCATATGCGAAGTTTAGGTAACTTAGTAAGTCGAGAGGGTTCCATATGACCTCATGTAGAAGTACGATTATCTTGGTTCAATATACATCAAAACCGGCCTTGTGGAAAACAAAGACAATCCACCATGTTGCCAACCATGCCCTCTCATCTAAGCTCATAGCTATTAGTCAAGTTCTTTAACTACTTCCTAGGAGTCTACAACTATCACTACATATGATTCATCTACACCCATCCAGATTCATCGAATCATCTGCATAATCGTGACTTGACAAATCTAAGAAAGGCTAACCATATAATGATATAGAGAAAAAATGGTTGCTAGAAACTGAACAGCACTAATCATGCTAGGTTAGAAGAAAAAACATGGTGTTTGGGGTTGCAACACAGGTTAAGGCAAATAATTGGATCATTAGCTAACTATTGGCAAAGTAGTAGTCGATCACATACAATATTATCTTTGAAAACAAATGTAAGTTTGAAATATTAAATATTGCCAACATGATTGAAGGTGGGAATGCTCGCCTTGTTGATAAGAGATAGGGTGCTCCTCGAAGACGTCGAGAATATATCCTATTATTTAATCTTAATGATGTCTTTTCGTTGTATTTCTATTATGTATTTTAATTATTTTTCTAGATTGTTTAATAAACTACCAGACTACCTATTTATCCCTTTATTTTGTATACATAGGAAAAACACCACAAAAATTAGAAAATCAAGCGTATTCGGGAATATTCTGGAAGAGGAAGACTTACTGTGAAATGAGGCTGCCAGGGGAGCCAACCCTGCTGGGGTAGCCCCATCTGCCTCCTCCTTCTGTCATCTGAGCCCATAAGGGCTCAGCCGTTGCCATCCTTTTGCTTGTAGATCTGTAATCCCCATGAAGGAGCCCTTGTGGGGTTTCACCTTCATATATAGAAATATTCGCGTCGAAACAAGGAGAGAGGCATTCGGTACAGGGAAGGTAGAGGCTGCTGGTAACAACAACTTTCAGCTCCAACATCGCCACTAGTATGTCCTCCACACATATCATCACCCACAACATGTCTTCAGGGATTAGAGCCTCGATCCTTGTACTTCATCTACTTCAGCAGAACCTTCGGGATTGGTTTCTTTCATCGGTACCTTCAATATGAAACAAATCTATCATTTGCTTTTGATGAATTGCATGATGTGTGAGTAGCCTGTCGAGGCTACGGTGTATAGTAACAACTGTGTAGCCTTCTCTATTTTATGTGTGATGGCCATCTATCTTGGGCGCCATTAAATTGTTATCCTGATTACCATCCATCTTCGACGTACCCAATTATTTTCTTGGGATTAATTTTATGATGCTATGTCTTTAATAGTTTTAATTGATTGGGTGTCATGAATTGGTCATGCATGTCACTTAGCATTGCATTACTTGGTAAGCACATAGGATGGGGTAGAGCAGTCGACCGTGTGGTCCTCTCTTGTATTTGCTAGCAAATTTATTTATGATGCTATCTCTTAAATAGTTTTACTTGATTGTGTGTCATGAATTGGCTATGCATGGCATTTAACATTGCATTAGTTGGTAAGCACAGAGAATGGGGTAGAGCAGCCTACAGTGTGGTCTTCTTTTGTACTTGCTAGCGAATTTATTAGTATTGTTACGGCTCATGCCTTAATGCATACCTCAAATTGATGGTTGGAAAAGTGATAGATTTATTAGAGGATTCATTACTACTCCTAAAATTAATGCGGAACAATTTGTTATTAAGCCTTGTTTGTTGAACTTGGTTATTAATAATCAATTTACTAGTGCTCACATGGATGATGCTTCTCAACATTTGAATTATTTCAATGAAATTGTAATACGTAAAAAATTAGCAGAGTTAATTTCGACACCGTTAAGTTGACTTTGTTTCCACTCTCACTCAGAGGAATGTCAAAATAATGACTTATGTTTCTACCAATGGGTAGTATCACTTCATGGGAAAGAGCTAAGTAATTTTTACCAATATTATCCTCCAACAAGGATAGTACAAATGAGAAATGTTATTGTTACTTTTAAACAAGGTAATAGTGAACCTTTATCTATCTTTGAGGAACGCTTGAAGGAATTGCTAAGAAATTTTCCTATTCATAGTGTTGTCGATTGGATGGTTTTATATACTTTGTATCATGGACTAAATTTTGTGTCTAGGAGTGCCATTGATGCTACCATCAGTGGTACCTTCATGAACAAGACTACGACACCAGTTAAAGAATTGTTAATCAAATGTCAAAGAACCACTCACTGGGAAAATGAGTGCGCTCCCACTACTTCAACAAAAAAGGTAATCATGGTTGATGAGGAAAATGATATTCATGCTAAGATGCATAAAATTATTTCTATGCTTGCTACTCCTAATGATGCTTCTAAAGTTGACCAATTTTCATTATAAATGTTGGATGAAAATAACTATGGTGGGAAAACTTTTAGACCTTACAATGATAATTATGGTAACAATCATAATGATGGTAAGAATTATGATTCTCATAATACTACTTCTCATAATGTTGAAATTTTTCTTAATAAATTTATTGCAACTCAAAGAGACCAAAATAAAAAAATTAATCAAGAGATTGATGAACATAGCACTTGCTTGAATGAGTTGACTCAAAATTTTAATTCTCTTACATATAATGGTCATATTTTGGAGAGTAGAACTAAAAACATGGAGGCTTCTATTGCTAAAATAGCGGATAATCAACAAATTATCATTGATATGTTTTCAGGAAATCCCAATCCAAATCCTAAAGAAAATGATAAAACGTTGATGCTCCATTTATTGCTACTAATAATATTGCCATGACTTATGATGATTGCATGATTGATCCTACTATAAAAAAGGTCACCCATGATTGGTCACCCCTGACGGGCAACGTGCTACCCATCAGATATACTACAGACTTCACCATGCGGCTCAAGTTTGTGTCCCCATATGACACCACTGATGGGCTACCAAACTACTCATCAGTGGTGACTTCACCATGCAGCTGAAATTTTCTTCGCAAGATGACACCACTGACGAGCACAAAAATGACCCGCTTGTGATGGTTATCACAGATGGGTTAGTTTTTCCTCAAGTCAGTGATGGACATCAAAGACATTTGACCCATCAATGGTGACCGATCAAGGAATTTCCCACCATAGATGAGACAGTGATGTTCATGACAGAGGACGCACAGCAAACTTCTTTTCATTCAAATTGCAAACTTTATTTATAAAATCCCCAATATCATTACAGAAAACTCCTGCGGAATCCTACCTATCTACGCGATCCTATACTTCCTCTTGGCGGGCCTTCGGCATCATAAATGCCGGATTGAGCCATGGAGGTCTCACTGTCATCGAAGTCATCACCGTCGGAGTCGTCATCGTCATCCTCCTCCTCATAGTCCTTGTCCTCTTCCTCCTCATCTTCCTCATCCTCTTACTCATGCTCGTCCTCCTCTTCCTCTGTCGCTATCTCCTCCTCCTCCTCTTCTTCCTCTGTCGCTTTCTCATCCTCCTCCTCCTCTTGCTCTTCCTCCTCCTCTTCATCCTCCGAGCCAGGCAGTGGTGGAGGACTGTCATCATCCATCCACGGGTCATCAGAGGAGAACACCACCATATCATCAGAGAGGTTAGTCTCCTTATCAAAGGAGACCAACATCTTTGGCTCATCCTCATCGGAGGAATAGTTGGACAGCCAGCTAATCGGAAAGTTCATCGCGACAGTGGCGCGGTCGGCTTGGAGCAACAAAGATGCAAGAGGAATGGGGTTTTAAAGTAGCATGCGGTGTGTGGGGAAACAAAGCGACTCTCCTGGAAACAGAGCGACACGTTGAAGACGAAGCAACGGGATCACCACTAACGAGCAAAATATATTACCCATCCTTGATGTAACTAGTTTTTACTCGTCAGTGGTGTGGCTTTACGTGACTGACGGTTCAACTAAAATGTCCGTCAGAGAAGAGCCTCTATGTCAGATAAGTGCCGCATGACTTTGGGTGTTTGCCCATTTCACCCACAGACTCAAACTCTCTCTCTCTCTCTCTCTCTCTGACACGCTGCACAACCTCCCTGATGCTCGCCTCGCTGTCCCCCCGCCTCCACAACCTTGCCACGCACGAAGTCGCTGCCGCCGCGTGGAGGAGCTGCCGCGCCAGAAGATGCCACGCCCGTAGCCGTCCACCGAGCCCGAAGCCGCCACCGCCATGGCTGCAGGTGGAGAAGGAGCCACCGCTGCAGGTGGAGAAGGAGCCACCACTACAGTTGGAGGAGGAGCTGCCCCATCGCCACCGTGCCACCTTCCCCCTTGATGAGCCACACCTGGCCATCTTTCCCAAGTCCGATGCTTACATTTAATATTTAGTTTATTTGTTTTATTATATTAGCATGCTTAGGTTGATCTATCATATTCTACAAATCCAAATTTGCTCCTAGACATGTAAATCTGATAATTAAGGCTCTCACTAGACATAACAGATAAACGTCATAATTTTTAGGTTGCCTATTATAAGAATAGATTACTATGCTTGGTTTGTTTATATATGTGTATAATTGATTTGTTAAGGATAGATAAAATACACATCTTCCTACCCCCCTTTAAAGAAATTTCTCTCTATCCTATCTTTCTTTCCTCAAATTCTGATCTGGATAGATATATCCATGTGAATGATACATATATTGTGCTTGTGCCTTGCAGTTGGGCCTGCTGAGAGGCTGTGTAGCTAGGTTTTTTAGAAGGCATGGCTAGCAAATCCTGATGCTAGTCAGCAAAGCTGGTTTTACCAGCTAGGACAGTAAGTCACCACTGACGGGCGGCTAAACTGCGGTCGTCAGTAGTGACTTACTGTCATCACCACTAATAAGTTATCACTGACGGGCGTCTAAATCAGCTCGTCGCTAGTATTTGGTCAGTGATATGGTAGTCACCACTGATGATAGATTTCTGACCGATGTTGCACCGTCAATGGTACGGTAGTCACCACTGATGATAGATTTCTGATGGACGCTGCGTCGTCAGTGATACGGTAGTCACCACTGACAATAAGTTTCTGACGGACGTTGAGCTGTCAGTGGTGAACTTTTTTGTAGTAGTGGATGCTTCCAGTGATGTTAAAAATGCCTCTTCTATGCATATGAATGACTCCTCATGTGATGCTATAATGATAAAAATGCTCATGGTGTTGTTAGTGCCTTTTCCATTGATGAGCTAATTAAAATTTCAAGGATCAAGAGGTCGGTCTAGAGGGGAGGGGTGAATAGGCAACTTAACAATTTTAATCAACTTTTAACAATTCTTAGAATTTAGGCGGAATTAAGATTAACTAGAGCTAGAATGATATGGGCACGATGATAGACAAGCTATTTCATGAGCAAGATTAATGTATATAATAATATAAGTAAGACTTGCAAAATGTAAATGCGGGAAGTAATCACCAAAAGGGAGACACGAAATTTTTTGCCAATGTTCGGATTCTTGGAGGAATCCTACGTCTCCGTTTGGGAAGCTAGATCACACGTGATCAAAAACTAGCCTCTTTTCATGCCTTTATCCCTCGAGGATGCTCTTGCGTCTCATCAACTTCTTGTTTGTGATTCTTTCCTTGCGAAGGCAAGTTCTGACCTTCACAAACTTCTTGAGGCTCACTACAAGGATAGAAGCTCTCAAGGACTCCTAACCATTTAGGAGACCCCAATCTCCAAGAGAACTGAGCTTGATGAACACTCGGAGATGAAACCAATGCTTGGCTTGAAATGGATCTCAAATCGCTTAAACATTTTTCTTCCTCACAAGGATTCTCTCTTGGTGCTTGGAGGAGTGGAGAAATGCTCTTGAGTATGCAGGAAATGAGTTGGGCCAAGAGCTCCCCTTGCTTGGAGGCTATCTCAAAAACTAGCTGTTTGAGGGAAGCTGCCTAAATCTGAACTATCCAGATTTGGGCCAAACCCTCCGGATTTTGAATTCCAACAGCTACTTGCTGAGGTGGTATAGAAAGGTCACTATTCGGATTGGATGAAACTTCACCCAGACTATCTAGATTTTACTCAAACCCTCCGGGCTCCCAGACACTCTGGGCAGAGGTCTGGGCAATCTAGTAGGTCCGGACTATCCAGGGCCTGGGGTCCGAGTAGTCCATTATTGATTCGAACTCACACCCGGACTGTCCAGACTGAGTTCCAGATCTCCTATTGTGAGAACCTGGTTTCAACTACCAGATCCCCCTTGTATACATTCTCGTCAGTCCCAGGATCATGCTGACAGTACACAAGCGAAATGAATAACATCACATGTATTCAAGATAAACATAATTTGAGTACAATATGCCACATAGCTTACAAAGTACTATGTCTTAACGACATTTATTACATCAGAGGCAAAACAGCGGAAATAAAAGCGAAGTGGCTCCATCCGTGCCACAGGCAAATTGACGGAAGCCCACGCGACCTATTCTTCGGGATCGTCATAGAAGAGGTCTTCTAGGGTTGGCCATAACCATAGACATATATATATAGTATATAACCCTTATTGGGTATATTTAATAGATATTCAATTATACATACACACATACACCTTAGCATGCTAGTAATTAAAATAAGAGGACAAACAATTCATAATTAACCACAAATAAATATTTAGGTGAATACTAAATATTTATAATGGTTAATAACAGTAAAAACAAATTAACATCATAAAAACTAGATTTACTCATGCTTTTCTAATATTTTAAAGACTAGAAATTAAGCTAAATTGTATTCTCTACTATTAACATGTACTAACCAAGTATGAAACAATTTGGAACATGTTAACAGTACTGGAACAGTACCAAAAATTATTTAATAATAATTTTTAATCTGGACATTAATTAATTAAAGCATTTTCTAGCATTTCTAGTGTAACAAATAAGTAGAAAATACTAATTAACATCAATAAATCATGAAATTGAATCAACATGTTATTATACTGATTCCAGAAACATTTCATGTTTACATGCGTTCTGGAAATATAACTTAAGCAATTAAAATCATTTTTCTAAGCATGGAAATTACATTAAAAGCATGGAAAAACATTAATAAATTATCAAAAATGGTTCTTATGACTTTCCAACATTAAAATAATATAATATGAATTATTGGGTACTGGACATGCATTTTTAGAGGTTAAAACAGATTTATAATGGACTTAGTACTAGAAACAGCATTTAAATAACAATTTAAAATGAATCTAGAACACAACTTGATTTCTATAGCATTAACCATTACAGGGAAAATACTTTGGTTGACATGGCAAATTGTCTTTAGGGTTCTCTGATCCTAAACTAAAATTGAACAAAAATAACAGAGAGCATTACCATTTTTAATAATTGATTTAAAGCTTATTTTAATTCTAGGAAATTCTACATTAATCCAAAAATCATGAAAATTTCCAGAAACACTCCCTATCGTACTAATGATCTACAGAAAAAGATTCATCTCAAAATAATTAACCAGTACAAAGATATTATGAAATTTGCTCCAATTTCATACTAAATTAAATATATTTCAAAATCCGACGGTCGGATTAAAAATCCGATTGCACTGTTGGATTCGTGGGGTCCTAACGATGTGTACTGTTCATGCTACAGTACCTACGAGTACTGTTTACGCTACAGTACAGAGGCAAGAATTGGAGATTCAAAGATTAATGGTTGCACATTGGATGGATATTGGCCAAAATTGGTTGAGGGGAAAGATCCACGGGTTGAGGGGAGACTACCTCGGTAGGGGATTGGAGAGAAGCTCACCGTGGGTGGAGAAACGGAGGAGAGAAGGAGATCGCCGGAGTTGAGGAAGAAGCTCGCGGTACGGTCGGTGTAGTGGAAGAAGCTCCCGAATTCTTGCGGTAGTAGATGCGCGACGGCGTGGGGAAGCTCCAACACGAATCCCCGGTGTAGGGGTGCGACGGTGTGGCCGGAATTGCTCGCCGGAGTTCCGCCGGAGTTGGGAAAGATGAAGTGGTGGAGAAGAGATTTTGGGGAGGGAAAGGCAAAGGAAAACCTAGGGGGAGTGAGGTTTATATAGGGGAGAAGAGGAGGAGATAATGCAGAAATTTATAATTTTAAAAAAAGAAGATAAGTATAAAGATTAAAAGATAATCACTAAGATTAAAAGAAAAGAAAGAAAAAAAAAGATAAGCACCGGCGCCTAATCCATACGTCACGGCTGCCTGGCTGCATGCATGCATGCATGCATGCTGGGGCCCACACCTTTTTTATTTATTTTCGGATTAAATTAATAGAGAAAAACAAGGTAATTCAAAACTAATTTAAATGGGTTCCAAAAATTATGAGAAAATTCCAGTAAATCAATTTAGACATGGGGAATCTAATAAAAATATTTTCGGAGCAATTTTTCAAATGATGATTAAATTAAAAATCAAAAACACACTTTTTGCTCTCAAATTAATTCAAAAACTTGAATTAATTTGAGATAAAAATCCAATAAAATATTTTTAACATATAATACATAGTTGCACATCCTTCTCTCTTTAAAAAAAAATTTCAAGCCCGTAAAAATTGAGGATGTTACAACTCTACCCCCCTTACAAAGAATCTCGACCCCGAGATTCGAAGCTAGAGAACAGATCTGGAAACTCCTCCTTCAGGTCTTCTTCTCGTTCCCACGTTGCTTCTTCTTCGGAATGGTTGCTCCACTGAACCTTGCAAAACTTGATCACTTTCCTCCTGGTGGTTCTTGCCTTCTCATCTAGAATCTTGATCGGGTACTCCTCATACGTCAGATCATCTTGAACCTCAATATCCTCCAACGAAGCTTTCCGAACTTCTTCTTCTGGTTCCTTGAAGCATTTCTTCAACTGCGATACATGGAACACATTGTGCACATTGGATAGCTTTTCCGGCAAAGCCAACTGATAAGCTACCTCTCCACGACGGGCAGTTATCTCAAAGGGTCCAATATAGCGAGGCGCTAGCTTGCCTTTGATTCCAAAACGACGCATCCCTCTGAGCGGGGATACCTTCAGGTACACAGCATCACCTATCTTGAAACATATGTCATTACAGCGCTTGTCTGAATAACTCTTCTGTCTAGACTGTGCCACTTTCAGTCTTTCTTGGATCACTTTTACTTGCTTATCCGCCTCTTCCACAGCGTCAGGTCCAAACACCTGCTTTTCTCCCACTTCGTGCCAATTCAAAGGGGTACGGCATTTACGTCCATATAGAGCTTCAAAAGGAGCCATTTGCAAACTAGCTTGATAACTGTTGTTATAGGAAAACTCCGCATAGGGTAAACTCTTATCCCAGCTTCGCTTGTACGCCAAAGCACATGCTCGAAGCATATCTTCCAAAATCTGATTTACTCGCTCGGTTTGACCATCCGTCTGCGGGTGGTAGGCTATACTGAAATTTAACTGCGTGCCAAGTGTTTCATGCACTTTCTTCCAAAACCTCGATGTGAATTGTGTCCCCCGATCAGACATAATCTTCTTCGGTACTCCATGCAGGCACACAATCCGAGACATATACAAGCTTGCTAGGGTCTCTCCACCATACGTTGTTTTCACCGGAATGAAATGAGCTGACTTGGTCAATCGATCCACAATGACCCATATAGAATCATATCTAGACGATGTCCTCGGAAGGCCTGTGATGAAATCCATTCCGATTTCTTCCCACTTCCATTCAGGCACTTTAAGTGGTTGAAGCAATCCTGCCGGCTTCTGGTGCTCTGCCTTCACTCTTCGGCACACATCACATAGCGACACAAACTCTGCGATATCTCGCTTCATGTTGGACCACCAAAAATTCTCTCGCAGATCATGGTACATCTTCGTACTTCCGGGATGAATAGAATAAGCAGACTCATGAGCCTCTTTCATAATCAATTCTTTGATCTCCTTCTGATTTGGCACAATCAATCGGTCTCGAAACCAGAGGGTCCCACTTTCATCTTCTTTATGATCAGGTGCTTCACCTAACTTGATCTTCACTCGGATTTCTTCGATACCCTTGTCACCTTTCTGAGCTTCCCTCACTTGGTCTTCAAGGGTTGACTTCACTTCTAGCATATTGTCATTCTCGGCGATACTCACATTCAGATTCAGCTTCCTGAACTCTTCATATAGCTCCGGTTGGCTTTCTTGAATCATCAAATTATTACTGTAGGCCTTTCGACTCAAAGCGTCAGCCACGATATTGGCTTTACCGGGATGGTAATTAATCCCAACATCATAATCCTTTATCAATTCCAACCATCTTCTTTGCCTGAGATTCAAGTCTGACTGAGTGAAGATATACTTCAAACTCTTATGATCCGTGTATATCTCACAGCGATTGCCGATTAGGTAATGACGCCAAATCTTCAAAGCATGCACTACGGCAGCTAACTCCAAATCATGAGTAGGATAATTCTCCTCGTGTGCGCGTAACTGCCTTGACGCATAAGCAACAACCTTGCCTTCTTGCATTAGCACACATCCCAAACCTTGCTTGGAAGCATCACAATAAACTTCAAAATCCTTCCGAATATCGGGCAAGATTAGCACTGGCGCTGATGTTAACCTCTTCTTGAGCTCCTGGAAACTTGCCTCACAAGCTTTTGACCACATGAACTTGCTCTCCTTCTTGATCAACTGGGTCATCGGTCTTGCAATCTTGGAGAAGTCTTCTATGAACCGGCGGTAATATCCCGCTAGTCCAAGAAAACTGCGAATCTCTGACACATTCTTCGGTTGCTTCCAATTGATCACCGATTCCACTTTAGCTGGATCCACTGCTACTCCTTCGGCCGAGATGACATGACCAAGGAATTCCACTTGCTTCAGCCAAAATTCACACTTACTAAACTTGGCATAGAGCTGATGCGCTCGTAATCTTTCCAAAACTACTCGAAGATGCTGCTCATGCTCTTCTTCACTCCGGGAGTATATCAACACATCGTCGATAAACACCACAACAAACTTGTCCAAACAATCCATGAACACCTTGTTCATCAGATTCATGAAATATGCGGGCGCATTTGTGAGTCCAAAAGACATCACGAGAAACTCATATAGCCCATATCTAGTTACAAAAGCTGTCTTGGGTACATCTTCTGGTCGAATCTTCAACTGGTGATACCCTGATCTTAGATCTATCTTTGAGAACACTGATGCTCCCTTCAACTGGTCAAACAAATCATCAATCCTTGGCAAAGGGTACTTGTTCTTGATCGTCACTTCGTTAAGAGCTCGGTAGTCCACGCACATGCGCATGCTACCATCCTTCTTCTTCACAAACAAAACCGTTGCTCCCCAAGGCGAGGTACTCGGTCTGACATAACCTTTCTCTTCCAGCTCTTGAATTTGCTTCTTCATCTCGGCTAACTCATTAGCTGGCATTCGATACGGCCTCTTTGCAATAGGAGCAGTGCCTGGCACCAGCTCAATAGCAAACTCTATCTCACGGTCCGGCGGCAGACCTGGTAGCTCTTCTGGAAAAACATCCGGGTATTCATTCACCACTCTTACGTCTTCAACAGATAACTCTTTCAAACTATTCAGCATGGAAGCCTCCTCAAGATGAGATGAGAACTTTGACTTGAACTCCACGGTGATCCCTTCAGCGTTGGTCAACGCTATGGACCTATTGGCACAATCTATCTTTCCCTGGTGCTTACTCAACCAATTCATCCCTAGGATGACATCCAAGCCTTGAGAATCTAACAAGATAAGGTTTGCTAGAAACTCTACTCCTTCGATCACTATAATCACTTGAGGACATTTGAATCCGGTTCTTAGCACACCCCCAGGTGATTGCACAACCATAGGCAAATTCAAAATTCCAACTTCAAAATGATGTTTTTCGGCAAAAGACTTTGCAATGAATGAATGCGAAGCTCCGGAATCAAATAGAACTGAACCATAACATGAGTTGATCGGAAACATACCCAGAACAACATCCGAAGCTTCCTGAGCTTGCTCTGCAGTAACATGGTTGACCCTTCCTCGGCCAACTGCTCCTGGGGTGCGAGATGGGGCTCCTGGGGTTGGAAGCACTCCACGTCCTTGGCCTGCTTGCGGCGTCTTGGCGGCTGATCCAAGGTTGAACTTCACTGGCGATGGTCCTGTATTCTTTTTAGTAGGGCACACATTGGCAAAGTGTCCCTCTTGCCCACAGTTGAAACATGGCCTCCCTGCGGTGTTGGCTCTGAATCCTCCCACTTCAGCTCTGGGAGTCTGGTATGAGGAGCGGGGAACAAAATTGTTTGGCTTCGGCGGTCTTGGATTCTGCGCCTTGAAACCCTGATTCTGATTTGGCCTCTGGCAGGAACTGCCTGCACCAGAATGGCCCTGATAAGGTGCCTTGCGCTTGCGATGCTCCTCAAGCTCCTTCCTGGAATTCTCCTAAATGATTGCTTTGTTCACCAACTGTTGAAAAGTTGGGAAGTCATGAGCGACTAGCCTGTCCTTCAGCCATGGGTTCATCCCATTCAGAAACCTTGAGACCTTATCAGCTGTGGTGGCAACATCAGCCTTTCCATAACGGGCCAATTGAGTGAAGCGACTCAAATACTCTGGCACCGTCATCTTTCCTTGCTTCAACTCCAAGAACTCCTTTCTCTTCATTTCCATAACTCCGAATGGAATGTGAGCGATGCGAAAAGCTTCAGCGAACTGATTCCAAGAGATGCCCTGCGGGTCTTCCTGTGCTGCACAATAATTCTCCCACCAATCTGCAGCTACGCCCTTGAGCTGATGTGCTGCAAACTTAACTCTATCAGGCCCATTGCTGTTGGCCAAGTTGAGCTTCCGCTCTATCTCCTTCAACCAGTCATCCGCGTCCAACGGATCTGCTGAACCTTCAAATGTTGGCGGCTTTGTCCTCATAAACTCTGCTAAACCAGATTGGGGTTGGAAACCCTGATACTGGTTAGCCATCTGTGCGGCCATCTGCTGCAGAATCTGCGTCTGCATGAACAAGAGCTGCTCTAGGTTTGGCATCGGTGGTGGCGGCGGCATGAACTGCTCCTCTCCCTGTGCTGATTGCTCTTCTCCGTGTTGCGGTTCAGGTTCTTCTTCTTCTTCCACGAACACAATCCCCTCGTTGATTAGCTCCTCGACGGGCTGACCTCTTCCTCGACCACGGCCTCCACGACCTCAGCCTCGGCCTCGGCCTCGACCTCCACCGCGGGCTCCACGCGGTGCATCCATCCTGCTTGCAGCTTCAAGATCAGAATAGACGAGAGGGAAAACAACTTAACCCTTAACCCTTAACCAGCACACATGGCAAAAGCAATAAGACTCAACTAAAATGCATTAATAGCAAAAGGTAACATACCGCTACACCACAGCTGACCGGTGTAGTCAATATCACATAGTTCATCACAAAAATAACTAACGATTTATATTAATAAGGTCCTCCAACATAAGGGTACTACGGTCTACGACTACACAAGGAAACCACCACCACGGACTCCGTGAGGGTAAACCCTGGGACCCGGGTAGTTTGCAGCTGAAGCGAAGGTCAGGGTGAACTTCGACTGCGCCGTGTCGTCGAACGAACCCTCGGACTCCTCGAACTCGACCTCCATCGCCTCCTCCTCTGAAGACTCCACAAGGATGGGCTCCACCACTGGCTGCACCTGCGGTGCTGGGTCTGCGACTGGCTGCACTGGAGCTGGGTCTGCGACTGGCACCACTGGAGTCGGTGGAGGAAGCAGCTCCAAAGGCTCGTCGTACCAATTGATCTTGATCTGCACAGGGTGACGAGGCACTGACTTGCGAGCGGTGCACCTGATGCGAGGACCGCGTCGCTGAGTAGCACCAACCTCTGGCGCCGGTACCCTGGGAATATCTGGCTCCGGTATCTTGGGAATCTCCTCCTTAATTGTAATACCCAGATTCAATAATTAGGGTTTACCTCGCATCCATGCATACATGTCATCATCATCATGCATAAGCACACCCACACCCACCTTCATTAAACTAAGGTAAAGTGCGATGAAACTTTATAGAATACTTGCATATCTCATCCTCGGTGGATATGTTAACAAACACCAATCAACTTATTTGAAGTATCGAAATTAGATAATAACATTAACAACTGGTGGGCCAGTGGACCTCGTTGATGAATCCCCCTACTAGCCTCCTCTCCTCTCTTCTTCCCGAACTCCTTTCCCGAGCCCTTAAACCTAGGGTTAGAAAGCAATTGTAAGAAAGAGGACCAAATTGTAATATGTCGATTAGGTCAAGTCCTTGTGGATGAAAAGTTGCAAAGCAACCTTGTTTAGCCTCGATTATGCAAACCTTAGTCCCACTTCGATATTAGAGGCTTCGGAAGAGTTTAGGACTCGTTGCAATTCAGATCTACCCCGAAGTCCTACGAGAAACTTGAATTGAAATGGGGTCAACCCTACTCCTAAAGACCTGAAAATTTCACAGTGGACCCCACATGACCTTTTGGGTACACCCTGGAGAAATTTACAAAAAAATCCTTAGAGGCCCCAAAGGACCTAATCAGGACTTGATCGCAACTCTGGATTGGATTAGGTCGAAAGTCGAATTTAACTGGAACCTAGGGCAGGCTAGCCCCAAATCAACTCAAACCTTCCCAGTAGGTCCTTTATAATGTTTTGGAGCATGAAATAACAAAGGGAATAGATCTGCTATTAAAGAAATTAAAAATGAAAAACCCCTAACCAGTCTCGGGCCGAAACCCGCTCGGTCGGCCCGCTAACTCAGCCCGACAGCCCCGCAGACCAAAACCCGCCTCCCCCTCACCTCTTTCCGTTTTCCCTTCTCGGTCGCGCCCGCTCCCGCAGCCCGCCTCAGCCCGCTCCTCCTGTCGCCCGGGCCCCACCGGTCAGGCCGCGTCTTCCACGTCGCGCCTGACCGTTCGCCGCCGTGGGCGGTGCCCCCGCTCCGACAGCACCTGCCCGAGCCCCCGCCGCCCCATAAATGGCCGCCCGACAGCCCCCTTCTCTCCCCTCGTTCTTCCTCCGGTCGGAACAGCCCTCCCCCGAAACCCTAGATCTACCCCGGACTCCCCGCGCCTCCGCCGTCTTCCCCTACTCCGGTCCCGAGCTCCGGTGAGGAATTCCTCACTCCCTGGTGCGCCTACGTCCTCCCTAGCTTGCTCCCGAGTAGCTCCTCTCCCTCCTTCACCTTCCTCCCTTCTCTGTTCTGCAGGTCGGTCACCCGAGCTCCTCGCCGTCGTTCACCGAAGCATCCACGCCGTCTACCTCGCCGCCAGCCCACCTCCGGCCCTCCTCTGTCGCCCTGCTCGAGCCCCTTGCAACCGGGGTGAGCTCCTCTTCCCCTTCGTGCCCCCAACCGAGCCACCCGAGTCTCCAAACCGAGTCCGGTGAGCTCTCCGGCTAGAACTCCGCCCTCCCCGAGCTGGACTCCGACCGGACCCGAGGGAGAAGAGAGAGTGAATGGGAGAGAGAGGGAGTGGGGTAGAGCGGGCAACGTGGCAGCTCTGGATTAGTTACCCGAGCCCAATCAGCACCGAGGTGGACCCCACGTGTCAGCCAGAGGAGTGTTAGGGTTAGGATTTTGGGTGTAGTTCTTCTCGGGTACGCGTAGGAGGTTAGAAATGACTCCGGTACACTTCGGGTGGGTTTAGTATTTAGGTCTGCGTGGATTAGGGTGAGGGTTTGGATTATTTTTCCGACGATTTTGAAACGACGATATCTTTCGATCCGTAGCTCGGTTTTTAGCAAACTTGGACTTTCTGGAAACCTTAGGAAATTCCCTACATTTTGGCTGAAAACAAAATTTTATTTTGATAAATCACATTATAGCCCAACTTGAACTCAAATCAATCCACCGTACCCCCTTTTTAACATCGTTCTTCGATAAGCCGTATCTCGATGGTGTTAGCTCCAAATTTAGTAAACCCTAATGCTCTAGTTTCGTATCGTAGAGCACTACTGTGGTACCACCTTTTTACGTCGTAAGCATCCATTATACGTAGTAATCTTTCCACCCTAACCATACAACCGACCAAATTGACCTGCATGTGGTATTAGGAGTTTCCAACGACCTTCGAATTAGCGTAACTCTTACCCCGTAGCTCCCTCTCCGATAAATGTTGTATGTTTGGAAACCTCGTGAGATTATCTACGAATTGAATTAAACATGATGTCCAGAATCCCAACTTAAACCTAAACCTAATTCGGAGTGAACTTATTTCATCATGCGTGCGTATAGGACTATGACCTCATGTTACTAATGACAATAGGAAATTCTTCCCACAACAGATACTAAACATTTCTAAGTCATCTTGCACTGGACATGCATAACTAGCACCAATAATCACGCATACATGATAAATCCGCGATGAAACCCTAAAACACCCTCGGATGAACCATAACCTGCGCATAGCAGGACTAGGAGTTAAGTCCTTTATGAGTCACCTAACAAAAATGCTCATGAGTTCCCTAATCTCAAATTGGCACCAAACCCTAATTTAGCCATGGTAACCTCGATTCAATCGATTCAAATTGCGTCGAGCTCCTGTCTCGGCGTACCCCCACAAACGTCGACCTGATTAACACTGTCGCCCTATTCCGCCACTAGCGGCGAGAACCCTAAATACCTGTTACACCATGACTTGACATGCATGCATGGTAGGGTAACGATAGGTCGATTAAACCTAACACCTGGACCTTGTCAGTCGACCTAGAGTTGTATACATTCGCACACCACCGTAGACACTACAATCTAGCCTTATCCATTCATCATGCATACATGCTGAGTCTTATGGTTTTCGTTTACCGTTTCTTTCCGGCACTTCGAATCATTCGCAACAGGACTCCAAGAGGTAGACCACCGGGCTCACAACCTCCCGCAAGACCAGGAATACTACCACTAAGGCAAGCAGAGCTTGTTGCATCCTTACCTCCCGTACTCTTGTGTATGCCCTTGTTATATGTGCTATGTGCATGAATGTTTATCTGTGAATCGTCGCAAAGTTGCGTACACTAGCATGTGTAGGATGTGTCTTACGTCGAGAACATCTGATGGCTCTTCAACTAAATGATTAAGTGAGTTGTGAGAGCCGAGGGCGTGCACAATGGGTACGGTTGGTGTTCATCGTAGTTTGATGGCGACCCAGGAGTAAGTAGAGATTTGTCGTCACACCAACCCTATCTTCAGCGTGTCACCATCCCTTATCACACGTGAACGCTAGCGAGAACCAACACTGAGGATAGCTGGGGTAAGCCTCCATGCACTTTGGAGACTCATGACCTCCAAACTGTTAGCACTCACTATGCCTGCAGTGGTTGAGTTGTCGGTAGTGGTTCGAGAGTTTAAAATGAACCCTTGAGGATTGGATCAATGTGGATTGGATTTAGGGGCTGCCCTAATCGAATTGGATGATGTTTATCGGATTAATTTGGATTGGATGCATGGGTTGCCCCCAATGGATTTGGATTTGATGACTTGATCTCGTGGTAAATCGGTTGTGATATGTTGTGTCCTGAGTTAAACTGTTATTGAGTCTGTCTTACTTCACCTTATTAATGTTATGTTCTTACATTGTATATTGTTACTCTGAGAAGTATTCATGTTTAATTGTTGTTGTACTAGTATGAGTAGGACATTTAATCAAACACGAATAAGTCTTGCTGAAAGTGCATCCACTCCCATGGAGCTTGGAAGGATGGCTATCTTGCCCCAGAGTTTGGTTTTGATGGTTATTGGCAATCCTCACCTGTGTCTAATACTTGCAATGAGTGTGAACAGGAATTAGATGAACAGGTGAAAGCTGAAGTGAGACAACTGTTGATGATGAGCCCTAAAAAGAGCAAGGAACTGGGAAGGTCAGAAGGACCAGCTGAGCTAGGTTCCTGAGGCACAGTTGCGAGGAAGCCGAGGCTGTGCTCGAGGGCAAGCGAGGTGATGGTTGCTTGATGGAGTTCAAGGGCCGTGAATGCAAGCTTGATAAGTCCTGGAGGAGCTAGGAAGCTGGTGGATCAGGACCAAGGGTTCGCTGTGCGTCTACAAGGGCAGTCATCTTCGGTGAAGAAGCTTGGAACCAGTGCCAAGGGTCTAAGCGAGCTGGTCAGGGACTGTGGCGAGGTCATTGCTCTCTGGTCAGTTGTAGGCTTGTAGTGAGCCGGCCAGAGTCTGTGCTCAGGTGCTGCCTGAGGCAACCGAGTCACCTGAGTTTGGCATCTGAGACTCAGGTGGGTAGCTCAGCCGTGGCTAGTAGGTTACCAGAGGTGCACGTTAGCTGAGTCTCAGATAGGTTAGGTCTGGTGGCTCTTTGTCTGACGTGGCATGAGGGTAACGGCTAGCTGCCAGGGACCCTATAAATAGGGAACCTGGGGAGGTTTTCAACCTCGAACCTTTACCCAACCTTTGCCTCTAACCCGAAAGCAACCTGTTGAGAAAGAAAGAGCTCTAGGTCTCCAGTGAGTGTTGCCTGCGTGCATCCATCGTGAGAGTGAGTTACTTAGTCCTTCAGGTGTAACCTTCGAGGTACTGGTTCCTCCAAGAGTGGGAGTGCTCTTGGAGTTGGTGAGCAAGCCAAGTCTTGTGTGGCTGCCACCAAGAGTCTGTGAGGGCGATTCGGTCTGCCTGTCTTGCAGCAGCAAGATAAAAGGATCCACACAAGAAAAGTACTCGAGGAAAGAGCACGATTTGGTGCCGGCTGTGAGAACAGTTTCCCTCACACGGAGACGTCACTGCTGTCGCAAGAAGTAGGAACTTCGGTAAAACAAATCATTGTGTGTTTTACTTTCTGTCTTGTGATCTGCTCTTACTTATTCTGATATCTATGCATGCTTAGATCACTAGAGCACCTTTATTTGTTGCACACTAACTGAGTTTCCTCACCTGAGACTCAGTTAGCTCCTGCTAAAGCTAGTACTTTTCTGTTCACGTCATCTGATGCTCTCACCTGACTCTCACACCTGAGACTCAGTTAGCTCTGAATATAACTTGTTCTACATCAGCTAAGTCTGCTATCTGAGTGTCTGGTGTGTTTGTCTGATATATCTTGCTGAGTCTCAGTTACCTGCATCAGTTGCATATATTTTCTCTAGGATTGACCTATCTCCAGAAGAGAAACCCATTAGGCATTTTAATTTCTAGAGCCGACCTATTCACCACCCCCTCTAGTCGACTCCTAAGATCCCTTTCAAGTGGTATCAGAGCCACGTTGCTCATAATTGGCCTAACAGCCAGAGTCTAAAGGATGTCGAAACTATGAGGGTAGAGTTCCTATGTTTGATGGTACTAATTATGCCTTTTGGAAGCGGAAGATGCAAAATGCATCTTACTGCACTTGACCCAGATGTATGGAAGATTGTCACAACAGGTCTTGATGTGGTTGATGAGAGCAAATCCCACTGATCAAGAGAAGATCAGCATCAAGAACAATGCTAGAGCTGCCAATGCTATCTATATGGGACTGCAAGAGCATGACTTCAACCGTGTCTGCACCTTTGAGGAAGCCAGAGATATATGGTTCACACTTCAGGCTATCTATGAAGGTAGTGACACGTTGAAGAGGTCCAAGAAAGATGTGCTGGAGCATGAACTTGACAACTTCCATTACAACCTGGAGAGGACATCAATTCCATCTTCACAAGACTTACCATGATCACTAACCAGCTGAAAGCCCTTGGTCCACAGAGTGGAAGATGGAGATGTGATCAAGAAGTTCCTCTTTGTGCTTCCCAAGCCTTATCACACTCTGCGTCTGATGATGAAAGAAAAGGATGGCTTTGACAGATTAAAGCCCACAGATGTCCTTGGTAGGATGTTCACTCATGAGATGGAGTTAAATCACTCCAAGAAGCATGCTATCACCTCTGGGAAGAACAAGGACATAGCCCTCAAGGCAGTGGCCACTCACAGGGACTCAAGTGATGAAGAAGAAGATCCAGATGAAGAGATGTCCACTGATGAGGAGAATGAGCTTGCCATGCTTACTCGGAACTTCAGAAAGTTCTATCGAAGAAAGAAGTTCTCAGGCTCAGCTGATAGATTCAAAGGGAAGAAGCAACTCAGTGACAAGAAGTGTTTTGATGTGTGGTGACTCAGGACATTTCATTGCTGATTGTCCCAAAAAGAGCAAGAGACAAGAGGATGGCAAGTACAAGAAGAAGGAGATCATTGTCAAGAAGAAGTACAAAGAAGGGAAGCCTCCCACCTTCAGAAAGAAGAAGACCTCTGCTGCCAGAGCTTATGTGGGACAAGCCTGGGTCTCAGATGACTCAGAGTCAGAGGAGGACGTCAGAGGAAGAAACTGAGCTTGCTGGGTTAGCCATCTGTGTCTCAGGTGGATCACTCAGCAGCCCTACTGAGCCAGGAGAATACTCAGTTAGGTCACTCAGCTGCGCACCCGAGTCAGACTCTCTCTTCGACAAGGATGTAGATCCTACATATGCTGAGACTCCAGCCCTATGCCTTATGGCTAAAGGCAGCAAGGTAATGACTGAGGATGACTTCCTGATTATGCTCAACTAATGGACATTCTTGACAGGACAGAGAAGCTCCTTAGGAAAGAGAGAAAAAGAAAACATCTCTCTCAGGGACAAACTAACTGACATACAGGTGTCCCTTGATAATGCACAAGATGCTAAGGCAGATCTTGATGAGGAGGTTTACTTATTGCAGGAAGCTCAAAACAAACTTAAGCTATCACATGAGCTCCTAATCTCTGAGCAATGATAAACTCAAAGAAACTTACTCATCTGCACTGTTGTTACACCTGATGCAAATCCTCCTACTGTTATAGAAACTTGTTTAAAACTGTGCATCTCGCATCAATGCTATTGCTTCTAGTACAGTGTTTGTTGTAGATTCACCCAGTGAATCAAGCACTTCAACTGCTACTAACTCTGTTGATGCAGCAAAGTACAATGAGCTCAAGGAGGAGCATGAAGAGCTAAAAAGGCTCATGAGAATAGGCCTATGCAGTGCTAACATAGGCATGCAGAACTTTGCTAGGCTTCAGTCCACCTTAGTACTAAAGAATAATGGTACAAGGGGACTTGGTTTCACTCCTGCTCTTATAAAGAACAAGTCCTCATATATTCCCTCTGCTACTAACAAGAAATACTTGCAGAATCACTTTGTCCTCAGAAAGGGAAATATGATACTAACTCTCTTGCAGGAAACCATCGAAAGACAAGTGGTTATGTGAAAATTCCCTCTAATCCAAGCTATGTGCTTAAGACAGGGAAAAAGGGTAAACCTGAGGCAATTTATGTTGGACCTTGGAGCAGTTACAAGAAGGTACCAAGCATTTGGGTACCAAAGTCAGTAGTCATCTGTGTCTCAGGTGACTCACTCGGTTGGGTACTGAAGTCAGGGAGAGCCACCTGTGACTCAGGTAGCTCACTCAGGTGCAATGCAAATTGCTAACCCTTCCATCTGAGTTTGCAGGAGATAAGAATCTGAGAAAGATTCAGAGGTTCTCTAAGCTTTCTAAAGCTATAGCTGCTAAGAACCCTAATGTTAATCTTATTCCTGCTATTGATGCTTACAGTAAGAGACCTGCTAACTTGGGAACCAAAGCTATTGGGTTCCTAAGTCTCGAAACTAATCGTGCAGGGCTCTGCCTCCAGTGGAACAAAATGGGTCATGGATAGTGGCTGCACACAGCATATGACTGGAGGCAAAGAGCAGTTCTCTGAGATAAGAAAAGATAACCTTCCTTGCAAGTATGTCAACTATGCTGATGATTCAAGAGGCAAGGTATTGGGTTGTGGTAAAATTGCTATATCTCAGGAACATTCTCTTACTGAAGTAATGCTTGTTGAGTCTATTTCATATGATCTTTTATCTGTTTCTCAATTATGTGATGCTGGAATGAAAGTCACATTTTATCCTAAAGAGGTCTATGTCCAGAAACTAACAGATGACTCACAAGTTTTCAAAGGCTATCGAGTAGATAAGCTATATCTTGTAGATTTTCAGGATCAAGAAGCAGCTGTGCCATGTTGCCTTATAGTCAAAGCTCAGTTAGGCTGGCTGTGGCACAGGAGGCTAGGTCATGTGGGGATGAGGCTGCTTAACAAACTCAGTAAGAAGAACATGTCCTAGGCCTGAAGCAGATCCAATTCAACAAAGACAAGCCATGCTGTGCTTGTCAGGCTGGAAAGCAAGTTGGAAGCCCTCATCCACCCAAGAACATCATGACCACTACTTCTCCATTCGATCTCATACACATTGATTTGTTCGGTCCAACTACATATGAGAGCATTGAGGTAACAAGTATGGTTTTGTTGTTGTAGATGACTTGTCACGTTTCACTTGGTATTTTTCTTGAAGGACAAGTCACAAGTGTACAAAAGGTTCAAGCACCTCATTGTCAGAGTTCAAAATGAATGGAACATCAACTTGAAGGCAGTGAGAAGTGACAATGGGACAGAATTCAAGAACTCAAGAGTTGAAGCCTTCATAGACAAGCATGGGATTAAGCATGAGTTCTCTGGTCCCTATGCACCTCAGCAGAATGGAGTGGTGGAGAGGAAGAACAGGACCCTGATAGAGAGTGGCAAGAACACTGCTGAGTGAGTACAAAACACCAGCAAGGTTTTGGGCTGAAGCTGTGAATACTGCCTGCCACAGCATCAATAGACTATATCTTCACCCACTCCTAAAGAAGACACCTTATGAGCTGCTGACCAACAAGAAGCCAAACGTCTCCTACTTCAGAGTATTTGGTTGTAAGTGTTACATTCTGAAGAAAGGCAAGCGTCTCTCTAAATTTGAATCCAAATCTGATGAAGGAATATTTGTTGGATATAGCTCAGAATCTCACACCTACAGAGTCTTTAACACCAACACCAAGGTTGTTGAAGAAGCTGTAGATGTGACATTCGATGAATCTAATGGCTCACAAGATGGGCAAGTTACTAATGATATTTCAGGGAAGGTAGATATACTTCACAAGTCAACAGTGAAGTCAGGCCCCAAGTTGAGGAGCAAGCTTCATCTGGAGTTACAAACCTACCTGACCCGGCTGATGAGCAAGATGAAGTCAATGGCATTGAGTTCGAGTACAACCCAGCTAATGATCTATTGGACTCAGAAGCCTCCATGCACCCAGCTGAGTCTCAGGAAGAGCCAACTGAGTCACAGATACACCCAGTTGATCCACATCCAGCTGTGACTCAGGTGGCTGACCCAGAAACCCCCTGTGATCAGCAGGCTGCAGAAGGATCACCCTGTAGACCAAATCATTGGTGCCATTGATAGGGGAGTGACTACTCGTTCTCGTATTGCTAACTTTTGTGCTCACTACTCTTTTGTTTCCACCTTGAGCCTAAAAATGTAGGTGAAGCTCTGTCTGACTCAGACTGGATCAATGCTATGCATGAAGAGCTGAACCAATTTGAGAGAAATGAAGTCTGGTCACTTGTTGAAAGACCCAAGGATCACAATGTCATTGGAACGAAGTGGGTCTTTCGCAACAAGCAAGACTCTACAGGCCAAGTGGTGAGGAACAAGGCAAGGTTGGTTGCCCAAGGCTACACTCAAATAGAAGGCTTGGATTTGGTGAGACCTTTGCACCTGTAGCTCGACTTGAAGCTATCAGGATACTTTTAGCTTATGCAAATCATCACAACATCAAGCTTTATCAAATGGATGTCAAGAGTGCCTTCCTCCAAGGTAAGCTTGCTGAACTTGTGTATGTAGAACAGCCCCCTGGTTTTGAAGATCCAAAAAGACCCCATCATGTATATGTTCTCCACAAAGCTTTATATGGTCTCAAACAAGCCCCTCGTGCTGGTATGATACCCTAAAGGAGTTTCTTATACATAATGGTTTCAAAATGGGCTTGTTGATACTACACTCTTTACTAAAGTTAAAGGCAAGGACTTATTTGTATGCCAAATATATGTCGATGACATAATATTTGGAAGTACTAACCGTGTGCTAAGTGATGAGTTCAGCAAGATGATGATAAAAAGGTTTGAGATGTCCATGGTAGGAGAGCTGAAGTTCTTCCTAGGGCTGCAAATCAGACAACTCAAGCAGGGAACCTTCATCTCTCAAGAGAAGTTTTGCCAAGGACATCCTCAAGAAGTTTGACATGGACAAAGCTAAGTCAATATCTACTCCATGCAAACAAATGCTCATCTTGATCTGAACCAACAAGGTAAGTCCACTGATCAGAAGGAGTATAGGTCTATGATAGGTTCCTTGTTGTATTTATGTGCATCTAGACCTGATATAATGTTGAGTGTTTGCATGTGTGCACGTTTTCAAGCTGAGCCTAAGGACATTCATCGCACTGCTGTTCGTAGATACTGAGATATTTGATTCATACCTCTGGGTTTGGTCTATGGTATCCTAAGGGTGCACCATTTGAGCTTGTAGGCTATTCAGATAGTGATTATGCCGGGTGTAAGGTTGACAGAAAAAGCACCTCAGGTACATGCCAATTTCTAGGGCGTTCCCTTGTATCCTGGAGTTCCAAGAAACAAAATTCAGTAGCCCTATCCACAGCAGAAGCCGAATACATAGCAGCTGGTGGGTGTTGTGCTCAATTGTTATGGATGAGGCAGACCTTGAAGGATTTTAACATATCTATGTCTCAAGTACCCCTCTTCTGTGACAATGAAAGTGCAATCAAGTTAGCCAACAACCCAGTCCAACACCAAAGATCCAAACACATAGAAGTGAGACACCACTTTCTAAGAGACCATGTAGAGAAGAAAGATATCCAACTGTGCCATGTTAGAACCGAAGCCCAGCTAGCTGATATTTTCACCAAGCCTTTAGATGAAAATAGGTTCTGTACCCTCAGGCATGAGCTAAATATCATGGATATCTCGAATGTGCAGTGAGGAAATGATGATACACGTGTACACATGATTGCATTTCTAGTTTTTCATTCTCTGCATTCTACATGAGTCAGCCACCTGAGTCTCGGTTGTACCTCAGGTGGGTTAAGGTCTTATAGATACCATGCTGATTTTGCATCTTATTGAACTCATGGATTCACCATTGGGTTAGATAAGTTGGATCTCACCATCTATTTCAATTCAACACAGCTTTAGCTCTGTATTGATTGATTGTTTGGCAAGCTGTGTTTGAAAAGAAATTCTCTCTATTGCTTTCATCTCTTATCCTTAAGCTCTCTCTGGTAATCCTATTGAAAACCTTGTCAGCTGAGTCTTCCACATGAGTCTCAGCTGAACACATTCAAAAATTCCGGAGAAAATTCCTAAGTCTGGAGCTCAGCTCAATTTTTCTTTCCTACCTGAGTCTCAGGTAGCAATCTAGCTGACCCTCAGGTGCCACAGGGCCACTCGGGATATAAAAACCCACCTCTGTAACGGTTCGCGCTAAACCCTCTTCAGAGTCTCAGTGCCCTTGCGCCCGTCGCCGCCATCTGATTCTCAACGATCGTGCGCTTCTCCGACGATCTTCGCTCTTTCCGAAGCTTCCCAAAGCTCTTCTGATTGTTTTGGCGCCTTCATCTCCAATCAAAATTCCAAATGTAAGTCTCCTCGAGCTGTTCTTCACGGAACTAGGGTGGTTTCCGCCTTAATGCGAATCCCAAGCTCTCGAGTAGCTTTTAGTTGTGGAATTAGACAGAGATGATGTACCTTTAACCTCTAGAACGATTCTTGCAATTCATTGTCCAGAATTCTCAAATTTCTGCCAGATTCGATAAACCTAGGTTGCTCTGCTACTCCACCTGAGTTACACAATTTATCTCACCTGAGTGTCAGGTAGCTAAGTCAGGTAGCATGAGATGATTTGTGAAACTCTCCTAAAACTATCCAAAAATGGCCAATCATTCCAGTTTTCTCTGCAATAGGATTACCTCTCATCTATTCTTTATCCTACCTCTCCCATGCAGATGTCTGGATCGAGGGATGTGCCTGAGGATATAACTGATGATCTGCCCATTGGTCTGAGAACCCAGCTCCTAAGACAGAAGCAGCAGTTAGAGTGGGAGGCAGAGCAGGCTAAAAGTCTTGGAAAGAAATTGGATGCAGAAGAAGCTGCTCAAAGATCAGTGAAAGCTCCAATGTCCCCCTCTGAGCTAGCCAAAAGAGAAGCTAGGCTTAAAGAGCTACAAGAAGAGAAACGACAGATGGACATAGCTACAGCTCAGTCAGCTAAAAGAATGAAAGATTTAGAAGCTCAGAAGGCTAGCAAGGAAGAACAATTGAAGCAAGAGAGGAAAGCAAAAGCAGCTGAAAAGAAAGCCCAAGCTGAAGAAGCAAAGAAGAAAAGAGCTGAAGAAAGAGCCAAGAAGGCTGCTGAGAAAGAGGCAGCTATCAAAGTCAAGAAGGCTCCAGTAGTTGATACACTCAAAAGGACAAGGGCTGCAGGCAAGCCAACAGATTTATCCCTGAGCAAAGTGCCAAGAAGCCAAGATCAGAGGCTGTGGTAGTCAAGAAGAAAACAAAGAAGCAACTCCAAGAAGAGGAAGAAGCTGAATGGAGAGTAGAAGCTCTTAAAAGACAGGAACACAGCAAACTTATAAAAAAAATGGCAAGACCTAACTGATAAGTTGCCTAATGCCACAGATGAGGAAAGGCCTCAAATGAAGGAAAGAATAGATGCCCTTGCAAAGCAAATCTTTGAATCACCAGATGTTCCAAAGAGTGTGAAACTCCAAAGAGAAACTCAGCTGAAGGACAAGGCAATCCATGAAGAACTCAAAAAGCTGCTGAAGCAAGAAGGAAAAGCCTCTGGACAAGAGAAAACAGACCTGATCAAACAAATTGATCGTCTATTCCCTCAACTCTCAGAAGACTATAAGCCTCTCTGGACAAGGTTCTCAGATATCATTCTACAAAGGAGAATAGAGAATCACATGTTGGAGTTAAACTCTTGTGCTGATGAAGGTCGTAAGAAGCATCTACAAAATGAGATTGCTGAAACAAACTCAAGGATATTTTATGCATCCAGTTCTCAAGCACTTGATGCAGTGCCCCTTCAACAAGCCAGTGGTTCACTGCCTCAGCTGAGTAAGCCAGCCGAGTCTCAGGCGGCTGCATCAGCTGGACTAGAATTAGTCCTCACTGAAGTGGAACCTCAACAGAAAGCTGCCATAGAATCAATTGAAGACATTTTGGCTGAGCTGACTCAAGAGAAAAAGAACTTGAGCAGACTATGGAGGAATCTATGGATAAGCTAAGATCATCTTTTGAAGAGAAGTCAACTAAAGCACATGAAAATCCAACTGAGCCACAAGCAGATCCATCAGTTGGAGTATCAGTGAGCATGGGTTCTGTATTTCAGTCTCTATCAGACTTAGAACCAGCTCAAGAAGAAACAAGACTTGAAGAGCAAGAAAAAGCAGTATCTTCTCCAGCACCTGAGTCAGTTCATAGGATGCCAACTGGGTCTCAGGCACAGTCAACTGAGGCTCAGTCAGAAGACTCAGATGACTCCTATTCAAGTCCAAGTGATCCTCATCCTCCATCTCCTCGCAAGAAGAAGCAAAAGCTGTCTGAATCAGATGAAGAATACCAAGAAGAAGAAGAGAGCAGTGGAAGGAAAGAGTCCGCAGAAGAATCAGACTCATCCCCTCTGCATCTGACTCAGAAGATATCCCAGCTGAGACTCAGTTAGAAGAGTCAGATGAGTCATTGGAAGACAAATATTCATCTATATTCTCAAAAGTTGCACGATCTGACTCATCAATGATGAAATTCATATCTGCAACTGCTTTCAAGAAGCTACCAAGGGCAGATGTCAGTCTAGCCTCCATGAACCTGGATTCAAGAAGCACATCAAACTACACTGCCATGAGAACCACAAATCTATATTTTGACAGTGAAGGAAATCTGAAAAGAAGACATTGCACTGATCCAAGGTTTTGGAATGATCAGCAGCAATCAAGCTATCATCTCTTGCTACAGAAGAAAGGTTTTGTTGACAGCATGCCAATTGATTGGGAAAACTTGCCAAGAACGGCTTAGGAAATCTGAAGCAGATTTTAGCTGCTGTTCAACTTGATAAGATATGCAGTTTAAACCAAGATTATGATTCTGAAGCTATCAAGGAATTCTATGCAACAGTCTTTGTAGAGCAGAACAATCAAGATTATATGCTCTGGATGACAAGAGGTCAACTGCTGTGCATCACAGCTCCAGAGTGTGCAGAGATGTTCAATCTACCATCAGGGTCAAAGCTACAGAAGATCAGCATATCCAAAGGCTCAGAAGAAGATAAGAGTCTCCTGCCAGATTGGGTTCCAAATGAGAAAAGGAAGAAGTTCTTCCCTACAGGCTTTGTGCCTCCTCCTGTTAAGGGTGCAGTCCCTAAGCATATCTCCAATTTTAAAGGATTGATGAAGACACCCAAGCACATAGTGAAGATCTTGAACATATCCATCTGTGCCAAAGGTGGAGGAACTGATGCCATATACAATCCAGTATGGAGAATTCTTGAGCTCATAGCAAAGAAAGAGAAGTTTGATGTGGCCAGATACATATTCTCAGAAATAAATGAGTGTCAGAAGAACAGAACTGACAAGATGAGATATGGCTCATATCTAATGCATATGATTCTCCAAAGAACATCTTTAGCATCTTCAGTCTTCTCTTTTGACAAGAAAACATATCTCAGCAAATTCAGACCTCAGAAGGATGACCATGAAGATGAAGTTCCTTTCTACAACATCCTCAACTCCTCTCAGTCAGACTTTTCAGAGCCTCCAGAGCAAGCCACCAGAGTCTCAGTCAGACCACCTCAGCCAGCAGCTGATCTCCCAGCAGTCCTACCTGAGCCTCAGGTGTCTCCCACCCGAGACTCAGCTAGAGAATCATCTCCTCCTACTGAGCGACAAGCATCGGTCTCTGTGAACCTTTCATCAGACAGTCTTCCTTTGGTTCAACGTCTAGACAATCCCGCAGCTATTGATGCTTTCATTAAACGGGTTGTGCCAGTACAGATCTCTGTTATCAAGAGGAGACAAGATGAACTGCAACAAGAAATGGCTCAGCTGAAATCTGAACTCAAGAGTGAGATGGCAGATCTCAAGGCCTCGGTCAACAGCAAATTTGATCAGATCCTATCCCTCCTGCAACCAAAGCCAGCTCTCTGAGGATCTTTTTCTTTCTTCTTCCTATCTCTTTTTAGTGCTTAGTGGCAAAGGGGGAGAGAGTAGGGAGAGAATAGCTTAAAAAAGGGGAGAGTATTATATTCAGGGGGAGCAGTATGTAAAGGGGTAGACTAGACTGCATGTGTGTGAAGACATTCTATGTACTGCAAAATGATTTTATCAGTCTTGAACACCTCGTTTTTGTATTGTATTGACTGTTATTGCTCAAATATATTGAAATACATTGATCTCTTTATCACATCTGCTCTGATACATGATATTCCTTACTTTAGCTCTATGCTCTGATATTCGATATATACATGACGCTCTGATATTTGATATTTGTACTCAAGCATGCAATCCTTTCTGTTATCTTAATTGCTGAGTACTCCTCCAACATACCTGCTATTCCGCTGTGCTTATACTCTCAGTTATGTTGTGAGAACCTGTTTTTGCATCAACTCTCCAATGTTTAAATCTGATCTGTACACTTGTGTTCAAATGCAAAATCTCACTTGTGCACATCTTAAGGGGGAGTTGATGTCAAACAAGGTTAAATGCAATACTTTTTTTTATCTAAATGAATGTTTTAAAGGGGTTGCCACTAACCACCAAAAAGGGGGAGATTGAAAGTGCATCCACTCCCATGGAGCTTGGAAGGATGGCTATCTTGCCCCAGAGTTTGGTTTTGATGGTTATTGGCAATCCTCACCTGTGTCTAATACTTGCAATGAGTGTGAACAGGAATTAGATGAACAGGTGAAAGCTGAAGTGAGACAACTGTTGATGATGAGCCCTAAAAAGAGCAAGGAACTGGGAAGGTCAGAAAGACCAGCTGAGCTAGGTTCCTGAGGCACAGTTGCGAGGAAGCCGAGGCTGTGCTCGAGGGCAAGCGAGGTGATGGTTGCTTGATGGAGTTCAAGGGCCGTGAATGCAAGCTTGATAAGTCCTGGAGGAGCTAGGAAGCTGGTGGATCAGGACCAAGGGTTCGCTGTGCGTCTACAAGGGCAGTCATCTTCGGTGAAGAAGCTTGGAACCAGTGCCAAGGGTCTAAGCGAGCTGGTCAGGGACTGTGGCGAGGTCATTGCTCTCTGGTCAGTTGTAGGCTTGTAGTGAGCCGGCCAGAGTTGTGCTCAGGTGCTGCCTGAGGCAACCGAGTCCACCTGAGTTTGGCATCTGAGACTCAGGTGGGTAGCTCAGCCGTGGCTAGTAGGTTACCAGAGGTGCACGTTAGCTGAGTCTCAGATAGGTTAGGTCTGGTGGCTCTTTGTCTGACGTGGCATGAGGGTAACGGCTAGCTGTCAGGGACCCTATAAATAGGGAACCTGGGGAGGTTTTCAACCTCGAACCTTTACCCAACCTTTGCCTCTAACCCGAAAGCAACCTGTTGAGAAAGAAAGAGCTCTAGGTCTCCAAGTGAGTGTTGCCTGCGTGCATCCATCGTGAGAGTGAGTTACTTAGTCCTTCAGGTGTAACCTTCGAGGTACTGGTTCCTCCAAGAGTGGGAGTGCTCTTGGAGTTGGTGAGCAAGCCAAGTCTTGTGTGGCTGCCACCAAGAGTCTGTGAGGGCGATTCGGGTCTGCCTGTCTTGCAGCAGCAAGATAAAAGGATTCCACACAAGAAAGGTACTCGAGGAAAGAGCACGATTTGGTGCCGGCTGTGAGAACAGCTTCCTCAACGGAGACGTACTGCTTCGCAAGAAGTAGGAACTTCGGTAAAACAAATCATTGTGTGCTTTACTTTCTGTCTTGTGATCTGCTCTTACTTATTCTGATATCTATGCATGCTTAGATCACTAGAGCACCTTTATTTGTTGCACACTAACTGAGTTTCCTCACCTGAGACTCAGTTAGCTCCTGCTAAAGCTAGTACCTTTCCTGTTCACGTCATCTGATGCTCTCACCTGACTCTCACACCTGAGACTCAGTTAGCTCTGAATATATCTTGTTCTACATCAGCTAAGTCTGCTATCTGAGTATCTGGTGTTTGTCTGATATATCTTGCTGAGTCTCAGTTACCTGCATCAGTTGCATATATTTTCTCTAGGATTGACCTATCTCCAGAAGAGAAACCCATTAGGCATTTTAATTTCTAGAGCCGACCTATTCACCCCCCCCCTCTAGTCGACTCCTGAGATCCCTTTCACTTGCGAGTACGTTCGTACTCACCTAGGTTATTCCTAGAGCTTGGAGGTGAGCCGGTGGTCGAAGATTATTTTGATGATGCCTGAACTTGTGTTTTCTCGGTATTGTTCGACTCATGGGATGGGTTGTAGCTTTTGTTCAGCGGTTATCGTGCCGCTGTGGGACTCATTTACTGTTCTTCCGCTGTCGTTTAATTACTCCGTACTCGGATATGTTTTCGGATAATACCGACTGATGTAATATGTTGTCCCATCATGGACTGGTATTAGCATTATCGTATTGTAGAGCTTTGTGATGATATCCGAGTTGTTAGATCAGGCTGCCCCTGCACAATGTGTGAATGTTATGAAGTGTACGGGTATGCCGTGAAGAGTCGAAGCCGTACCTTTTTCTACTAAGTCGAGCAGGTGTTGGTTGGGTGACCCGCTGGCTGAGATGCTGTGCCGGCCAGGCAGGGTGTGGGCGTGTTCTACCGGGCTTTCGAGCGACCCACTAGCCCCCGAGCTAGGTTAGGGTGTGGGTAGAACTGCCGGGCTCCTCCGACCTTGTTTGTCGTGGTAGGATTCGGGAACGACTCTGAACCTTCACCGGGTCATGGAATCGTATGTGGTTCTGGGAAGATTGGTCGCTTCCGGCCGGCTCGCACGTGGCGGGTGTCGGATCGTCCCGTCTTGGTGCGTACGGCGCAGGTACCGTGCCACCGGGCCGACGAGTCCTTCGGCCCTTGGCGACTTCGCGTTCCCTTAATCATGTGCAATTCCGGGTCCGTGACAGCTTGGTATCAGAGCCGAGCTGACCGTAGGAAGCCAATTGCAGGTGATCGTTAGATAGGACTCGGCAATGTCGAGAAAACTATTTGCAACAATTAAACCCTATGTTTAAAATTCATAAGTAGATTGCTTTTTATTCCTTACCCTTATCGCTCTTAGTCCCACATTTATCCAACTTACTCCATTGGTTCTACTTGCTTGTAGCTAACCTAAACCCTTTCCTTGTTTACTAGATGGATTCCTTTCAGTTGGTGCATGCTACCCATGCCTTGGATGTCGACGGGTTTCCGGAAGTACTTTTGTACATGCTCCGGGAACTCGGATTCCCTTATCTTCCGGAGTACCTCGTACATAGGGCTGACCTAGGGTTTGGCCTGTACGAGTATTGGGCGCGCGTGTTCATTCACTCACGTTCATAGGACCCTCCTCACCAACCATGCTTCTTCAACGGCTATGGAGCAGAATTGGAATCTGCGGTCCAAGACGCAGCTTATTCAGCCGTATGCCATCTTCGACGTGAGCTCCCGGATCTCGTTGGGGGCCCTTCTACCTACTTTCCGTCACGGACTCCCATGGAGGATGTGGCGCCATCTGAAGACTTCACCCGGGAGAGCAACGAGGCACTAGCCCATTTGGGTCGCCTCGTCCGATCTCTGGACGTGGCATATCGTGCCCGTGGATTTGAGGTGAGGCGGTACCGCCATCGCCTCATCACTTCTCTTGAACTTGCTCATCACCAACGGAGGGACTTCGTCACACCCCCTCACTTCTGGACCGGGGAGGGAATCTACTCGGTCTATGAAGGAGGTCCATGGGTGCACCACTACCCCTCAGTGGGCGGAATGGAGATTAGTTTCCCACCTGAGTTATTGCGTTCACAAATGTCGGTGGGCAGCGTTCGTCGTATTCCCTCTGTAATCCCTCAGTTTGGGCACAATATCCCTTTATTTCACTCTTTGGTTCCTCTCCCCACTGAGTTGGAGGCTTATGAGATCAGTCGTCGTAACGAGGGAGCCCCACATAGCCCTTAGTAGTGTTGGCCAGATTTTAAGTGTCAAGTTGAAGGCCTTACCATGGGTTGTAAACTGAACCAAATTCTAGGTCTGAAATATCTTTTGCAGACTTGTAATTGGGTATTCATGGCTGTAATTTTGGAACATTACCCCGTTTATTTCACTAAAAGAGTGATCTAAACCGCAGCCTTTTCTATGCACCCCGTTGATTGCGTTAATGCATCCGTGTGTTAACGCCAACTTTCCTTGCAATTGTTTTCTGCCTCATTTTCATGTGAAAGTGTGTACGAAACAATGAGCCATATCCATGATTAACTGTTGTAACCTTGTGGAAATATCTTTGAATTCCCAAGACTCCAACTCCATTATCTCACCCGGTGCCTTTGATTTCAGCAGCATGGCCTCTGGAAGCCGTGGAGCCACTCGCGTGGGTCGTGAGTATGAAGAAGAGGAAGTGCCACCTCCTCCCCAACAACCCACCTTCACGGAACTGCTAGCGATTCAGGCTATACTCCTCGGCCAACTTACCCACAACCTTCAGTGCCTCGTGGACAAGGCCGTCTCAGTGGAAGCAAAAGAATTAGTCCCTACCAAGCCCCGCAAACGCCGGAGAAAAGGCATAAGGATCTGGTGGAAGCAGTTCGCAGGAAACCCCCTTGCGGCAGTCGTCACCGCCTCTCTCTTTGAAACCGCCTCCGCAGAAGCCGCAAGGTGCTGCTCCTCGCCCCCAGAGCGGACAACCGTGACCCTCATTCGATCGGAGCAAAGTCAGGTGTAATACCTGTGGAAAACTGGGGCACTTTGCTGATGGCTGCACCTTGCCACGCTCAAGCGGTGCCCTTGTTCCCACAACACAGCCAGGACATCAGCCCTGTCTCCCGGAAGGACCGCTCCAACCTGCCCTGGATTGGAGCAAGATTAAGTGTTATAGTTGCGGAAAAATGGGGCATTTCGCAAACCGTTGTTTTGCTTCGCACTCGGAAAGGCCCTATGCCCCTAAAGTGCAGCAAGGTCTTCAGGATCGTCCCCAAGGAGCGCAGTCACAACCCGTCAGGGACTTGAACCGGGTGGAATGCTACAATTGCGGAAACATGGGGCACACCTTTGCCCCCAACTTGCATCAAGTCGGACAAGCCAGCGGAGGACCTCAAGATAAGCCATTCGTTCCCAATCAGCTTCAGGCCATCGATCGTGTCCGGATGAACCATGTCGCCACTGGAGAAGAGCAGTATATACCAGAGGAAGTGTGGGGTACGCCTCTCGTTAACCCAGCCCTGTTGCCGTTCTTTTCGAGTTTTAGGAGCATTCAATTTCTTTATATTCAGCAGTTTTGCTCAGTATAGCCATATTCCAGCATCAGCATCGCATTATTCCCAGTTTGACCACTCTTAATCGCATAGCCACTCAGATCAAGCTGGAAGACGTTCCGTTCCATCTTAACCGTTTAACTCCTTACGAAATGCTTGGCAGATCTAGAATTGCTCTTGTGCATGCCATATACACCTGTTCTGCGAATACTTTAGTGTATATGTGTCTGTACTCGGTACCCCAGATTTCTTTCGTGCTCACCTAGAACAGCAATACGGAGTCTGGCCAACTCCTCGTTGTTGGCACTATGTGTAGTACGAGACCATTCTCAAGTCCCGACAATTCTAGATTTACTGTCATGAGTCGGCACAAAATCGGTAGGCATTCCAGAGAAGAGGTGCATGCTATGTTAGCCATACATCACGACTCCTCCCTTCCACCTCCCAATGGATCCCCATTTTAAGGCCACTAGCCTTGATGCCTACGAACCATCCATGTCTCCTTCCTCCCTCTAATACTATGAGTGACATGTTCCAAGCCTGAATTGGAACGCGAAGACCCTTAGGTATGGTACCCGATCGACTCTATCACCTCCTAATCCTCACCACCCAGTTAATTACAAGAGTATTTACCTTCTGGTTTTTTACTGAGAATAATACAACAAAGATTCTAGAGAATCTAGCTTAACAGCCAAACCAAGAATGTTCGCACCATAATTCACCCTAGACCCCATACGAAAGATGGTATGGAGAAAGCGGAGGTAAGGGAGTCGAACGAACGACCAAATAAAAGAGGGAGGTAAACAGCAGAAGAAAGGGATAGATATACCTAATAGCACCAATCTGTCGGTGCAGCGGCAAGTGTCGAGGACCCAAAGAGACCCAACCTATCTGGGTTATCCCAGCTACCCAACATCCTTCTGAACACCCTAGTTGGAATCCTGCCCCCGAGCTCCCCAAATGGGACAACCACGGAAGAATCGAACGCCCAACACGTATCCCCAGTAGAATAAAATAGGAAAACCTGAACAGTCTTTAAGACGCCCAATCCTACTTTTGATCTCTTTCTCCCCAAGTAATCATAAACAGATACTTCGATTGCTTCAAAGTCACTACCCTCGCTAGCTTCGTCCGCCTCGTTGGGACAGAAATAGCTGATCATAATGGCCCCTCTCACTCAAACCCACGATCTTGAATTCTGAATTTGTAGGACTGGCAAGGTCCTTGCACCACTCTTACTCTCCCAGAATACGGTTATTATTGAAAATAATAACTTGATCTGGTTTTCTCTTTCCAGAACTAGTGTAGAAGTCAGTTAGTGGTCCCACGACTTGCCATCAGCAAAGCACGGACCTAACCTTCATGAAACACATGGATCTCCGTTATCCATCTATCCCGGTAGCATAAAACCTTCATTGTCGGCTTCACGAACCCAAATGAACGAAAACCTGCCCGGTTTGTTCCAAAGCACGACTTCGGTCACCTACTCCAGCTTGCTGGTATGGTAACCCCTCTTTGACCCCCACGATGCAAGAACGACAGAAAGGTCCCTTGATCGAATGGACCACAAAACCTGAAAGCATACCGTCTAGCTCTCCCAAATCTGAGGGAACAGCCACACCGAAGAGGAAGCTAAGTGGGAAACATGAAGGTTGACTCAGGGCCGAGCCCCCCCATCCTTACTTGCTGAACGATAGAGATCTCGGGTCGAGATCTTTTTAAGGGGGGTAGGTTTTGTAATACCCAGATTCGATAATTAGGGTTTACCTCGCATCCATGCGTACATGTCATCATCATCATGCATAAGCACACCCACACCCACCTTCATTAAACTAAGGTAAAGTGCGATGAAACTTTATAGAATACTTGCATATCTCATCCTCGGTGGATATGTTAACAAACACCAATCAACTTATTTGAAGTATCGAAATTAGATAATAACATTAACAACTGGTGGGCCAGTGGACCTCGTTGATGAATCCCCCTACTAGCCTCCTCTCCTCTCTTCTTCCTGAACTCCTTTCCCGAGCCCTTAAACCTAGGGTTAGAAAGCAATTGTAAGAAAGAGGACCAAATCGTAATATGTCGATTAGGTCAAGTCCTTGTGGATGAAAAGTTGCAAAGCAACCTTGTTTAGCCTCGATTATGCAAACCTTAGTCCCACTTCGATATTAGAGGCTTCGGAAGAGTTTAGGACTCGTTGCAATTCAGATCTACCCCGAAGTCCTACGAGAAACTTGAATTGAAATGGGGTCAACCCTACTCCTAAAGACCTAAAAATTTCACAGTGGACCCCACATGACCTTTTGGGTACACCCTGGAGAAATTTACAAAAAAATCCTTAGAGGCCCCAAAGGACCTAATCAGGACTTGATCGCAACTCTGGATTGGATTAGGTCGAAAGTCGAATTTAACTGGAACCTAGGGCAGGCTAGCCCCAAATCAACTCAAACCTTCCCAGTAGGTCCTTTATAATGCTTTGAAGACCCTGTCAAAATTTTAGGATTTTTGGAGGTGTTTTGGAGCATGAAATAACAAAGGGAATAGATCTGCTATTAAAGAAATTAAAAATGAAAAACCCCTAACCAGTCTCGGGCCGAAACCCGCTCGGTCGGCCCGCTAACTCAGCCCGATAGCCCCGCAGACCAAAACCTGCCTCCCCCTCACCTCTTTCCGTTTTCCCTTCTCGGTCGTGCCCGCTCCCGCAGCCCGCCTCAGCCCACTCCTCCTGTCGCCCGGGCCCACCGGTCAGGCCGCGTCTTCCACGTCGCGCCTGACCGTTCGCTGCCGTGGGCGGTGCCCCCGCTCCGACAGCACCTGCCCGAGCCCCCGCCGCCCCATAAATGGCCGCCCGACAGCCCCCTTCTCTCCCCTCGTTCTTCCTCCGGTCGGAACAGCCCTCCCCCGAAACCCTAGATCTACCCCGGACTCCCCGCGCCTCCGCCGTCTTCCCCTGCTCCGGTCCCGAGCTCCGGTGAGGAATTCCTCACTCCCTGGTGCGCCTACATCCTCCCTAGCTTGCTCCCGAGTAGCTCCTCTCCCTCCTTCACCTTCCTCCCCTCTCTGTTCTGCAGGTCGGTCACCCGAGCTCCTCGCCGTCGTTCACCGAAGCATCCACGCCGTCTACCTCGCCGCCAGCCCACCTCCGGCCCTCCTCCGTCGCCCTGCTCGAGCCCCTTGCAACCGGGGTGAGCTCCTCTTCCCCTTCGTGCCCCCAACCGAGCCACCCGAGTCTCCAAACCGAGTCCGGCGAGCTCTCCGGCTAGAACTCCGCCCTCCCCGAGCTGGACTCCGACCGGACCCGAGGGAGAAGAGAATGGGAGAGAGAGGGAGTGGGGTAGAGCCGGGCAACGTGGCAGCTCTGGATTAGTTACCCGAGCCCAATCAGCACCGAGGTGGACCCCACGTGTCAGCCAGAGGAGTGTTAGGGTTAGGATTTTGGGTGTAGTTCTTCTCGGGTACACGTAGGAGGTTAGAAATGACTCCGGGTACACTTCGGGTGGGTTTAGTATTTAGGTCTGCGTGGATTAGGGTGAGGGTTTGGATTATTTTTCCGACGATTTTGAAACGACGATATCTTTCGATCCGTAGCTCGGTTTTTAGCAAACTTGGACTTTCTGGAAACCTTAGGAAATTCCCTACATTTTGGCTGAAACAAAATTTTATTTTGATAAATCACATTATAGCCCAACTTGAACTCAAATCAATCCACCGTACCCCCTTTTTAACATCGTTCTTCGATAAGCCGTATCTCGATGGTGTTAGCTCCAAATTTAGTAAACCCTAATGCTCTAGTTTCGTATCGTAGAGCACTACTGTGGTACCACCTTTTTACGTCGTAAGCATCCATTATACGTAGTAATCTTTCCACCCTAAACATACAACCGACCAAATTGACCTGCATGTGGTATTAGGAGTTTCCAACGACCTTCGAATTAGCGTAACTCTTACCCCGTAGCTCCCTCTCCGATAAATGTTGTATGTTTGGAAACGTCGTGAGATTATCTACGAATTGAATTAAACATGATGTCCAGAATCCCAACTTAAACCTAAACCTAATTCGGAGTGAACTTATTTCATCATGCGTGCGTATAGGACTATGACCTCATGTTACTAATGACAATAGGAAATTCTTCCCGCAACAGATACTAAACATTTCTAAGTCATCTTGCACTGGACATGCATAACTAGCACCAATAATCACGCATACATGATAAATCCGCGATGAAACCCTAAAACACCCTCGGATGAACCATAACCTGCGCATAGCAGGACTAGGAGTTAAGTCCTTTATGAGTCACCTAACAAAAATGCTCATGAGTTCCCTAATCTCAAATTGGCACCAAACCCTAATTTAGCCATGGTAACCTCGATTCAATCGATTCAAATTGCGTCGAGCTCCTGTCTCGGCGTACCCCCATAAACGTCGACCTGATTAACACTGTCGCCCTATTCCGCCACTAGCGGCGAGAACCCTAAATACCTGTTACACCATGACTTGACATGCATGCATGGTAGGGTAACGATAGGTCGATTAAACCTAACACCTGGACCTTGTCAGTCGACCTAGAGTTGTATACATTCGCACACCACCGTAGACACTACAATCTAGCCTTATCCATTCATCATGCATACATGCTGAGTCTTATGGTTTTCGTTTACCGTTTCTTTCCGGCACTTCGAATCATTCGCAACAGGACTCCAAGAGGTAGACCACCGGGCTCACAACCTCCCGCAAGACCAGGAATACTACCACTAAGGCAAGCAGAGCTTGTTGCATCCTTACCTCCCGTACTCTTGTGTATGCCCTTGTTATATGTGCTATGTGCATGAATGTTTATCTGTGAATCGTCGCAAAGTTGCGTACACTAGCATGTGTAGGATGTGTCTTACGTCGAGAACATCTGATGGCTCTTCAACTAAATGATTAAGTGAGTTGTGAGAGCCGAGGGCGTGCACAATGGGTACGGTTGGTGTTCATCGTAGTTTGATGGCGACCCAGGAGTAAGTAGAGATTTGTCGTCACACCAACCCTATCTTCAGCGTGTCACCATCCCTTATCACACGTGAACGCTAGCGAGAACCAACACTGAGGATAGCTGGGGTAAGCCTCCATGCACTTTGGAGACTCATGACCTCCAAACTGTTAGCACTCACTATGCCTGCAGTGGTTGAGTTGTCGGTAGTGGTTCGAGAGTTTAAAATGAACCCTTGAGGATTGGATCAATGTGGATTGGATTTAGGGGCTGCCCTAATCGAATTGGATGATGTTTATCGGATTAATTTGGATTGGATGCATGGGTTGCCCCCAATGGATTTGGATTTGATGACTTGATCTCGTGGTAAATCGGTTGTGATATGTTGTGTCCTGAGTTAAACTGTTATTGAGTCTGTCTTTACTTCACCTTATTAATGTTATGTTCTTACATTGTATATTGTTACTCTGAGAAGCATTCATGTTTAATTGTTGTTGTACTAGTATGAGTAGGACATTTAATCAAGCACGAATAAGTCTTGCGAGTACGTTCGTACTCACCTAGGTTATTCCTAGAGCTTGCAGGTGAGCCGGTGGTCGAAGATTATTTTGATGATGCCTGAACTTGTGTTTCCTCGGTAGTGTTCGACTCATGGGATGGGTTGTAGCTTTTGTTCAGCGGTTATCGTGCCGCTGTGGGACTCATTTACTGTTCTTCCGCTGTCGTTTAATTACTCTGTACTCGGATATGTTTTCGGATAATACCGACTGATGTAATATGTTGTCCCATCATGGACTGGTATTAGCATTATCATATTGTAGAGCTTTGTGATGATATCCGAGTTGTTAGATCAGGCTGCCCCTGCACAATGTGTGAATGTTATGAAGTGTACGGGTATGCCGTGAAGAGTCGAAGCCGTACCTTTTTCTACTAAGTCGAGCAGGTGTTGGTTGGGTGACCCGCTGGCTGAGATGCTGTGCCGGCCAGGCAGGGTGTGGGCGTGTTCTACCGGGCTTTCGAGCGACCCACTAGCCCCCGAGCTAGGTTAGGGTGTGGGTAGAACTGCCGGGCTCCTCCGACCTTGTTTGTCGTGGTAGGATTCGGGAACGACTCTGAACCTTCACCGGGTCATGGAATCGTATGTGGTTCTGGGAAGATTGGTCGCTTCCGGCCGGCTCGCACGTGGCGGGTGTCGGATCGTCCCGTCTTGGTGCGTACGGCGCAGGTACCGTGCCACCGGGCCGACGAGTCCTTCGGCCCTTGGCGACTTCGCGTTCCCTTAATCATGTGCAATTCCGGGTCCGTGACATAATGTTCTCAATGGTCCGGGCAGCCATCTATAACAAAATTTTGAAAAGAAGAAAGAAAATTTTCAGAATTTGTATAAGAGGGAGGAGTAAGAGCAAAAGAAACTTAGTAATTTTGCAATTAACATTTTTAGCAACATAGTCCTTAAGTCTATCCACTCTAAACTAAGGTCACGTGCCTAAGGTCAATGCATGCTCTGATACCACTTCTGTGAGAACCTGGTTTCAACTACCAGATCCCCCTTGTATACATTCTCGTCAGTCCCAGGATCATGCTGACGGTACACAAGCGAAATGAATAACATCACATGTATTCAAGATAAACATAATTTGAGTACAATATGCCACATGGCTTACAAAGTACTATGTCTTAACGACATTTATTACATCAGAGGCAAAACAGCGGAAATAAAAGCGAAGCGGCTCCATCCGTGCCACAGGCAAATTGACGGAAGCCCACGCGACCTATTCTTCGGGATCGTCATAGAAGAGGTCTTCTAGGGTTGGCCATAACCATAGACATATATATATAGTATATAACCCTTATTGGGTATATTTAATAGATATTCAATTATACATACACACATACACCTTAGCATGCTAGTAATTAAAATAAGAGGACAAACAATTCATAATTAACCACAAATAAATATTTAGGTGAATCCTAAATATTTATAATGGTTAATAACAGTAAAAACAAATTAACATCATAAAAACTAGATTTACTTATGCTTTTCTAATATTTTAAAGACTAGAAATTAAGCTAAATTGTATTCTCTACTATTAACATGTACTAACCAAGTATGAAACAATTTGGAACATGTTAACAGTACTGGAACAGTACCAAAAATTATTTAATAATAATTTTTAATCTGGACATTAATTAATTAAAGCATTTTCTAGCATTTCTAGTGTAACAAATAAGTAGAAAATACTAATTAACATCAATAAATCATGAAATTGAATCAACATGTTATTATACTGATTCCAGAAACATTTCATGTTTACATGCGTTCTGGAAATATAACTTAAGCAATTAAAATCATTTTTCTAAGCATGGAAATTACATTAAAAGCATGGAAAAACATTAATAAATTATCAAAAATGGTTCTTATGACTTTCCAACATTAAAATAATATAATATGAATTATTGGGTACTGGACATGCATTTTTAGAGGTTAAAACAGATTTATAATGGACTTAGTACTAGAAACAGCATTTAAATAACAATTTAAAATGAATCTAGAACACAACTTGATTTCTATAGCATTAACCATTACAGGGAAAATACTTTGGTTGACATGGAAAATTGTCTTTAGGGTTCTCTGATCCTAAACTAAAATTGAACAAAAATAACAGAGAGCATTACCATTTTTAATAATTGATTTAAAGCTTATTTTAATTCTAGGAAATTCTACATTAATCCAAAAATCATGAAAATTTCCAGAAACACTCCCTATCATACTAATGATCTACAGAAAAAGATTCATCTCAAAATAATTAACCAGTACAAAGATATTATGAAATTTGCTCCAATTTCATACTAAATTAAATATATTTCAAAATCCGACGGTCGGATTAAAAATCCGATTGCACCGTTGGATTCGTGGGGTCCTAACGATTCCATTTTAATCCTAAGATCACAGATCGGACAAGATTTGGATGTAGCCAAAAAATTAGGCGGAGAAAAAGCCTAATGTTCATGCTACAGTACCTACGAGTACTGTTCACGCTACACGCTACAGTACGGAGGCAAGAATTGGAGATTCAAAGATTAATGATTGCACATTGGATGGATATTGGCCAAAATTGGTTGAGGGGAAAAGATCCACGGGTTGAGGGGAGACTACCTCGGTAGGGGATTGGAGAGAAGCTCACCGTGGGTGGAGAAACGGAGGAGAGAAGGAGATCGCCGGAGTTGAGGAAGAAGCTCGCGGTACGGTCGTTGTAGTGGAAGAAGCTCCCGAATTCTTGCGGTAGTAGATGCGCGACGGCGTGGGAAAGCTCCAACACGAATCCCCGGTGTAGGGGTGCGACGCTGTGGCCGGAATTGCTCGCCGGAGTTCCGCCGGAGTTGGGGAAGATGAAGTGGTGGAGAAGAGATTTTGAGGAGGGAAAGGCAAAGGAAAACCTAGGGGGAGTGGGGTTTATATAGGGGAGAAGAGGAGGAGATAATGCAGAAATTTATAATTTTAAAAAAAGAAGATAAGTATAAAGATTAAAAGATAATCACTAAGATTAAAAGAAAAGAAAGAAAAAAAATAAGCACCGGCGCCTAATCCATGCGTCACGGCTGCCCTGGCTGCATGCATGCATGCTGGGGCCCACACCTTTTTTATTTATTTTCGGATTAAATTAATAGAGAAAAACAAGGTAATTCAAAACTAATTTAAATGGGTTCCAAAAATTATGAGAAAATTCCAGTAAATCAATTTAGACATGGGGAATCCAATAAAAATATTTTCGGAGCAATTTTTCAAATGATGATTAAATTAAAAATCAAAAACACACTTTTTGCTCTCAAATTAATTCAAAAACTTGAATTAATTTGAGATAAAAATCCAATAAAATATTTTTAACATATAATACATAGTTGCACATCCTTCTCTCTTTAAAAAAAAATTTCAAGCCCGTAAAAATTGAGGATGTTACACCTATAGACTGGCCAGACCCTCAGCCAGACTGTTCGGGCTGAGGTCCGGATTTCTCCAGACTTCTAAAACTAGGGTTTTATTCTTTGGCTTTGGGTGACAATAAATTTGCACTTAGCATTGAGCCTTCTCATGACATGTTGCGGTGTTCCTATACTCAGGGTGACTTACACCACTAAAAATAGCAAATCTATTCAATTGAGGTTTTACCGTCTTCTTTTCTCCCTTTTCTTTTGAGGGGTCATCTATGATTCTCTTAAGAGCTTTCTTGGGCTAAACCTATTCATGCACTCATTGAGGATTATTAGTCCCTTAATCATTTGTCATTAACTACCAAAAATACTCTTAGGGGCCTAGATGCAGTTTCAAAATTACACATGCTAGTTCTTCTCATGCCACTACTAAAGATCCTATACTTCCCAAATTTCATGTTCCAATGTTTGCTTTCATCCATCATCCACACAAGCGTGAAAGAAAGCAAGAGGAAGAAAGACCAGCTCTGAAGATGCAAGTGAGATGAGCTCATCTTCAAGGAGATGCTGAGAAGGTGAAGCTCTCCTCCCTTCCCTTCTCTTTCGCTCCTCGCTGCTCCCCTTCTCTCCCCCTTCTATAATTTTTGCAGATTTGTCCACTCAGCATTTAATGGTTTTATTCCTTCCTCCATTCAATGTTATTCTTTTTTTTACTTATTGCAGCAATAATTGCTTCATCAGTATATGCCAAGGGGAACTGGTGCTACAGTTGCGGATTATCTCAGCTGAATGCTAGTAGCTACGTCATGGATTCTCAACATATTAATTGTCATCTAAATTGCAAGGCAATATTTATGTCTATGTTTATGCATCTAATGTTTGTCGACCCTCTCCTAACGATGAACACCTGAATTTGCTGAAACAGTAAAACTGTTGTCAAATATTGTCCCTTTTCGCTACAAGTGGTCTAATCATCACTCTCTCAACACTGAGCAATCATATTGGACAAATCTTCCAGAGTTGATGAAGATGAGATAGTAGCTGCCACTTTACCTTTCCTACGAGGAACAGAGGGATGACGAAAGCCGGCACAGTGGACACCAACCCAACAACCAAGTACTCAAGCTTCGTGAATCTCTACACACATTGCAACAAAAATCCAAGAATGCTTAAGAAACTAAGCTAGCCACTTCAAATTACCATAAAACAAACACGACATACAACAATGTTTCAAGATTCAATCTTCCTTTTAGGATCCAATCTGAAAGTCTCTTTCAGGATCCACTAGGAATGCTTGATGGATCAAGCAAGAGGTGGGGATGAGTACCTCTTAGAGCTTGAACAGGACGATGACACCGAGGCAAAGCGTGAGCTAGAAGGGCGTATAGAGCAGGAAGAATGCCTCCCCCCATCGCTTGCTCCCGTCCATCGCCAGCCACCTGCTGCCGCCCTTGGGCTTTGCCGCCGCTTAAACCAAACGCTGATTAATTGTTTCATCCATAGTCTCAAGGAAGAGTTTAACCATGACTTGATAAACAAAGACGAACTCTTGCACCAAATTGTGAAAATGGAATTGCAAAGTGCAGATAGGATGCATTAAAAAAATCCCAATAGCAGCAGGCAATGAAAGTGAAGTGAAAACATAATCCTGGCATTGATGATTCAAAAGATTTATCACATGAACTTCTTAAATTGTCATCCAACAACAGCAAAACTACTCTTTACACCATTCAGACTATGCCACTATGTGGACATAATTCAACTACGTTTGAGTAATATTCATTCCAAAACATATTGGCATGAAGAGCCAGTTACTAGATGAACAAGGGAAATGGATAGCACGTGCAGGACTGTGTTATTGTTGTTTGTGCCTTTCAGCTAGCTCAGCAATTTGGAAATGACATGGACAATGATAGCCACCTGTCACATGGATCATGAAAATTCTAAATAAACATTCTTTTAAAGAAAAAGGGACCTCCTACAGATATTTTCTTCTACCAGATAGGCCTATATTTCTCTTCACCTGATTATCAAACTTGTCAAATCTACTATTGTTATATGCTTTATATAGTGTTGAACCATCATTCCTTAATGAGGACAAACGATTTTTGGTAGCTCAATCATCTCAAATACTTAAATTTCCTCTCAATATATCCAGCTTCTAGCAGATGATTGGCATTTCGGCAATATTGATTCGTTAGACCAGTAAAATATCAAGCTTCACAAAAAAATTGGGCTTAAGTCTAGCACCTAATTGGCCCAGTTCTTTTCGGCTTCTCCAGAGGCTTCTCCCAGAAGCTGTCCTCTCCCAGCTTCTCCCAGAAGCCGCCCCCTCAAATTCGTCGGGGCTTCTAATTTAGACATACCATGACTAGTTTAGAAGCCTCGATGAATTTGAGGGGGCGGCTTCTGGGAGAAGCTGGGAGGGGGCAGCTTCTGGGAGAAGCTCCCGGAGAAGCCGAAAAGAACTGGGCCAATAGCCGATTAATTGGACTAGGCGGCCACCTAGGCAGCATCTAGGCAGACTAGTTGGCAGCCTTTTAAAACACTGGTTACATGTTTGTTTGGTTCACAATTGGACTACCCCGAACCCCTAGCTTGAGTTTGTTTTTGACTTCTGAGATAGGTGATGTACTGGCTTGACAGGACTAAGGCCAGACCAATAATAAAAAATATTTCACTGCCTAAACAAATCCTCTAGAAACTACAGGAAGTGACAGCCTTGAATGAGACAGGTTGCTATGTCAATGAAGTTCAAAGAGATTTAGCTCATGGTTTTAGAGGCATCATAATGCACCAAGAAAAGAGCATTGCATGAGATACAACTTCACTCACATTGCTTGGAAAAAAAATATCATATCAAGAACTGCAGCGACAACAAGAGAGCGAGCGCGCCACCAGTCTCTAAGTCATAACTACCGATGGACTAGTCCACCACTGCCTTGAGTGATGGAGGAAACCACCGCCGCCGCCACGGACGGTGCCACCATTCTGACATCAAGCGTCTCCATGTATGCCCCATCCGACAACTCCGCGGCAACTGCCGCCGGCGACACCTCAACTGATCCTACCACCGCCGCCACCGCCAACGCCACTGCCGACGACGAGCACGACAAGAAGGAGATCGTCCTACGCTAGTACTTCCTACAGGAGTGCAGCTCGTGTCCGCCATCCTACGCCGCACTGTCACCGCTGGCGGTGTCGCCGAGCCTGCCGATGTCCACAGGATCCACTCCATCGTAAGCTCTCCTCCCCCGCCCCATCTCCGGATGTTACCTATCGTTAAATCATGGATCTCTACCAGAATAATGTCTAGCTCTAACAGCAATGCTAGATTTTGTTTAGTTGGTGTGGAGTACAAAGGATATTAATCTGTTTCAGCACAAAAAAAATCCGAAGAGATCGTGTAAACTTCAAGCTTCATTTTCTGGCCAACCCCCTATTCGAATGTTGTTTTTATTCACTAAACACTGGATGAGTGTTTTGTAGTATAGGATGCAATTCAAGTTATTTGGTTGACTAGCTAGCAAATTTGCACTGGAAATTGATATGTTCTATTTTTTAGACAAATTGTTAGGTTTTATCAATCTATGAACTACCTTTATGCCAAAACTGTCATATTTAAGAGCTTGTTTTTTTTTGCGGGAAGTCATATTTAAGAGCTTGATACAAATAAATGCCATGATTTTTTGTTGAGAAATAGATGGACAAATATCAAGAAGAGGGTCAACTTCTTGAGCCATACCTAGAGGACATCATCTCACCGCTTATGTCATTAGTTCGATCGAAGATAATGGAACTTGGTGCTGGCACCGATTAGCTCCTTGACATTATTAAGCCTCTGTGTATTATCATCTACACTCTGGTCACAGTGTGTGGGTATAAGAGCGTCATCAAGTTCTTCCTGCATCAGGTTTCAGATCTAGAGCTTGCGGTTCCTCTCCTTGAGAAGTGTCATACAGTGGGCTCAGCGACGGCTCTTAGGCAAGAGAGCACAGGAGAAATGGAGACTAAATGTGTCATTCTGTTGTGGCTTTATATACTAATCTTAATTCCATTTGATATCTCCTCTGTGGACACAAGCATTGCTACCATTGATCACATGGGCGAGTCTGAGGTCGTTCCGCTTGTGAAAAGGATATTAGACATCTATAAGGATTATCTCTTCAGTTTTGGTCCAATGAGAAGGATGTCACGTTTGCTGGTTGCAAGGCTTTTGACTCGTCCAGACATGCCTAAGGCTTTCAGCAGGTTATCCTTGCAATTATTTTGTTACAACTTACAATGATCATGCATATACATTTCAAATTGCTTTATTACCTTCAAAAGTATCCTGTCATCGGAGAACTGTCATGTTTCTATCACTCCAAGTCACGCTCCTTTTTTTATGGAAATAGTAGGGGCCAGCCCTACTAGAAATATATTTAAAATAAAAATGGAAACGGGGTTCCGCAAGATTAAAAAAAAAGCAAAAATAACATCAAAGGCAAAAGAAGAAGAACCACATCAACAATCTAAGCATCCTTTAGCCATTTACTTAAGGCATCTACGATATTTGCAGAGATCACATCCTACTTATGGAAATCATTTGTTAAATATAGATGTGTGAACCATTCATCTAGTAGCAGTTGGATAAGAACTTGTCTGCCATGCTGGAACTCCAACATCTGCTCAGTTGAGGCATAGCTTGATACAAACTTAGCACCCACTAATGTTTGTGGGGATTTGCTAACTCCAAATGGTAAACAACTGAAGGTGCGTTGGTTTTATATTTTTGATTCAAAATACTGTTTATTTCTTGGGATTGAACCTGCAAATTGTTTTGGGCTGAAGCCTGTCGAAACTAATGTGGAGATCAGCTAAGGGCATAAGCTAGTTAGCTGCATCAAAAGCGCAACATGTACCACACTCTACGCCACATCTCCTGGTTTGTAAAATTGCTGACAATGATTGAGCTCTCAGTTTCACAGATGGCTAATGCAGAAGAATAATTTAATAATTGATGCCATGTTTTACATCTTTCTTTCATTCGATGAAATCTGTGAGAAATGTTTGCTCTTGTTTTGTATGTGTTCTCCAGTCTATTCTTCTTTCCTTTTTCTACCATAGTGCTTACTGATTTGCTATCAAACAGTCAATAAGTAGTTCACTGGGTGCAAACCTTTCAAGTTCTTGTGAGGGTCCGGACTTAACTTCCAGACCCTCTCTGTATATCTCCTCATTAGTCTAGAATCAAGCTAATGAACACAGGCGAATTGATATTACTGCATATATCACAAAGCATTTTAGAAACAAAAACAGTTGAGTTATAGCAGTGATATGACTAAATAAAGTAATTAGGACTTATGTCGCTTACCATTCAAAAACACGGCAGAAAATAAACCGCAATGTCTCCATCTTAACTACAGCCAGTTAACGGAAACCACGTAACCTAAACCTCAGCATTGACGTAGAAGATTCCTCATAGTCTTCATCATCCTCATAGATATCTAAACACGCCTAACAAACAACATGCTTGATGAGTACTTCATGTACCCAGCGTGCCCCCCTCATAAACAAACCTACGACTACGTGCAGGCTTAAGCAAAGGAAGAGTTTTATGGCTCTTTTGCATAAAAGCAGCTTTGGTTGTAATAGTTTCATTTTGATGAAAATCAGTTTTAATATCAAGGGTATTTCTCATAAATATGAGGGTCCACGACCAACACATACGAGTAAGGCATCCGGCCTAAACTCGTCATAGGTTCCAACCACCTTTTCACCTTTCTAGAACTGGGGTAGAGGGAATTAGCAAGGAGGAGAAAGACAAGTTATTTTCATCAGGAAAGAGTCATGCGTCATCCGTGACCGTGGATACGGCTAATCGATTAGTTTGACACTCTGCAGAATTTGTACACTTTATCGACATGACATAATCTCGTCTTGTTGCCCACCAGTGGCCACTGGTAAGTACACCCATCGGTGTACCGACAGGAAGATCGTGATGAGGTCTTTTAGCTAATCTCCTCCCGATGCGACATGCCCACCGGATCTGACACGGAGTTGATAGTACGTACCCACCCTCCAGCCTCCCATCTGTGCCGAGGTCTTCGTAGCTATATCCACCCTTCTGCGATACAGTAATGTCAACACCAAGACTCAACTAACTTACTTAACCAAGCCAGTGCCCATATACAATGTGGTTGTACTATTTTCACACTTCTCAAAATCATGATTTTGGCCTTATTCAATACGGACGACTAATGGCTTCTTCAACTCATGAAGAACGACCATTTGCTCCTTCAACTCATGATTCAGTTGTCACTCACACCTTTTAGATGGTTAGTTTCACCCAGAGTAGAATAGGAAGAATAGAGAGAGGGAAACAATGGGCATTCGGGTCAACTTAGCGAGCTCAACAATAGTTTCAATAATAAGTGTTATCGATTCGAAGATCATTCCTCCGAGGAGGCAAGTCAAAACATTGTAGATATATGTTTAAAGCATGACTAAGCATTTCTCTACTCTATTCAGAAATATTAAATAACCTACTCAGGGTATCAGGTAAAAGGGCGACAAGCAGATATGGGTACATGTGTGTCAATCGACACGCTAGCTACAAAAATAAAACAACATGCATGTTTATAAACAATGAAATATAATAAATTTAAAAATATTGGATCAACATGCTCAAGAAGAGGGGGCATGCCTTTGTTGACGAGTTAGTCTTCTTCTGTAGGACCTTGCCTTTATGAAACGTTGTTACTTCCTATTCGTCGCAACGGCAATAAAGTGCAAAGCAAATAAATATAACTCCAAATTAAATATCAAATGGAAATACTAGAAAGGTGGGAGATTATGTATCTCAACCAGATAGAGTAACCAGATAGAGTACATATACTCGAAAGATGGTCTTACGGATCAGGATCATTTTGGAAAAAGGGTAGGTTTGTGGGAGATAAAATTTACATGTCGAAGGACTAAAATTAATCCACATGCGAGATAGAGATAGATGTGTAACTAGGAACAAGATATGGTTGATTACGATCATAGCACAACCATATGATCGAACATGGAAACACGACATACTAGTAAAACCAGCATGACCTATCATACTAGTAGACAGTAAGGTCCTGGCATGCAAGTTGGCAGGAAAGTATAATACGTGACATTACAATCAATATGAACCACTGTGCAACATAGTATTAGACATCATGTATCAAGGTAGATAAACTAGACATGAAATCGAGATTAGGAAGAGCGTAGCATAAAATAACATATGATTATGCAACTACAATTCTAAAAGGTGATTATAACCTAATAACAACAATTGATATTGCAAGATGTGATTAAACTATATTGCCAAAAAATAACTACAACATATATCACATGCACCATACATATATGCAATCCATAATATAACATCAACCCTATTCATGTTATTGTTTACACATAATGTAACAATCAACCTACGCATACTACATATACTAATAACACTATTTTAGTAAAGAATGATTATGAGCAACATATACATATATAGATATATATATAATCGACACCTAAAAAGTTAATCTATATATGTGACTGTATAAAATAATAAGTTATGCATGCTAGTATACGTTATAACGTAATACACTAAAATACCATATAACATTATCTAACATAGGTATAGACCTATACACCGGCAATATATAGATATATAAATTATCTTACTATACAACACACGGTAACATGGAAATCCTTCATGCTAGTTAGGATTAGTGTTGATGAATTTGAGCAAGAATTAAAAATTGCTCTTGATTGCACCATCTCATGCATGCATGTATAATTGCAATCAAAGTAAAAGTCATAAGGGCAAAGTCAATAAGTAATTAAATTCTACAACTAGATAAAATGATGTATAATGACATCCAATATTTTTATGAAACTATAAACAAACCAAAGATCACATAAAAATATTGTTACAAACATTGAGCTAAGGTCTATATGTGGCTTAACTCAAGTAACCATTAGTAGTAGTTAATATTTCACTAAGCGTGAACTCAATCAAGGGTTTAGCAAGCTAATTAAGAAGTGGAATTTTTTGGCAAGTGATAATTCATCTTCCCGTGTCTCATCTAATTAGTTCTCTCTTCCAATTTCATGCCGCCATCTCATTCTTGTATGCAAAAAAAAATCCTTGCACACATTGGTGGAGCTAATAAATGGTAGTAAATTAAATTGTATTTCTTTGAGTTTATCCATTTCTAACATGGGCAGCTGCTAGCAAAAACACCACAAGCCACCTCATGCTTCAAGCAGCTCACACATAAAGCAGCCAAGAATTTTTTTTATCTTGATCTTTATCTTCACTTCAGTACTACCATTACACAATACGAATGAACAGCAGCTGCTAGCAAAGCTTAGGGCCGAAGCAAAGTCCTTGCCACCTCCTAGTTGTATATGTGAGTCACATAGCAAGTAAACAAAAAATGACACCAGCTGCTTGCTGTAGATCAGACTGAAGGCAAACAATTCTTTTCCTTGTACTCCAAACAGAGTAGCAGCGATAGCAAATCAAACCCTGCACTCTCTCCAATCCTTGCATTATCTAAGGCCAACTGCTACTCCTAGCTATTTAAGCCAAGCTAGACTGCACCATGAAGCCGTAAGGAGGGGAAATCAGGAGAGAGACGATGAGAGCAAGCACTATGGCGCACATACACACTCATTAGAAGAACACCAAAGAAAATAAAGAGGAGGCCACCACTAGGAAGAGCAAACCAGGAGCAACTTGACCACCATTGGAGCAAGAAGGCAAAGTTCCAACCCCAGGGAGAAGAAGCAAATCAAGAAGCTCACCATAGCCTTGAGCTCTATCAAGGTATAAAAATACCTTGCTAACCACTTATCTTTTTGCTACGCCTATTCCATCCGTCCAAGTATTCTCTAATTTTTACCACAGTCTCTTTGATGCTCTAGGAGTCCCTCATAAAAATTTTAGATTTTTCTGGGTGATTTAACCATATGTTCAAATTTCAAAATTTCTAAAAGACCGAGAAATCAATACTGGAAATCATGCTTTTTGGGCATCCTAAAATGTCAAAAGTTCATAAAAATTCATTTCTAGGACTTATATGCTATCCCTAGCCTACCTGAAGTTTCCCAGATTTTTGGGGCAATTATATCATGCACTTGTAGTTCAAACTTACAAGTGGGCCAAATTTGAATTCCAATTTTTGTTTCAAAATCCTCTGAACAAAGTGACCTTGAAATTATTTTTTAGATGATCCTAAATGATCACAGGAGTCTTCTGTACAATTTAGAGAAAATAAAAATGTCATTTGAATCGATTTCAAAAATTAAAACCAATATTCAGTCTTCAAAACCGAAAAGAATTAGAAAAGAAAACAGAAACTATGACGGTGGGCCCCACCTGTCATAGGCTCGGTCAAACTTTGACCAAGCTGACCAGGGGGCCACATGTCAGTGGCTGAGGTTATTTTGGAATTAGGTAATAAAAATATTTCTGACCTAATATTTTTTTATTACTGAGGAAAATACCAAAAAGGATTTAAAAATGAGTAAATCTTAGAAAACCATAGTAAATCCATTTTTAATCAGAAAAATACAAATGATATATCAAAATATTTAGAAAAATAAGATCTATCTAATCATGTCATTTCCATACATGTTTTCATAGCAGGAAAAATATAAATGGTTAAAAACTCAAATTAGGTTTTTCGATTAGCTGGAGTTCTTCGGATCGAGAATTCTCAAGCGTCCGGACTCCGATTAAATTGATTCCACTTGCATTAGTATTTATTTTGAATCATCTATGCCATGACATGCATTTCATACCATGCTGATGTTCATCATTTTGATATATATCATTGCACCTTTTTCTGATGTTTTCGTTCTTCCCGATAGAGCCGGAAGATCCCGAAGCGTATAATCCTGAGCAGGAACAAGACTTAATAGCCAAACCACAAGGCAAGCAACCCTTTGAACATTTTGCGATCATCCTACTATTTGCAAATTATTAATTGTTTCCAAAACCCTATCACATGCGTTCAACTTATACTTTATGTTAAGTGCTAGCTTTATTTCTTGCTAGCTTTATTTCTTGCATGACTTACTTTGTCGCTCAATCAACCCCACCACACCCCAACCTAATTAGAGTAGTATAGTTGTTGCTTCTAAATTAATTATATAGTTAATGATTCTTAGACATGCTTAGACATGTAGAAGTTGTAATTCCTTGGATGGCAGACAAAACACAACACTCTGGATGGGTTAAGTGGTACGTGGGTGTTCACCGGGAAGTAACTAATAAACTTGATTAATAATGATTGGGCCTAGACGAGAGGTCATGGCTGGGAGCATGGTGGGTTGTCTCATTTTTCCCACAAGGACCGGTTCCCGGCGTCCGTTTGAACCAAGATTTGCGTACTTCTACACGGGTGGTATAATGGGCCACCCACGACTGAATAATTTGTCTAGACTTGAGTTATGAGCTGCATAGTTTGCCGTTTTCATTTACTGGGTGAGTGAAAAATGATGTGATGTGGTGCCTCAATATAGGTGTAGGGTTACACATGGTCCGGGACCGGGGATGTATCACCTGCTACCACTAGTGCAGAACCCCCTTATAGATGAAAACTTATTAGTGGCGCGCCCCCTAAAAGCCACGCCACTGGTATCTGCTCAGATTATCAGCGGCGTGCTCAAATCATCCCACGCCACTAATAACACATTACCAGTGGCGTGCGGGCCAAAGTGCACGCCACTAGTATGTGAGACCCAATAGTCCGACCCGGCATAAGTTACTAGTGGCGTGTGGGAGAACTGGCCCGCCACTAGTATTTGGGTTACTAGTGGCGTGCCTGTATATGCACACGCCACTAGTAACTGGACCATAACCTTTCTGTTCAAAAAAAAATGGACCACTTACTAGTGGCGTGCCTGTATATGCACACGCCACTAGTAATATCCTTGGCTCACGCCGCCTTAGGGCCCGAACCTACTCTTCCTCACCTTTTCTCTCCACCGCACGCAGTGTTCTTCTTCCCTTGAACACGCCGCCGCCACTCACCATGCCGCCTCCCTCCCGGTCTAGCACCGGTGAGGCCACCTCCAACTCCTTCCTCTCCTCCGCGCGTCGGTTCCCCCAGCTCCTCTCCGCTCGTGCCACCTCCTTTGGCCGCCCTGTCGGACCCGCTCCGGTTGCCTCCCTCGGCTTTGCCGCCTCGGGCAGATGTTCCGCCGGCCGCCGTTCGGCCGCCTTGCCCCGCTCGAGCCCCCCTCCCCCGAGCCACTGCTCAGTTGAGCCGCCCCTTAGCGTCGCCTCCATCGTTTCCTTCGGCGCTTCTGCCTCGGCTGCCGCCCGGGATGGATGGGGCCGGCGTTGTAGCTCCCTCACCGGGGCTCCGTTGGCCCGCCTCTCGCCGGTGGCGAGCCGGGGCTCCCCATGCCGTCGGTGCTTCTTCCGGGTAAGTAACCCCTAATCCCCTTTTTGCCCATTCTAATTTAGGGTTCTAGGGTTCCTGAATAGATGATTTGATTTGAGGAATTGAAATCCTACTTCTCAGATTTTTGCTAACTTGACTAGGGTTCTACTGCTATATTAGTTGATCGATGCTCAGCCCACTGATGATTTGCTGGTAATTGGTGTATTCGGTTTGATACATGTATGCTCATGCTTCGTTGAGTCTATGTAGAATTTATTAGGAAGATTCTGAAGGTCGATGCTTGACCTACATGTGTTAATGTCTTTATGATTAAATCTAGTAATGCCTAATTGTGGCAAGAACAGATGCTAAGCTTGATTTTGTTGTTTCAGTTTTTCTATATACATGTATCAGGTTATTACTCTGAGAAAAAGCAGATGCAACTTTGATTATGGCTTCATGATGCAACTATGATTGTATGTCTAACCTGCTATGAACAGATGCTATGGTAAAGCCTTGCTGGTTAAAGTTAATGCTTGTGCTTGCTTCTATTATGTTTATCTAATTTCTAGCAACTCTATTGTGGTTGTTGCTCAGTTCATAGACATGGTTCCAGATTTTTGAGTATTCTGGTATTGAATACTTAAGTTAGCTTATGGTCTGATGATGCTAGCTATCTTATTTCATTAGTGTGCTCGTTCTAAAACCTGATTTTATTACTATTCGTTTTAGTATTAGCTCAAGAATATGCTATCTTATCATAGTTTAGTAC